>VXBI01001397.1:1210268-1361510 GCA_013397375.1 Toxostoma redivivum
GAGGGCAAAGAGCACAGGTTTCTTGTGGTGGCAGATGTGACATCTCCTGGGCTCGTGGCACCTTGCACCATTGGCAGCAGCACTGACCAGGTCACTGGAAGCCCTGGAGATGCTTCCTTCACAGAAAACTTTTGGCCTTGTGTCACAAGCAAGTCTTGCCCCTTGTAGACTCCAGTATTGCTTTTCAGTCACCAAAACCTTTTCATGTTTGTTGAATCTTTCAGAGTCAAAGCCGGACTTACCCTGGGTGCTGTTGGAGGCTGTTGATCCATGTAGCTCTTGCAATTATTTCTTTCCAAAACTTAGTTATTTCAGGCTTTATTAATGATACTGGTGTAGCTATTTCCCTCTACTTTCTCTTGAAGTGCAGATCATGCAGAACCTTAATTTAATACAGAACATTATTTAATGAAACCTTTTTTATCGCTCACCTGTACTGTGTTATTCCTTTAATAAGCAACTGTTCCCTTTTAAATTCACAGTGATTGGTTTATTACTGCTGATTTTAAAAAGACAGCAAATATGTCTTCATATTCAGTTTAAATTCAGCTTAAATTCAAACAGATAACTTAAAAAGCAGATGAGAAGTCACTGCATATTCAGCTCATGCAATTGAGTATACAAAGTCCAAAAGACTGCTTTTTTGACAGAAATAACTTTTATATACACTCATTTGAAATTTTCTTTAAACTATTTCCTTTTATCAATACACATCAGATATATGTGCCTTTCAGAGGGATTTGATTTTACTTTTTAGTTGATAACAGAATGGCTAAACTGCCTTTGGTGATCAGTAAATCTGAAAATGAGAAGTCTTTTCTCTCCTTTTCCTGCCGTTAGCCATATTGATGTTACTAATTAAAACAAAACAAAACACCTAACCAAAACAAACAAAAAAAGCAGTTAGTTTAATTAATCAGCTGTATTCAGGTGAATAACTTGGAAAATTATCAGCAGAACACATGTATAATAATCAGATGATGTGCTGTCATTGTAATATGGAACTTTGAAGTTAACATGGTGTGGATAAAACCTGGCTAGGTTGTTGCATATCCTCTTCCAGTTTTAATCCTTACCTCTTTATATTTGTGTGTATAAGAGTATTATTTTCTTCTGGTTTTAGTGTTAATACCACTTTAAATAAGTACACTTATTCAAAACTTTTTTAAAATGCTCTTTTTCCAATATCTAATCAGTGGTATTGAATGTGTCATATTGGCAGCTTTAGAAAATTACAGCCTCTGTGAAAGTTCTGAAAAAGTTTATTCCAGGTAACATTCTTGCTTTTCTCTGGGAGACCTCTTAGTCATCCAGAAGGGTTTTGGTAATTTTTTCTCCCTGCTTCTTTACTCACTTCTGATGATGTTTTTGTGAACTTCATGGGCAAAAAAAAGTAATTTTGTGCTGAATTGAGAGAGCCATGCTTTTTACAACATTTTAATGACATACTGATATTCCTATATCCCTAAATTCTTACTTCACACTGTTTACTCTGGAGTAATTATTAGCATTTTTGGTAGATTTTGTGAATTCAATGTGGGGTTTTGGGTGCCTTTTTTTTTTCTTTTTTTTTTTTTTTCCCCTTTCTTTCAGGTGTGTCCAGGTGTGTCTTCAGTTTGTATTCAGGTGATAATGAATTGAAATGAGGAGCACTGAACTCAGCTGTTAAAATGAGAACAGTTGATTGTTCAGCTCCAATCTCCTGGGTTTGGAAGTTGGAGCTGGATTTAGCTTGAGTGTCAGACAGGAAGACACTAATTTCACCAAGTCCAAGAATAAGGACTGTGTGTCGGAGCTTTGATGTGATTGACCTTGATTTCCAAGTAATTCTGGGTGCCACGGGAAACCATGGTTTTCCCTTATTTTTCTGCTCAGGGAAAAGCTGACAGAAATTTTGAAAAATTACATTTTGGAGGGTGAAAGGGTGGGTAACATATTTTTATTAATACTCAGTTGTTATTTCTATTTCAGTTTTTGACTGAAATTGAGACTTTTTCCCAGCTTTTGGATCTGTACTAACTGACTCAGTAACACATTCTGACTGTATAAAATTCACTGGGCTCATAATTTGTATTTGGTGGGAAGGTCACAATGGAAATCTCCATGTAAAAGGGAGGAAAGTTTTGTTTCCTCTGGTTGCAGTCTGTGGGCTTGCTCAGCTGCAGTTGTGTCTATCTGTGGTGGCGATGTGCTGTCAGCACAGGTGTCATAAAAAGTGAGGCCAAACCTGTCAGACACATTCATTGAGGATATATCTGCCTTTGAAACTATCAGTCTGGAGGAGGCTGATAAGACAACCAAAAGTAATCTTGAGTTGAGAAAAGAGAGAGAGGATTTAAGCTGATAGGGGAGAGGTGAGGTAAACAAGAGGCTTGGGGATGACAGGTTTGTACTTTGGGTGTTAATAAATAAATCCCACCTCACACAGCAGCGTCTCTCCCTGGTAATCCCAGAGTGGCATCCCAGTCTGCTCCTGTGTGGCCCTGTCCCTGTTGGTGGCTTTTTGTTCTGCTGGCAGCCTGCTCTCTGGGAAGGGGAAGCAAGGAGTGGGAATTTGGGTCACCCCTCTTGCTGCCTCACCTTGAGTGTAGGGTCCCTGCCTTTCCAGAGGGAAGAGATGCCAGAAGACAGGCTGGTCATATCCTCTAGCAGCATGAACATGGTCAGGGAAACCAAACTATTGTTTTGCCATGTCCTGATCTGTCCCTGACTTGCTTCAGCCCTGGAGCTGGGTGGACAGATTGAGTCACAGCTATTGGGACAGGGATATGTGTGACACCTGCACCCCAGGCACCAGGATCTCCAAACAACAGGATTGCCTTGGCTGCTTCCTTGCAGATCCTCATCCTCCAAAATGGCTTGGATGTGTGGTGCTCACCTAAGGTGTGTTTGGGGCTTTGGGCAGGGCATCAGATTGCTTTGTTTTACTAATTGATTTCTATATTTTCCTCTCTACTCCTTACTTAAAGGTGCTCAAAGCATTTCTCTTACGTTTCCATTTACTGGGTAGTGATGAGTCACTGTCTAGTGCTGTCCTATCACACCTGTTAAAAAATTACACCTGTTCCTTGTAGATAAGGCAAGAAACAAATTACTCTGGGATGCCTTTCTCTGACACTTCATTTGTCTTCCAGACTGTGCAAGGGTAGTTACCTTCATGCCAAAATTAATTATGGGCAGCTCTGGAATGCTTAATCTGTCAGAAGCAACAGGAGAAGAAAACATTTTATTCAGTTCCAAAGACTGGGTGAATAAGGAATAGATGGGAGTTTTCCAGGCATAAATAGAAGTTTTCTCACTCCTATTTTCAGCCTATTCTGTGTTCTCAGTGAAGTTGTCATAATTTTTGCTTTCATCAAAATTGCTTTACTGTGTGTTAAATTAGCAGGGTCACGCTATAGCAGATGGCTGAAGAGTTAAACTGTTTTCCCTTTTTCTGCATAACTTTATTCACAATGTATACAAGGCTTACAACAGAACTGTACACTCCTTGGCTTGCCCTCTGTTTCAAGAAAGAAATGCCTTTTGAAAGAATAAATCTTGCATTGGCTGGCTATCATCTCCTAATCTAAAGACTGTAGCAGGTAACTACATAAATTACTGTTATATTCTCAGCACAGTTTCAAATGAATGACTTTATTCCTCATAAAACCACTGCTGTATGGCTTTTCCACCAGGAATGGTGTGCGAGGGACGGCTCGCTGTGTCCTCGTGCTGCTGGCCCAAGTACTCCCTCCAGTCAGTGCAGACAGCAACTTTAAACTGGATTTATTTATTTAGAACGAGTCAAGAACCACAGGAAGGGTTGTGGCTTCTTTCCCTGCTCATGCCACATGATGTGCCCTCCATCTGGTGGCAGGAGTACAGTGGGGAAGGAAGGACTGAGAATGCATTTACAGGGAGAAGTAAAAGCCTTTCACTGGCTGTTGATTTAACAAGGTAATATCCCTGCAGTCAGAAATTAAATTGTTAGCCTCGGGGTTTTCCAGAATAGCCTTGTTGTTTAGAATAGTTTTCTTTATTATAGCAAGCGAGAGGGGTTTATCCATCTCTTATTATGTCCTTTTCCTGTCCTCACTGTAAATCCAAGCAGGGTTTGCAGTGTTCCAGATCTCTTTGGTTTTCTCCTCTCTTTACAGAAACACAGCTCCTGTGGTGTGGCATGCAGCAGCTGTCCAACAAGCATGAAGTGTAGGGGAATAAAATATTATTCCAAATACTGCTTTTATTTTCACTAAGCTCACGTGCCTAGACCAGAGGAGTGCAGCCATTCCTGGCAGCATCCAAAGCCCTGCTGTATTGAGTGTGTTCTTGTGGCTCTGCCGAATTCTCTGAGCTGCCACCAGGGAAGAGGACCCCAAAGGCAGCAGAGCTGGCTGGCAGTGGGTGACATTGCTGTGGGGACCCTGCAGTGGTGGCCCCAAGGCTGCTCATCACTGGCAGTGCAGGCAAACACTCAACCAAGAACACACATTCCTCTGTGTGACTGTCTCACCACCTTAATTCTTGTTTTTAATAATATACAAAGCAGTATTGTCAACACCACAAGGCAAAATGATTCATCTGCTTTCTATTGTTACTTGCTCAAGCAGTGAAAGTAATTATATCTAAATAGGAATACTTTTTAATTTGTTATCTGACTGCTGAGTGTTCTCGGTTCATTTCTGTTATGTTCTCCTTTGTAATCCCAACAGCTAAAATATTTTTTTTAATAAAAGCTGAAAATCTGACACTGTCACAGTATTCCAGGAGCTAAGACTTTAGATTAAATGCAAAACAGATTTGCATGGCTGGAAAATTATTTGTTGCTGTAGGCACTTCTATAGGAATTTGGGAATAAAGCTGGGGGAAAAGGCTCCACAGTGAACCATGCATGACATTTCAAGTACTGTCTGCTTATCTGAGTAATATCCTATAAAAATCTCACTGATAGTTGGTCACATTACACGGATATGCCTAAAATGAGAGTTGGTAATACACAATGGGATCTTGGCAGCGTGTTGTGCCTTTTGCTTTCGCTCCTCTTCTCCAGCTTCTGTTTCTGAAATTGCTTTAAGCTGTATTTTATATGTTTGAAGCACTGACTGAACCTCTTTTGGGGGATGTGCTAAACTTGTGCTGGGTATTGTAAGGAATAAAAGCATTGATACAATCAAGGATCCCAAAACCCTTCTGTGTGTTTCAGTTACCACTTCTTCGTGAGTGTGCCTGGATTAGGAGATGAGAAAAAAATAGTGTTAAAATTCTTGTGTTATTGATAGTCTCCCACTGTCAAAAATAAGAAATTACATATTGACTCCTTGTGATTATATGTGTGATGCCACATAAACAACACACTCGTTAGCTGACAACTGCAACCTTTCGTTTTATTAATGTTTCTAATGATACAGTTAGCAAGAATTATCTGATAGTCCAACATGTTATAATATGAAATCCTTGGTTGGATGTGGGTAATCAGAGTAAGTTCACCTATCGCTCTGTTTCAGACTCTTTAAAGCTTTTTATGTAAGTGGCTTCTATGGTTTTGGGTGTATTATTTTTCTGTTTTCAGTTATGTAAGGAAGATGTCTAAGAATTCAGTAGTTGCCTACTGAGGGAGGCTACTTTGAAGAAGAGATTTTGTACATCAGTGATCCATCTGTTTTTGGAGTGTGGGCAAAATGCTGGTTAGGTTGCTTAATAGAATTTTGTACATTAATGATTCATAAATATATTTTTGGTAGAAACTAGTGTCTCAGAATTGATCACTTCCTATGAGCGCCGCAAAAGTATTGCGGTTGGTTTTGCAGCAGAAGATTTTTGAAGCATAAAATGCTTCAATAATGCTGTAATTTCTGGAAGCATTTGATGGGGTTTTGTACTGTGAATGTCTCTGTCACATTATGGAACTGGTGAGTGTGAAGATAGCAATAAAATGGCTTTGATTAATTTAAACTTTACCCTGTGTGTGGTACCATAACACTGGGGGCTTCAGTACGGGGTTACAGTTTTGCTCTGTAATTAACCTAGAGGAAAAGAGTTCAATGTATGGAGGTGATCCTGTAATTTTGTCATGTTAGGAGCTTACATTAAGTTTTTGACCTTGTTAGATACTGGTTTTTTTTTTTTAATTTTTTTTTTTTCTCTGAAAATTCCTCTGTAATCATCTAACAGCAGCTGAAAAGCTGTTGTGGGTCTCTCTGCCAAGCTGTGGTGAATGAGGCTGAAGCAGTCTGGGGTAGCTGAGTCTCCTGGGGTTTGTGCTGCAGCTGGCAGGAGACAAATGGAGCTGCAGCTACAAATGTTCAGGGGCAGAGAAAGCAGGTTGTGTTCCAAACATCTTGCTGTCATCAAGGGTTGCATTGAAATCTTCTGGTGTTCTGCAATCTGCCTTAAACAGGAAAATAGCAGCAGTAGATGAAGCAGGTGTCAGGCTCCTTCCAGTCCCAGCAGCTGATGCTGTGTGCACACACATGTGCATGAATTGCCAGTTATTCCTGGGGGTTTATGTATATTCTACATATCTCCCTGACTTCTGAGCTAAGAAAATGCAGTTGTGAAAATTTATTTTTTTATAAATATATGTTCATGTAAGAGACCTGCACATTTATAGGAAGAAAAGTAGGTATTTTTCCTCTTGCAATCAGTCTGGTTTGGGGTTCATCCTTAATCTGGCAGCATGTACAAACCTGTATATTAACAGCCATTATTTCAAGCTTCATTGTTCTGGAATACGAATGGATAGAAACAGTGTGCCTTTGACTGCCTTTTAATGCACATTTTGCCATTTCATTTGCCAATGCAGATGTATCTCTGTATTTTAAAAGCAGATCTTGGCTATTGAAAGCTGATTCAATTTTAGGATATAGTCTACTTCATTACGCACAGACGACTTGGTCTCATTTCATGTCATCTCCTGGCTATTTACTAGGTTTTTAACCTGGTTGCTGGAGTCCTGCAGTTTATTTTATCTTATTAATAGCACTGCTTTACAAAGGTCAGGCCTATTCAGCTAGAAGCTTTTGATGTGCTGGTTTCATTTCAAGAAACAAAATAGCCACTGCCTACTGTGGGTGCCCAAAAAATGCTGTTAGAGGACTCGTGTTGGATGGTGGCTTGTTAAAAAATTACAATTAGTCTTAGGGAGCAGACTTCCTGCACAGAAATACTTTTCTGTCTATTGGATTAGTTCAATTAATAAATAGATAGAGTTTAAATTGTGTAAATAATCCCCCCCACCTGTTTAGGATGAGGTGGGTTTATTGTTCCAGCTGCAGAGCTGAACAAACAGGAATTTTCAGATAGTGGCAGAGGAACAGGGAAGGGCTGGGGACAAGGATCCCTTTAGGGGAACTGGAGATGTGTGAGTTTATTGGGTGGGCTTGCAGTACTGATAAGGCAGCAGATATTGGAAGGCAGAACATTTGAGCTGTTGAGACTCAGGGCTGAGACCTGGGTGCACAGAAGAGGATTTGGGGACTGTCTTGTCATTAGAAATGCCTGATGTATGGACTTGCCAGTCTCCCATGGGAAAGTGTTCTAACTGAGGAGGAAATAATCTCAACTGTACTTAAGTCTTTAATAAAATTCCTACGTAGGTGACCTAATTTTCAGGGCTCATCATTTTTAATTCAAGATTTTATTTATTTATATGTCTAAATATGGATCTGAGATTCTAATGTTAATCATCCATTAAAAAAAGTAAAAAGAGATCTTGGATGTGGCTAATGTGATTAATTCAGTCTTTCCACTTGCTGAGAGGTAGACTAAATGCATAGCTAGAGAGGGTAATTTTGTTGATGATTTAAGAAATGCATCCTAGCAATGTAGTATAGTAAGCTATAAAGCTGTTGTTGTCTTTATATAAATGTGTCGTTAAATCACATCCCCTAATATAAGTGGCCAAGGTGAACAGAAGATGATGCAGAGCCAGATTATTCTCATTTTCCATCTCTCAGCTCTCTAAATGCCTTGCATAACAGAATTATACAAAATCTTATGACTTGCCCCCCAAAAAACCATCAACAATCCAAACCTTAAATAAGCTGGTATTTGATCCTCCAAAAGAAAGATGCTGTATTACACATGAAGACTATGAATAATATTGTTAAATAAAATTTAGGACCTGATTATTGAGGATGAAAAAGATTTCGCCAAAATGATACAAATTTGTACCTCGTGCTAGCCTAGAAAGCAAACCTGTGGGCACAGACTGCCAAGTCACCTCAAGTGACATCACTTTTATCTAAAACTTTAAAATCAGAATACAAGGTGGCAAAACACTTCCAGCAGCTAGGCTATTCCTCTCCCCACTCACCATCTGGATATTGTGAGTAAATTATTTTTATAAGCCAATGCTTCTGGAGTGTTTCTCTTGTGATATGCAGGATGAAAGGCTGGGGGAGGCAAACGTGGTCCAGCTCCCCTGTCAAGTTGAATTCTTTCTTTCTTTCTCCACTCAAGGTGTATTTGGCTCATCAGTCATTTTTTCAGTCCCGAGGCTCAAAGGCATTATATTATTTGTTTGCTGATCCTGTCAGCTTAACACACAGAGGAATGTGTTATAGGGGAGTAGTGGGCTGGAGCTGACAAGGGACATTTCAGGAGTGAAATGTGGTAATGCAGGAGTGCAGTTGTGAGCAAAGCCATCAAAGACTGGGGTAACCAAAGGACAGGCTGCAGTGGGAAGGGGAGGATGGTGAGGAGAAGTGGTAGAAAAGCTCCCAAGAATAGTAAAAAATGTGTTTGACATGGGGTGACCCTCCTCCACGTCCACATCCCAAAGCAAATCACAAAACCTCAGAAAGAAGAGAAGGTACAAGCAAGGTTTGACAGTCTTGACAGTTAGAGTTCACTGAGAAAGATACAGAAGCAAACTTTATCCTAATTCACAGTGACTGGCACATATTTGGGTGACTGGAGCCTTGTTGTGCTCCCTCTGTGTATACCCAGACTCTGCATTGACACAGCATTTCCACTGATCGCTGAGGAAATTTGCTGTAGAAATTGTCTGTAGAAAAGATGATCCCGCTTCCAATTCCAAAGAGAAGCTTAAGTCTTTTTGCTTTCCTAAATCCTGTCGGTGCTCTGGAAGATATTGCTTACATAAATATCAGAGCTAATATTGGGTTTTGTTGACAAAGCTATTAACTTATCTGAAAATATGCTTAGCATCTTCCCTTGTGCTCTCTGTTGCAATGATTAAAAAAAAAAGTTTCTAAGGCTTAACCACATGTGATACTTGTTTTAATTGGAGATCAGATTTAATAAAATCCACTATTTGTTTCACTCAGTATTGCATGCACTTCCAGATTGTGTTTTCTTCAGTAGAAAGGTTCACAATAATGTACTTGTCCTTTTTGCATTCTAACATATCCCAAGTTGCTCAGGTCTCATTGTGATTGTTGCTTGTAGGGTGAAGTTTTAATGCAAAGGAATTTGCTGAAGCATCTAACCAAAATTCAGAAGTGAATGCTGTCCTAGTTATCCTTGTGTTTGCTCTGGAAGAAACTGAAGGAGTTGATCTAAGTTTAGGCATATATATTTTGGTTTTAAAGGAGCTTCCTTGCATATGGTTTTCACTGTGGTTGGGGGAGAGCTTGCAGTTGGGGCAGGGGTGAGGTGTGTCTGCTCTGTGGCAGTGCAGTTATGGACACTGCCTATGGGAACGTTTGCAGAAAGAAAAGCCAGCAGTGATTCTTCATTAAACAGAACAACTGCTTCCAAATAGCGTCCACACATGGATTTGCACTTCTACAATTTCAGTCAGTTCATTAAATGTGCAAATGTAAATATGTGCAAATGTAAATACGTGCAAAATCCATAACAAAATCTGTATTTCAGTGTGCTGCTCTGAGGAATAAATGCACAGGAATTGTTGAGTCTTTCACTGTCGTGTTTTTATCTTTCTGGCAGAATTCTGCCTGCGGTGAAAGTGCTGGTGAACAGGCACAATATGGGCTGTAAATCTGAACCACTTTGTGGTGAGTGGAGGAAGAAGTTGAAGAAGGGACACAATATCCATTAGGCTGCAGTGAAACGCTCACTGGGTTCCTGTATTTGCTAAGTAAGGTAGATTTGTTTTCTGAAGGTTTCCAATAAAACACAAAAATTCAATTTATCTTCAGTTTTCCCAAAACACAGACTTTACAGAATGTCTGTTGTAGTGCCTTTTGCTTCAGGTATAGCTACAATTTTTCAGTATTTTTGTCTTCTGTTTCTACAATTCTGATTCTGACTACACTGCAAAAGTTGTGGTTTGACATTTTCTATGTGCCCTGCTTAAAAAATCTGAAGCTGCTCTGATTCAGCTTGATTGAATATATTTAGACTTTGAACCCCTTACTGGTTTTTTCATTGTGATATTTATCCTTTTTATATGTCAGTGAATGTATCACATGTGTTAATGTCACAGTTTTTTAAGAAACTTGGGGGTGAAATGTTGTGTCTGCATAGTCCACGTGGGTAGTTTTTTTACCAAGAATATGAGTAGTCATGCTAATAAAAAATAGACCATCTGCCTCCCACAATTCCTCCAGCTACTTGATATTTTAATAGATGACTTTGTCTTCACAGTAGATGTAAGAAGCAGTGCAGCATGGCCACGACAATATTTTTTTCTGCAGTGGAGATAACTTGACTGTTCTGTATGTGAGTACCCAGTAAAAACCTGCTCAACTGATGAATCTCTGAGTCCTGTTTTGTGTCCTCATGTCTGCCTGTGGCTTCCTTAACACACCACATTAAGAGCAAACTCAGACTCATATTTGCAGAAAGCGAGACAAAAAACTGTACAGAAGTTTTCTGTTGCTATATAACAATTATGCTTTTAATTTTATTTCCCCCCAAAGATTTAGTTGATGTTTTAGCTTTGGGCTAGAGCATTAGTGTCTAGCAACAGCCACCCCACTCTGGCCTTTGGGTTGAATCATCACAGCACTACAGCATCCATTTATCCTGGCAGTGAGCACTTCAGGTGATTGTACATCAAATTGTGCTGAACAGGAAGGGCATTTTTCAGCCTGGATTCCAGTTCCTGAACATCTGTGTATTGCTGTAGTCTTGGTTTTTTATTTGTGCTCTGTTTGCTTAAAACCAGGCTTTGAAATGCTGGTGGGATCATAAGAGAGGCTGAGAGTGAGTTGAAGTATGAAATCAGCACCTGCTGCTCTGGGGACACTTTGTGGGGTTTATTTTGTTTTCAGCTAGAGAAAGGCCAGAAGTCTGAGGGAAGTCTGCAATGGGCAAGGAAATGTGGATAAATAGATGGCTTTGGAGGAAGTGAGGTACTCTTGGACATGCCAGTGTCAATAGGCAGTGTTGCATACAAAATGTGCCAAAAGTGGAGAAGGAGCAGGTCAGGTCCCTTTCCTATCACTGTTCTTGACATCTCTGCACTTTGACACCCACATTTTGCCATGTACACCCATCAGTGTGCCCCTCAGGGATGGGTGGGCTTTACAGAGACTGCTGGGAAGAGATGAAGTGGGGAGATCAACCTTGGAAGGGACAAAAAGGACCCTTTTGTGCAGACCTGAAGTGCACTGTGCAGATGATTTCAGGAGATTTGCTGTACTGAGAGCAAACTTACTGGATTCTCATTGCAAATGGAGTGATTATTTTGGAAGACAAATCTGTGATCAGCCCCAGACTTGACATCAGTAGAGGCTTAGAATGGAGCAAGCAAATACTTTGCATTTTGCCTACTTCAAAAACTTTATCCTTCTACTGTTCACACTGGTGTACAGTGAAATCTGGTGTGGGGCAGATAGAATTCTGGAAGTCTGGTACTTAAGCTTAGTTGTCTATTTGGGAACTTCTTGGTTTGGGGGTGGGCAGGTGAATGCATTTTTACCAGTGGATTCTCAGCACTTTGAAAATCTGACCTGTTTTATACAGTTTAAGGAGGTGTATTCAGGACCATTCCTTCTTGAAGCAAATGAGGGATGAAATGATGAGGCCCCTTTGAGGTCAGCAGAGCTGAAGGAGTCGATGAACTTACTGGAGAGGTACAGAGTCAAAGTCAGAATAAAGGACAGCAGAAGGATAATAATTGAATTTTATGGAGGCAGACAATAATTGGATACTAATCCTTCATTTTCAGTGCAAATGGCTTATTCAGAATGGCCTTTTGTTGGACTTCTGCTTCAGGAGGAGTGGGGACAGGCTGGAAAGGGGCCAGAAGAGGTGAGGGAGGGCAGTTGGAGATTTCAGGAGCAGTATCTCCGAGGAAATGGATGAAAAGACTGAGGATATTTGATTTTAAGACAAGATAGATCAGTTGAGGGAAGGCCATGAGAGCAATCCTTAAGTATGTAAAAAAAACTTGCAGAGAGAAAAAGATTAGTCTGTTCTCAACATGAATGGGGGAAAGGAGAAAATGCATTCTGTCTAAATACAGCAGGGTGATTATTTAGGATGGACAAGAGGTTTATGTCTTCGGAGAAGGGCAGGAAAACAAATGCCTGGAGTGGCAGTGGGGTGAGCTGAGCCTGCCTCAAACCAAATGATCTCCTGTGGTCTCTTCCCAAGCCTGTCTTTATAAGATTTTATGCTTGCTCCTTTGGAGAGAGCTTTTAGTTTATCCACAAGCAGTTGGATTTGTGGTACAGTGTAAATAACTTCAGGACAGTGTTTTGGTTATCAGTGCTGATTTCCTCAGCTGTATATTAGAACTGAAGGGTCACTTGGAAGCTGTCAGTGTTTCCAGATAAAAACAAATGCATCTGAGACAGTTCAGCTGGTGAGATGGAGATTATCAGAACTAAGCCATGTGATATGGCATTTGTGATAACACTTTTCTTACATAAGCATGTGGAGATGGTATTTTATCTTTTCTCTCTTTTTTCTTTTTCCCCTTTTAATCTGCAGTTTTCATTTTAACCAATACACTCTACTGAACTTTTAAATATTTTTGTAAAAATACCCAAGCTGACATATCAGCTAAGAATCTTTGCAGTTCTATTAGAATTGCACTGGTAAATTAACATATACTGATAGGAAAATGAGGCTGGTATCAGGAAGGTTACATGGCATCATCTTGTGGCTGTCTTAGGTTTTCCTTTATATAAGGTTAACTTCTTGAAATTCATGAAATAAATCAGTTTTTTACATTCTTTTCAAATTCTAAAAATTAAGCATTTATTTGGGGATTTATCTAATTCAAAGTAACCTTCAATCTCTAAATAATAGGTATCTTTTCTAAGCATTGCTACATTGTTGTGGTTTGGGGCTTTTTGTTTTGTTTGGGTTTGTTTTTGTTTTGTTTTGTTTTGTTTTGCTTTGTTTGTTTTTTGTTCTTTTAAATTTATTTTGGGTTGGCATGCCCTCTTTAATTTCTCATTGTCCTTTGAGAACTGGGGTATTATTTAGAAGTTAAATCATACAGTTCCAATAAAGATGTCCAGTGCCATCAGAATGACACATGCAGTGTAATTACGTTAGTTCACACTGTAATCTAATGATTGACAATTGAAAGGAATAAAATACTGCCAGTTGAGCAGTATTGAGATTTATTTTTTTTTTCCATCAGCAGATTTCCTGTATAAAAAGCAAGGTTTCAGGGGGCTTTTTTTTGATCAATAGGTTTTCTATATAGAAAAAGAACCATCCAGTGCTATTCACATCCACACAGAAATGGTTTCTTGCTGGAAGTAAACCTAATTGTCTCTGACAGTAAAAGGAACCACTTGGACTTGATTATGCAGCTGGTCACATTTTATTGAGACACTGACATATTCCCTGTGGTCTGGGAAGAAAAGAAGATTATATGGTTGTGAAGTTTTGCTGGGTCAGTGCTCTGCCAGGCAATGCAGGGTTATATGCAAACATTTCAAGGTGAGGAATTGTCTTTTCCCATCATCCTTCCACTGCAGCTCGACATCGCCCTCGGCGTTGTAACCTGCTGGAAAATGCAGGCACAGCTGCTTGGAGCTGCTGCTTCTCCTGGATCAGGAGAAAACAGAGCAAAACCCTTCATTAAATAATTAAATCTAGAAGCTTTGGATAAAATTATACGTTCCCTTTGCTATATTTGAAACAGAGGCTAAGATATCCTTCTATGTTCAAAATAAAGGTTTAGGTTAAAGCATGCAGTTTGTTTAAAATGTTTTAGATGGAATTGTACAAAAATACAGTTTGTGATAATATGCATGCACACAGTCATCTCTACCATAGAGGAAAACCTGTCTCTTATGACTGAAATTTAGCAACTACTAAAGTTAATAAGAAATCTGTAGTTGTGGGCATGATATTGATTGTGAAAGAAAATGGCACCATTTTGAGAGATCACCTTTCAAACAAGAGTTCTTTTAATAATAATAAAAGAGATTTCCTGTGTAGATATCTTCATTGTGTACATATCTGGAAGAACTTTTTTTTTACCAACAGCTCATCTGTTGAAAGCCATTTATTGTAATAAATAGAATGAATGTATGAGGAGTAGATCAGTCCAGTTTGTGGTAAGTATTTGAAGTTTTGTGTTAGGCAGAAGCAAGGTCTCCTTGCTTTGCTAAAAGGAAAGTGTGTCATTCTTGTAACCAAAGGGAACAGTGGACCATGGCAATGACTTCTTTAGAACTGAAGTACACAATGTAAAAGTTATTTTCTCTTTCAGTGGAATTAAGTCTTAGGATCTTTGAAACAGTCCATTTGAGGGACTGGAGCTGTCATTCCCCATGCTAAGGGTTCAGTTGTTCACTTACTATTCTTAAAGTGGACAGCGATAACCATCTATGGGTTGTTTGTGGTTTTGGGCTTTTGGGCTTTTTTTTTGTTTGGTTGTTTTTTGTTTGATTTTTTTGGTTTGTTTGTTTTGTTGTTTTTTGTTGTTTTTTTTTTTAACTTCCTTTCACAATGAGGGGAGAGAAATGCTTAATGACATTATCATCCATCTCTGCACTATGTAATTGAGCAAGGTGTATGTCACAGAAAGTGAGTGCTTGAAAAAAAAAAGCATGATAAAAAAAAAAAAGAAGAAAGAAAGACTCTTTGATAACTGAAGCCACAAGTGTAAATATCTAGTCTGGTTTATGTTCCTAGCTCTGCCTCTCCCTACCTGTCCCCCCTTGAGTGCTTATCTCATATTGGCCCTCTAATGTTCTGAAGTGCTTGGAAGATTTGGATGCTGGCTAAATGTCACATAACTGACACCCAGATCTCTTAAAAAGCTTTGGAAAGCTCACCTATAGCCAATTCATGGCTTTGCAATGTTTAGTGTAGTGGAACAAAGAATTGCTTGTTTTCCAATAAACTGGAATCAGAGAGTGAGAGAATCAGTCATTTTTCAATGCCTTTCACCATCTGCCTTGAATGCAAGTTTCGCTTGCATCATGTTGTTGGAAAGTGAGATTTGAACTATCCCCATGACTTTTATTTTAAAAGTGTAAAAGGCATTTGACTGATGTGACAGGTAGGAGCAATAAACTTGGTGGTCCTGTAGTGAAAAAACATAAATGTACAAAATAGCTGAGCTTGGGAGCCAGCAGGGGCTGAGATCTGAGAGTGTTCTTCAATCCCATGGCAAAGAACTTCTCAGGAAAATGAGAGGTTTGCCCTGGAGCAGTTCTGCATGAATTTATACTACGATAGGAAAAGATACATATGGTCAAGTACCCCTGTGAAAGTCTAATACCCAGGTGGGCTAAAATACAGTGCAAAAATGCTATAGTTTTGTTCAAAAGTATTTTTCTGTTTTCTCATAGTATGACTTTCTAAAGAGAGAGCTTATGACACTTTTATTGGAAATACCTAAAAGCCACAGTACACAGAATATTTTTTAAAAAGTAAAATTCTGAAGTGTTTTTTTTTTTTGTTGTTTTTTTTGGTTTGTTTTTTTGTTAGAGAAATGCATGCCCAAATCTAGAGCTGGCATTCTGTTTTCTGATACTCCATATTTTTTATGATTTCATTAATTGAATTTATTCTGTGTCTGTGAGAAGTAAAAGTTGACAAAAGTTGTAGTCCTTTTTGTTAAAAGCGTGAATTGTGCTGCTCTGTGTTAAAGCATGTTAAAATGTGTATTGTAAGCCCTATGTAAAATTCGTTGTGCAGATGCAGCTCTGTAAATATTCCCTTAGGTAGAAGCAGTAAGTTATTACCCAAGAATGAGCAGGGTTAATTGTTTATTATTATTATTATTATTGTTAGTATTATTGCTAAAAATATGCCCAGAATATCCAGAATGTATGAGGTCTGAGGGTAGATGTGACAGAGCACATTTCCTAGATCAGCTTTCTGCAGCAGATGCTGGTGACCTTGAAGTGTGTTACCTGAAGAACCTGAGGTGCTTCAGGATCCTGAGTGCATCTCTTTGCACCATGAGCATGTTTCTCTCACCTGCTGATAAATATTTTTCCTCTCTTGGACCTGAAATTATTTATTTCTATATTTTGTGAGCAGCAAATTTGTGGCCATCAGTTCAGACCATGGGAAATCCAACCAGGCAGGTTGGAGACCAGCCCAGTGGAGTGCCCTAATTAACAGGAACATGTAATTAAAATTGAAGCAGATGTGGCTTGGGCAGGTGGTATTTCCTGAGCGTTTCCTGTGTGTGCACACTGTGTGTGATGGACACAAATAACTCCTCTTTCTGCAAGTGTGGGAAGTGCTGGTGCATCTGCTGAGCAGTTGGTGTGTGCGGATGCCACAGCTCAGCTCTTCATGGACTGAAACGAGCTCTGAAATCCTCAGCATATGAAAACATCTTTAAAACTCAGCCTGGACAAAGTTTGAGGTAAAAAATAAAAAAAGAAAAAAAAATGTTTGCATGAGAGACTATAAATGTAACAACCCCACGTGATGCATTTCCTGCATTCTTCTGTGATTATCTACCACCAGCTACTGTTGGGAGCATCGTGTTAGACAAGAGAACACTTTGATCTGATGCAGCTTTACAAAATATGAGCAGTTGTTGCAACTCACAGGATCTGAGAGCAGCTACTCAGCTGAAAAATTGATCTGTAAAAATTGCAAAATCGCATTTTTTGTTAGCTCTTATCTAAAATCTCAGTAATTGCTTTATGAACAGTTTTGGTGGACTGGAAGAAAATAGTGGAAATTTACAATCAAAATATGGGAGTAAGGCACTTAAACATCTAACTCAGCAAACCTGGAATTCAGATTATTTTTTCTTAGTAGCCCAAGAAGCGTAGGCCAGTTCCCATGTTCCTGGCAGTACAGGTGGTAAATCTGAAAAGAAAAAAAATTAACCAAACCAACCACACTTGAAGTTTTATGTATTTTTGGGGAACTTTTGTCCCTGAAGATTTTTCAGATTGAATATGTAGAATCCTCCTGCAATTCCAAATTTTTTTTCATGGGCTTTTATTGCAATTTAATAGGATTATCTGAGAAGTCATTGTGTCATATAGTTAAATTATTCCATCTCTTGGTTGTTAGAGTGACCTGCTGTAATTTTTCAGTATCTGTTGAGTGGTGTTTCAGTGTCCCAGCTGGCTTATTTGCAATACCTTGTTCTCTCCTTTGGCAAGCTGTGTCAAAAAGTGCTGTTGTAGCAAATGACTTTCCATTAAGGCACGGCAGGTCTGTGTTCCCCATGGCTACTAAATTGAAAATGAAATTTGTATATTTTGTGTGTGTGTTCATTTATCTTTTATAATCTGGTGAAAAATAGCCTTTTGAAGCTGCAGAGGCTGCAGAAGCCCTGGCTTTATTATAGGTGTATCTTCAACATATTTAAAACTATTTTTCTAGGTTTAGAACTTTGAATCTTCAACAGTGGTGGTCTTTTCATCACATCAAAGTGGGAAATCTCTACCTTATTCAAGTGAAGTAGGATGAACTTTCTGGGGTTTAAGTGCAATTTTACCTGGGGTTTTTTTGAGTTTAAGAACTGAACATTTCGAGATGGAGGAGGATGCTCAAGAAATGAGTTTATGTCCTGTTCTGATGTACATTAGTTCAAATCTAATCTGTATTTGAAAGTAAAGGTCAGGAATTTGTGGAAATCTCTGAGAGTGTCCTATAAAGGCACAGGAATGTTCCGACTGGCATTGTTACATTAATTAGTGTTGATTCTGACTTGAGACCAAATCTTCAGTCTGTGGTGTTCCACTTGACTGGATTATGTAGATTTACAGGAACAGAGATGTGCCCATAAACTTTGTGGTTATTCCCATTGAATGAACCTGAAAAAGTACCTGAATAAAATATCTTTTTAATGTGACCAAATGGAGTCAAAAATTTGGCTGAAGTCATCAGAGGCAGTGCTGTAAATGGAAATTGGCAATTGCTTTTGTTGTTTCCTTCTGAGCATGCAGCTGCTTGGGGAACTGAGAAGCATCCTCCTCCCAAGGGGCTGCTCCTCTCCACTGCTGGAATCCTGCTGCTGGGAGTCTCTGAGCCCTGCAAGTTCTGGGGAGGAAATAATTTGAGCATTTGTAAAGGAGGACTCTGAAGTGCATGTGAAGTGCTGATATTCTTCCAGGCTGAACTGCCAAACTTGACAATTTTCTAAATTTGGCTGGGTTTAGGAAATACTGGGTTTGCATATTTTGCTTGTTATACAATTAGTATGTGAAAAAAATGAGTTAAATTACCTCTCACTGTAAGTTCATGCAGTCAGCATCAAAGGCAAATGCAAGTCAGCTATTGTAATAAGTCCAGGAAGAAAAACTTCTGGTAGTGTTCATAAGATTTGTCAAAGTAGTCTAATATGTGCTGATTTATTGAAAAATAATGTGGGCTCATAATTTGCAATTTGATTTTAACATGCTATAAAGACATTATGGAGTAAATAGTAGGATCATTTCAGTAACTTAATCAGATATGTTGTCACAAAAGTTTCAAAGACATGTTGATTTAATTATGGGGTGGAAAGTAACTTCTGTTAGTAAGGGAGAAATTTGCTTATTGTATCTTCCTCTTTTAATGCTTAATGCCTTTATTGTGACTGAATACTTCTGGTTGCAATGTGCCATAACCCTATTGGTCTGAGATAAGTTTCCTTAATTATTTATTCTATTAGCGTTTCTATCACCTGAGGGAAATGCAGATACTCTGTTAATGATTGTGTTAATCAAAAAACTTTCTGTATTTCTGCACTGCCCAAGTTTATGTCATTACATTATCAGGCACAGGAGATGAAATTGGAAACTTGTAATATACTGCAGATTGGATTAAGTCATCTGTGTGATGTAGACTGCTTGAAGATTTATTTTAGATAATTTAAAAACATTAAATCTGCAAGACAGTTATTGTTCCTGACAGGATCCCTGAAGTCTCAACATAAGGCCAGTGTTTCTGTAAAGATTTTGAACTTTGTGTGTGAACAGCCTTGCTGGAGCAATGCAGCCTGGGTTACAACATATCCTTTGAGCAAATATATTTTATAAAAAACACATTTGTACAAAGATATGTCTATTTTTTTAAAGCCTTTTGCATGCTGGAATAGTTCTGCCCATGTAATGTGATGGTGGGCATTAGGCATTTAAGGTATATAATTTTTGAGCCTTTTCTAGGTGTAATGGGTGTTATAACTTCACTTTCTGCCCTTTTAAGGCCTTGGTGTTGACTAGGCAGTAAATGTTCATTTTTCAAATGTTCAGCCACAAGATGGATGGAGAAGGGAGCCCTTGTGCTTGACTTCCATCACAAGCTTTGCTTGCTGGGCTCTCCCTGGAAGTAGTGCCAGTGCCTTTAGCCAGGAGCTTCCCTCCTGCAGCACTGCAGCTGGTTTTGGATATTTCAGGGATACCTGGAACTCACCTGGTGGGATTCTCAGATACCTATTGCTTGCTTAAAAATACTATACATTATTTGTTTTTTGATGTGTGCAAGACAGCCAGGGTATTTTTTGAAGTTCTGTTGAGGACCTTAAAGCAGTTCAGCTTAGTGGCCTTTTTGTGAGGAAAAAGTCTTGTGGACAAGACTTTCAGGCAGTGTCAGTATCTCTGTGCTTGGAAATCAATACATCTGTGATCCTTAATCTTCTTTTCAGTCCTGAGAGATTTGTAGACACACCAAAAAAAACCCCCAAAAAACCCCAGCTTCACAGAATTCAGCAAATATTCCATAAGCTTTTTGTGCTGCATGCATGTAGTGCTTTTTATTTGAGTAAAATTTTGTTTGTGTCCTTCTTGGCTTACATGACTGCTTGCCTGCATAAGGGAAAGCCTTCAGTGTTCCTTCAGCAAGCCCATCCTCTGAAGTTTTCATGGCAATAGTTTCAGCATCTGGAATCCTTTGTTCAGGGGAGAAGGATGGGAAGGGTCCTCTGGTGCCTTCATCCTGCAGCCCCCATGCCAGCCAGTCTTGAAAGTGATGCAAACCCAGTGATACAAGCCCAGACCAAATTCTCATTGACCCATCAGTGGATACTGCCAAAATCATTCCCATATTTGCCCTTCGTGCTGACCAAGCTCAGATAATCCTTGAGTGCAGGTAGGAAATGTGAAGAACTTGCTGACAAAGAGCACATCATTTGGGGGGACAGTTCCATTCTGCTTAGTAAATTTGATTTCCTTGATGAATTTAAGCCAAACAGGTAATTATAACTATGTAATTATATCTAATTTTCAGCATCACGCACTCCCTGAAGTCCTTGAGATGTTACTTCAGATTGGCTTCTTCATGTCTAAAGATTGGTTAAATTTATGCTCTTTTAAAAATTTGATCAGCAAACAACATAAGCATTTTGAAACAGTTGCTGTGATAATTCCTGTAGGATTCTTTATTTCATTTGGATATGTTTCATATACATACATATTTTCTTACTTTTATTTCCCAAAAAACAGTTGCCTTTGTCTGGTACTTGGTAAGAAAGTATTTGCAAGAAAATGAAAGTTGTATGGGTTTTTTGCATGTTTGATGATAGGTTTTTAATAAAGCCATGCACTGATGCAGAGTCCTGGTGGAAATAAACTAAACCCATGTTAAATTGTGTTTTGTTATTTTTGGTCAGAGATTTGTTGGAGCTCCCCAGAGAAGATGATGCAGACGTTGCAGTGAGGATCCTGGCTCAGTGGCGTTCCCAGGGCCTGGAAGATGTCCAGCTGCTGAATTACTCCGTTCTGCTTGACCTGCCAGGCCCTTCTTCAAACACAGTGACCCTGCACAGCACCGGGGAGTGCTTTTATCCAAGTGGGCAGCAGTGCAGCAGAGACCCCAAAACACCTCAGAGCCAAGATCTCCTGTACTCGTACGCAGCTTACTCTGCCAAAGGAACTCTTGAGGTAACCTGGCCATTTGTCTCTGTCACTTGTGCTGAAATAGAGTTAGGAAACACCAGCTTGTGCTGAACCTGACTGGAAAATTGCACATGGAATCACAGAATTATTTTGGTAGGAAAAGATCTCTAAGGTCATCAGATTCAATTGATGATATGCTGAAATTGCCCAGCCTGAAAATAAACATATTTATGTGAATTATGGTGTGGCCAATTGTCCTTATCTCAATTAACCTTATATATATGAATAGTTCATAGGAGATATATATAGATACAGATGCATATATATCTATGTGATTTTTTTTTTAAGTGTCTGTATTTATGAATTGGCACATTTTGCTTGTGTGTAAAAATCTGGAAGCTGTGCCTAGAGTTTCACCTTGCTGATGTATGAGTGCTACTGGTTTGAGGGATGCTGGTAGGAAGGATAAGATGAGGCTGGTGGGAGTGCTGGGCTAATACCTGGAGCCTCTGAATTATGGCTGTGGGTCTCACATAGTTTCTTCTGTGACAACTCAGTTGACACATCTGCTCTGTTTCCTCTTGAAAACACCGATTTTTAGTTTTATCTTATTGTAGTTACTCTAGGAAGTTTTGTCAGCAAAAAGATTCTACCTTTTTGGATTTGTTACTTGCCAAGTGAAATAAGATCTTGGATTATCTTGTTTTTCCTGTGTACTGTCTTCATTGTCTGTTTTCCTTTAGCTTCTTGCTAAATATTTTGAGAGTGCACACAGGGGCCATGATTTCTGTTTCCTAGCTGAGATAGTGTAAATCTTAATTAATATTTCTGAAATAGAAGAATTGCAGTTTCACTGCTAATTGCATTATTGTCATCTTCCTTCTTTTAAAAATACTGTATTATTATTCCACTGATGCTGGGGGAGTTTCCATGTTGGTTTCTTTCTTATTTAAAAGACATGTTTGTTCATGGCTTAGAACACTTACAGACTATAAAGGAACAGACTGTGAACATCTTAATATTTAAACATGCCTACTCTCCATGCTTGTCAGCCTCTTTTCTGGGGCTCTGTCCACTTCAAATTTGTTGCTGAGAAGCAAAATCAAGTAGGCAAGAAGAGAGGTCCTAACTTGCATGATACATGCTTTAACTTTTCAGTGTACTCATATCACTTAAAAGCTCCATATTGAATATTATTTTCTCATTGTAACTTTGTAAGAGTAACTGTAATCGGAGAGAAGAATGGTTGTGACCTTTGAGGTTTTATTTCATTAATGTCAATGGGTTGCTAACAAATTCATCAGGTTGAAGGAAATCCAGTGTTCCAGGAAAAGCCACTGCTCCTATTCCCAGCAGCACGTGGGAATTCCGCTTTAAATTATGTTCCAGGGCAGTTTTCTCTTATGAGTTCAGCAGAAATGAGGTTCCCACACACCATCCTTATCACAAAGGCTGGACCTTGGCTTTGGCAAAACTCCAAACTTGCACTGGAGCCAAAGAATGATTCTCTGCATAGTTTTACAGGCAGTTCTTTGAGGTAACTCAGCACCCTTACAAAACTAGAGATGCGTTCTTCTGTTCTTCAAAAGTCTACCTGAAATGTCCTTAGATCTAGAGTTTTTGCCTGAAAGGGAAATTTTCCTATTTGTTTAGGTTACAGGTGAGTTGGTAGTGATCTAACCTTCTTGACTTTCAATCCTACACCCTAATCTCTACTATTTAAACTAATGGAAGTAGAAAAACTTTAAATGAGAAGTAGCAGGTGGTGGCTGTTGCTGGGTTCAGCCATCAGAAAGTGACTTGATTGCTTGCAGTGGATCTACAAGTCACGTATTTTGAATATCCTGCCGTGGTTTGTGATTGCAAAATCATGAGGGTTTTCCTGTGAACAGGTATTTTTATAACAGCTACTCATAACCTGAATAATTTTCTTTCAAATGTGGCACATCCTTAGCAGAAAATTCCTATTATGTGTCACTTAATCAGGCTGAATTAATAATACTGCCTCGATGCTGCTGCTTCATTGTATCTCATTTGTCTGTTTGGTTTGCTGGAAGTTGAAGCAAATAAAACCATTAAGCTATTGCAGTCTGGCTACCAGCAGAGCTACAGCTCCACTTTGATGTTGACAAGGTTATTTGTAGAACAGCAAGACTCATTTTCTTTGACCACCTGTCATGTCCATTCATCATACGGCCATTGTATATGAGCCATCCAATTTGTGCTTTCTGGTAACAGTCTAAACAGCATTTGTGACTAAAAATGTGAGCATTTGTGATGTGAAATCTACTTCAAAAACCTACTTAGTGCCATTGTGATGGATGGTGCACTTTACTACTACTCTATATTTCATTGGGCTGTGAAAAGGTGACAGTGTTTACCCATCATGGTGACAGGCAGGGCAGCTCACAGTTCTGGAGAGGGCTGTCGAGTCACTTTTGAAATAGATATTGCAGCAGTTATGTAAATAATATATTGTAGGCTAGGTCAGCCTAAGGAAAGAATGACATACCTGAAATATATTTTTATTAAAACTTAAATATCAGCCACCTTTTATAGAGCTTAAACCTTTTGTCTGCTTGATAAAAACAGGAAAGCTGCTCTGGCCAACAGAGTGCACATATAAATGGAAATTACATTGCTTCAAATTTATGCATTAAAGCAAAATGCATTGTCAGACAGTATCCAGCCAGTCTGCAAGTGAGGGTGGTGTGGTGAATCTGAATGTGCTGCTTCTGCCTCCTGCAGCATTGGGGTGTTCTGTCCCTGGGGAGTGGAGGGGGCTGATGAGTGTGAACCCCCAAAATCTGTTGTCCCCATTCAGTGTTAGGCACAGGTTTTTGAGGATAATACTGACTTTTTGAGTTGAGATCTTTCCCTAATGATCTTACTGCTGCCATAGGGTTGCTCTGCCTGAAGTAAACTTTCACAATTGTTCAATTTTCTCTGCAGGCTGAGTAGATAAATTGTTGACAGTGTTTGTGAAGCAGGTACCAAAAATGTAGAGGTAATTGAAGAAATATGGAGGGAGCCCCTTCAGTAGAAGTTAAAGGTAGTGGGCATTGCTAATGGAGACTGCAAGCACAAATAAACCCCTGCTTCTCCTTTGGTGCACTCAGGGATCACCACCACTCATGTCACACATGGGCTACTGACACCATTTACCAGTGTGGAACTGAAGGGGGACACCACATTTTGGGGCACCTGTGGCACTGGACAGTTGGTTTCAATCAGTCCTGCTGAGTGCAGCAGCTTCTGGAACAAACACCTGTCCACAGTGTTTGTCTGCTCCCTTCACTGTTTCTTTAGCAACTGGAAATAGTCCTAGCAGATGTAATGGTTGGTGTGTTGGAATAACATTCAAGAACAGACTAATTAAAGCAAAATGTAAATGACATTTGCTTTGTATTCACACATTTTCTGAAATTATGTTTGTGTGACCTGAAGTTTTCCTCACTTTACTTTCACCTTCAATGTATTCCCTCTTTACTTTACAGAAGTGTTAAGGAACTTTTGGCAATCCTAAGTCTGCTTTCATACTTTGAACTGGTGTCCCCTGTTATACAGCAATGTCTCATGATTCACTACTCTGTCTCTTTTGGAATAATGCACCAAATCCCTGTTGGTTCCTTTGCTGGTCCTCTCTTCTGGTTTGGGATTTATTTCCACCCTCATACTCTCAGCAAGCCCAGCAAAACATCATGTTTCTTTCCTGGACCTTTCATACACTGAACGGACTGCATTGGTTCAGGAGCCAGGAGAGGATGACATGTTCTTGAAATGGAGATGCACGTGCAGGCAGGGATTATTTGAGGGTTTATGGGCAGAAATGAATTGTGCTCATCTCCAAGGCAGTTCTCCCAACACCTTTGTCTATTTTGTATTTGTGCCACTGCTCTGAACCTGTTCCCTGACTGCTTTGACTCCTCTGCTGTGTCACCTCACTTCCCTGCCATCATCCACGTTCCCAGTTTCTGCTGATTCCTCTGGTGCAGTGTCTGCTGATCTGAGGCATTTGTACTCACAGTCAGCCAGGGGTACCCTTGATGAGTTTTGGAGGGGCTGCAGGGAGCAGACAAGTGGGAATGCTGCCTGCCTGCCTCTACCCACACCATGCAGAAGAGATTTTCTGCAGCTGCTGGTCACGTCCCAGTCTGCTCCGGTTCGTTCGTTTTGGTGACATTTTCTCAGCTAAATGAGAACCCACCGCAGAGATTAATGCAACCTGAAGCAATCTGGGAAGTACAAGCCCATCTGTTAAGCTCACTCAGTCATCTTCCCACCATTCTTCAATCTTGGCAAGAAGGGAGTAAGGGAAGCAGGACTTGGATTTTGCTGTCAGAGCCTCTTTCAAAAGGAAGGGAGTTTGCTCACTTGTTAATCAATATCCCATTTTCTTATGCCTGTCTTTAGATATCTTCTCTCCCCATGCATCCCCTTCTTTCCCAGCTCCTTTGCAGGAAGATGGGACTCTTCCTCTCCTCCACTGCCTCTTCCTCTAACCTTTCCCACTCCTACCAGGAGTGTGTCTGGCAGTCCCCACCTGTGTGTCCCACAATCCCCACCTGTGTGTCCTACACTCACCTGTGTGTCCTGCAGTCCCCTCCCCTCTCAGCTCAGATTTACAGCCCTGTTTGCTGCCAGTACTGGCAGCTCTCTTCATTTCCAGCTCTGCACCAAAAGGTCTGGAGTTCCTCTGGGGGGGACAGTGCATCAGGAAGTCCTTGACCCCAAAGCTTGCTTTCATTTGATTCGGTTTCATTGTGCTGGAAATGTGATTAGTGCACCCTTATTATCTTTTCTCTTCCCTCCAGCTAATCAGTGGTAATTTCCTTAACAATATTTCAGAATTAAGATTGGTGTCAGCGGGTTGGTTTTAGAAAATTTTAAAATCTTCCCAGGTTATTTTTATCCCCAGGCAAAATTTCTAAATGAGCCTTCTGCAGAGTGCTCACTCGCACATCTTGAATTCCAAAGGCAGAGAGTGTTTAATTTAGATTAAATAATCACAGCATCTCTTCCTAAGTCTTTCAGTCATTTTTGATGGCACATTGGTGCAAAATACCAAGCTAGAGGGAATCTTGATACATGTGTGCATTTAATTCTTTTAGGCATGCCAAATTTAGTTCATTATTATCTTTATTAACATTTTTTAAGATTTCTTCTCTTAAGAGACATGCACTAGCTAAAATGAATCCCTAGCAACTGAAATCAGTTTTGCAGATGGTTAGGGCTATAGGTTGAATAACACATACACACAAATGAGAAGAATCATGTGATTTTTTGGTAACATTTATAAGTTTTAGTGCAGCTTTATTTATCTTTTATTTATAGAAGAGTTTCTCCGAAACCTCTTCCACAAATAATCATAATTTAGACCACTGCTCTGCATACCAAGTAGGCACAGCAAATTTTCAAGACAATCTCACTAAGAATATGGATTTTAGAATAGACTTGACCTTTAAGCAGAAAACAACATTCAACATTAACTACAGCATAGCTGCCACTCCATTATAATTACATATAGAAAGCTGTGAAATGCAATGTGAAGGTTATATAATTCAAAATTGCAGGCAAGGGCTCCAAAAGCGATCATTGAAGAGATGTCCTGCAGAACATCCTGTCAGTTTTCTGGCATACATCACAAAACCATTAATAAATAAAGTTGTACAGTTCCCTAAAAATAATAGTAGTTCATCATGCACAAAGCCCCAGCTAATATTGCTGGAAGATTTTTGTGCCATTGAAGGGCAGGGTTGCAAAGATGCTAATGCTGCTGCTGCAGAGCCTTTTGCTGTTTTATAATTGTGAGTCAATACTGTCCTGATGTTTTACTAAAAAAACATTAGTAATGGCATTTTAGTAGTAATGCCATTAATAATAAATGAGAATTTTTAAATGATAAAAAAGATAAAGGTGAGGCATCTTGGTATCCAGAGACATAACAGATCACTGAGCACTTCCATGCCATTGCACAGGATCAGCTGAAGGCATTTCTTAGCAAAGCCTCTGTGCAATATTAGAGAGGGAGCAATGTTGAACCATAACAATTATTTATATTCCAAATGCATGGTAACAACTATATGGTGCAAACCCTGAGGGCTTGGGAAGAATATCTGGTGCCTGTTTTAGGTTTTAGTGTAAGCAGAATTCCTACTGAAATAAATGAGAATGACATAATTTCGAAGCAGAGTTAAGTTTTGTCTGTTAGTGTGAGAGAATAGCAGTGAAATTTATGTCATTGCATGGGTCTCCAAGGAATATTTGTCACTGTAATTTTTATGGTATAATCAGACCCACTGAGTTGCCATCACCTCTGCAGTTCAGTGGATACCTGGGCTGGTGCCCACCCAGTCAGGCTTTTTCCACCCCACTCTGTTAGTGGTGCTTGGTTCAAACCTCAGTACAAGTGTACTCAGGTCAAGTGGAAACCTTTCTGCCAAATTCCAAGTCGTGTTTTTCTCAGCTAGAGTCATCTTCTCTCTCTCTGTAACTTCTTCACCTTCTTAGTAACATGAACCTACCAATAACATACCTGTGCTTTCTTCTTTCTCTGTTTAAATTTGTAAAGGCAATATTATACTTAGAGGAGGAATTTTCAAGTAAAAGGCTTCTTGTGCTGTGAGCTCTTGGGATTGGGTTTTAGGGATCTTTTTCTTTTAAATTTCTCCAGTTTTCTGGAGGTTTAAAACTGCCTCAAAGGAATCCTGCTTATGCTGAAAGAAACAACAATTTCCTTCAACAGAGGGACTATTAAGTAAATACCAGCTTTTAAAAAATTGCTAGTATGAGAACAACATCATAAGAAACAACTACAACTGATATGAGAATAATAACAAAATGTTTTTGTATTTATATAATACTCAATCCTTGTCCCTAAAACTACTTACATAACTACATAACTTTATTGTTTAAAAAAATGTAGTTTCATGCATGAACAATAAAGAACTGCTTAAAATGCTGCTCAGTTCTATGGTAGTTATGAGTGACTGTAAAATACAATATTGATTAAACTATTGCTGCTTCTCATTTTTTAAAGTTTGTTTTTCAGGAAGAGAAGCAAGTCCTAAAATCTCTTCAGGAACATTAGTAATAGAAAATCATCTGTAGTTGAAGGCCAATTCCATTTTACTGAGCATAAACATGATGTGTCTGGGAGCCTCTGACCCTGGCAGTCTCTGGCATTAGGCATCCATGAGGATATGGGTTACAATTGCTGTAATAAAGTAGATTTTTAAAAGGCCAAAAATCAATCTTCAGCCATACGTCACTTGATTGTTTTTTAAATTGGAGAAAAAAATCTAAATAATGGTCATGTCTTGTGAATTAGAGCTGGCAGCTGAAAATAATCAGCAGCAGCTATTTTAATTTTCAGTGCAGTGTGATAAATCTTACCAGTAAAAGCCTAAGCAGTGTTTTATCTTAGGAGTTATCTCTGCCTACCAGAACAACTTCTACACTCACCATTGGACAACATTTTGTCAAAATCTTAAAACTTACTTTTTTCCTAATGTAATAATATCAATTTATTAGATGCTTTTCTGTGGGAGCTTCTGTCTCATTGTTAAAATGTTTTTTAATATTTTGAAATTAAAGTAGCACTGAGAATCCAAAACAAGTATGAATATTTCCTATCTCTGTGTTAGGATGTGATCATATAAAGTCCAGATATCTTCTAAGATGAGCATATGAAAGAGTGGAAGTAAGTTCTTACCAGAAAAAAAAAAGAAGCGTAAGGATCCTTGAGAGGTTTTAAATGTAACCTAAACTAAGGATAAAGCTGCCATTATAAGAATAATTTGGTGAGAATTGAAGCACATCTGACTTCTTTGTTAAAATACTTTGGTATTAAAAAGCAAAGGATGTACCTCTCCAGAGAGTGCTTTGAGGAATGCTCTAAACTAAACCTGGACACAGCCTAGGTAGTAGGAAAGACCAAAAAAAGAGGACCACTCTCAGAGGAAACCCTTTGAAGCAAATAACTTTTGAAACCTTTGAGAGTAGGATGAAAAAAAAAAGAGCTGCTGTGATACAGCTAGTTGAAAATTATATATAAGAGATGAATTCTTAAAAATGTAAAAAAAGAATAAAAAGCTAAAAAAAAAAAAAATTAGGCCCAGGCAGTAACCATTGGCAAATCTAAGCTGGTATCCAGGTGCTGCTGGCAGACGTGCATTGGCTGTGTATGGGAACTGTCACAATGCCAGAGCCACTGGCTGGACTAAAATGTCCTGAGAAAAAGCTTTTGTTCAGAAATTCCCTTTTAAATCTGTTTGGAAATAGAGCATTTATGCCTCCACCTACCAACTGCAATCCCAGGAGAGACGTACCTCTTTTAAAATAAATAAATAAATAATAGTGCAAAGTAAATAAAGCCGAAAATACATTGGTCTTCTCTCTTAAGACATCCTTGGGTTTTTATTCTCTCTGATGTGCTGTCTCTCCCACTAAATAAAAATAAATCTCATGTCTAACCTCTTGAAATTAATATTAGTTACAGTGTTTATCTCATTCATTAAGAGGGCCTTAATGTGAATTAATTCTGAGCTCTATCAGTTTTATTCTCCCCATTATTTCTGGTGCTCCTGAGCTGTGCAGTTCAAAGGGAAGGTGCCTCATCCATCACCAGGTTGTGACTGGCCCACGAGTAGGTGTGCATGAGAAAGAAGATACTTGAAGGGATTAATCTTCCTTCCCCCTGAATTATGTTGCCATATAGAGTTAGTCCTGTCTGCTGCAAGATTCGCTGCCTCACTCTGCTGCCTTGAAGGGGCAGACAGGGGTGAGTAAGGGTGGAAGAGGTTTCACAGTGGCTACAACTACGGGAGGGCAAAGCTGCTTAAATATGCGAGAAAGGTCCTGCTGTGTTCCCATCCAAGAGGGATGGATCCTCTCCTGCTGCAGGTCATGCTTGCCAGGCACCATCTTCACCTGGGGAGTGTTTTAGAGAATGATTTGGTACAGAAAATCTAGAAATTTTACACTGCTGGAAGAACAATTAATGCATCAGTTTTCTAACAAAACATTTTATTCAAGAAAATGTTATCGTGTTTCTGCCCGTGTTGCCCTTTTAGCACTAAATCTCTTATGTTTTAAGGCTAAAGTAGAACATTATAGTCGTGTAAAGTCACTAACTAAAATCTAGGATGAGAAATTGTATCAGTATGGACAGTGTTAGGCTCAGGTTTTTGAGGATAATACCAACTTTTTGAATTGAGATCTTTCCCTGATGAACATAATGTTGCTCTGTCTGAAGTAAACTTTTACAACTGTTCAATTTTCTCTGCAGGCTGTGTAGATAAATTGTTGACAATGTTTGTGAAGTAGGTACTAAAAGTGTAGAGGCAATTGAAGAAATGTGGAGGGAACCCCTTCAGCAGAAGTTAAAAGTAGTGGACATTGCTAATGGAGACTGCTGTGTGCCCTTTGTCTTGTGTACTGAATTGAGTCTCTGGTGTTTATTAAACTCCAGAAAAGGCACCAGTGAAAGCAGGAGGATGGATCATTAGGGAAATCTGTGGTTGAATCAGAATTTATGAGAGCACACCCTGAGCTCCCTGTTTCTAGTTTCTTTTTGTTGATTGTTCAGGATCCAGGGCAGGAAGGATCAGAACAGGTGAAGAGAGGGAATTGAGCACAGATTTCTGTGGTAAATGACAGTTCTCTAACAATGTCCCTGGCTGCTTTTATTGGGAATTGAACCATCAAATGGTATCACTGCAGTAATACTGAGTGCTTCTGTACTGCTGTGAAAGAGCCTGACCTGAATTCCAGGCTGTGTGAAGATGAGGGAAGCTCTGTCCAGCTCCAGAGCTCTGGATGGGCTGCACTGATGGCAAAGGTTTTGCTTTAAGCAATAAAATCGGTTATATGATGATATCAGGGCAGGTTTCTCCTTCCTCCCATCAAGCTGCCTGGATTCCAGAGTCTCTTCAGACTTTCCCATATGTTTTAGATGATGTAAACATTTTTCCAGCTTTTCTTCTGAGGCGCCACTGTACAAGATGAGTGGTTTACTAGGACCCTCTCTGAAAAGAATCAGGTTCTGTTCTTTGCATGGAATTTCCTCTTTTTCTCCAGGTTTTTTCATCCCTGCTCAGAGTACCTTAACCAAGTTCACAAATCTCTATGGGGTTTTTGCCCACACTTAAGAGATGATTGCTTAATATACCTGTGTGAAATATGGCACAATTTAGGAGAACCTTCACCCTAATCTTTGGAAACACGTGGGATAAAGGTGAACTACTAATTTTGCTATAGGCAAAATGTTCAAAATGAAGGTTAGCTGTTTCTGAAAGAAAACCTAAATGTAGCTGGTGTAGGATGCACATCAACTCCAAAATCTTGAGTCCACTTTAAAAAAAATTGGAAAGTCTGAAACAGAACTTTTTCTCCCCTGTACAATTTTATTATCTGTGAGACATGAATGACACATTATCTTGTGAAATAAGTCTGCTTCCAAAATGTTAGGTGGTTGAAAACCAGAAAAATATTCTTGTTTAATCAGAGAGATGAGCTGTCCTCAGGTACAGCTGTATTTCTGTATCTACATACTTGTCCTGGTCAATCATTTGGGCCACTTGAATTTGATATTATTCAGGCACATTCCTTGTTTTTGTTGGAGTCCTTTTCTTGTCATCTGAATATATTTTTAGAACTTATTTTTCCCCAGTCCTTTTTCTACAGATGTAATTTAGAGACCTATAAATCTGTGCAATGACTCAAAACAAAAAGAATTCACAGGAGATGGAAAAGATGTCATTTTCCTTTTCACAACTGCATATTTGCTTCTGTAAATTGTTTGCTCAAATGCTGCTTTAACACTCAGATTTGTGTTTGCATCATTACATGGTTGGGCATCTCCCTGATTGTGTTGAAGTGGATGATGTTCGGCCAAGCAGGGGCTGCAAGTACTTTGTGAAAGATCATTTATTATAATCTAGAAAATAGAGTTCTCCCCGACATTTTTTGAAAGTTCAAGTGTTCTCCTGATGCAGGGGATGACCTCCTCTTGTACACACGAGTGATTATTTTCCTCTTTGAGGTGGATGCCTGTTTTATTGTTCTATATGTCTGGAATGCCAGTTTGGGTCCCCTGTCCTGGCTGTGTCACCTCCCAGGCACTCCCAGCTTACTTGGAGTAGGGAAAGCAGAAAAAGCCTTGGCTCTGTGCAAGCCCTGCTCAGTAATAACAAAAACATCTCCATTATCACCCTGTGTTCAGCACAAATCCAAAATACAGCCTTGCAACAGCACTGTGAAGAAAATGAATTCTACCCCAGCCAAAACCAGCACAGTTCTGGGTCATGAATTCCTACTTGGAGGACTGAAAATGGGAGGCTGTTTTCTGAATGTTTTGTTCTGATGCAGCCAGACTGACTCTAAAATTGAAACTATTGGACAAAGCTGAAACACCTGTCTCTAGGGAATTAAAACATCCAATGTATTATATGTTATAAAATGAAATATTTTGATTTCCCTTAGATTCTAAAGCACAGGTAGTGCTTCAGTGGGGTTGAGCCCCGTTCTGTCTGTGGGGGTGTTTGCGGTCACAGGATGTTCTTGTGAGCTGATATTTCAGACAGGAGATGACTTTACTGCTCTGGGGATGTGGGTACCACTCGTGTTTTGCTGCTGTTCTCACTGAGGGAGCTCCCCCAGCTCAGCCTGGTCCCTCTCCTGCCCAGCTGAGGGGGATCCATCCCTGCCACAGCCATCCTGCACAGCCTGCTTGTGGATAAATAAAGTGCTTCTAGACACCTCCTGTGAGCTCCAAGCTTCTTCTCTAAAGGCTTAATGCTTGTAGCTGCTCTAGGAGGAAATGCCTGGTTTTAATTCAGTGTGATATAAATGACTGAGGGAGGACATTCTGCAGCCTCTGGGTGTCTTGTGTTCATTCCCTGTGTTTCACAGAAGTCAAGGAAACTTCTACCTAGCCTTGAGAATTTATTGAGTTCAGACACAGTGGGACTGGATTCTGGTATAAACCCCTTTCACTGAAAATTTTAAGGCCAAGTTTAAGTCACACAATTATAATTTCCTGTGTACATATGTAGCTTATGATTTTTTTTTTTTAAGATACCACATCACAGCTGAGTAATTCTGTTTTGTTTCATTTATCCTCAGTCTATGTAATTTGTAAATGTATATTTGCATGAATAATTACCTCTGAATAAGCTAAACCAAGCAGGCTGGCAAATACAGATTACTTTTTTTTCTTAGGAAAGTATAATCAATGTGACCTTAGTTTTAGGAACTAATGCTACTAAATAGCCTTGCAGTTAAAAGGGGGCATATAAATCATATTAAACATACACAAAAAAGAATAATTAGGATTTAAAATTTTGTCACTGGTGAAGTGACAATCAGCACTGCTTAATGAAAGTTTGACATAATATTTCTGATAATATTTTAGGCATCTTATGATCTCATGTCCTTCAGTTTTTTCTAACAAAAAGCATTGTTCTTTGAGATTATAAAATGAGAAAATATCGGTTTAATGTGTCTGAAAATAACAATGTTTTATGTCAAAAACTTGAAAAGCTAGATTTGTATATATTACATAAAATATAGTAAGAAAGTTAGAAAGAAAATATAGTGAGAAAATATGGAAAAAACCTACCCTAATATGTTGTTTGGATATCTTGCTGGACATTACAGTTAAGAAGTAATATTTAAATAGTAGTTTTGCCTTTTGGGAAACACAAAAAGTATCACTGGGAACAGAGTTGGGGGTTATGAAAATTAAAACAAGAATAAATAAAGGGGCGGGGGGGAAAGAGAACTGTGTTGTGTCAGCTGGGATTTATCTGGGGCTCTGTAACCATAAAATACAGAAGAGCTCTCTTCTGTAGGCTGTAAAAAGGCTTCGATCTTGATTCAGTCTCCCTTGGAGCTGGTAGGAAAAAAGTCTTGCAATAAAGCATAAGAAGCAAGGAAGCAAACAAGTTTAACCTCAGTGTCTTCCCAAAAATGTTCCTGCAACAGCCAAAGGAGCTAGTGAGAGCAGCTGGGGGAGAGCCCTGTGTGATGGGGCTGTGTGAGCTGGACAGCTGGGACCAGGGGAAGGCTGAACATGAAATGTGTCTGTGGCTGAACTCTGTCTGCAAGGCCAAACTCCATCAGGCTGAGGTTAAGGGACATCCTTTTCTCCTCTTGTTTTAGGATAAATTACAGCTTTAGCTGTCACTGTAATGCAGCATGCAATTTTATGTAATAAAACCTAGACACAAAGAACCTTTTCTGAGTGTAAGCTGACAATGTGAGTCATATGGTATTGAAATGTTCCAGAATTCTATTGTAGGAGCAGGAATATTGAAGCATAGAAAAGAAAGCTTCTATAGAGTAAAATGCTAGCAACCAGGAGGAAAAGATGTCATGAATCTGAGGAACAAGGTTGTAGGTAGAACACATAGCAAGACTGAAGTTCTCTGATTTAAATCTTCCCTGACATTGTTGGTCAGAAGCATCTCTTAGTCCTGTAGCACAGAAAAATCATCTTCAGTTAATCCAGATATATAATTACTTTTTGGGCTCAAACAGGGTCTCTGTCACTTTTTGCCTGGAACCAAGTGAAGGAAAAAAGTTGAAAGACAACTTTGGATATTAACATTTCTGTAGAAATGCAGTAAGTATATAAAAGATAGTTATGGACGGGTATTTTGTCTCTGGTGTGCTCAACAGGAGCCTGGTGGTGGCAATCACAGGCATACAGCTGTGGCTCCCTGATTATTGAAGGATGCTTTTGGCTGGAATGGGACCAGCTTTGGTCAAAAAGCGTAACAGAGTTTACACCAACAAAGGATTTGGCACAGCTCCCTTATCTCCCCTTCTCTTTCTTCCTTTTCTCTAATTTTAAAGATCAGCTAGTTTTATATTTGCAGCTTTCTTCATGTTTATTGGTGTCCAGCTTTGATCTACAACCAGCTTGAGTTTACTTTTATGCTCTGCTGAATGCTGCCTTCAGCCTCAATTTCAGAGCTGTGCAAATAAATTATGGCGATGTGTTTAATTAAAGTTCGTCTCGTGTCCTGATTGCAGACTGTTGCCTTCTCAGATACAATTTGCAAATTTATTTTGGAGTTTTATTTTAGGCAGGATGACTAGTTGAAGGTTATTTAATTGTGATTGATTGTGCATGGGATGTTTCTGCAGCCTTTATTTTGTGAACAACCTGAAAATAGCAGCTGAACATTGAAGGACAAATGAAGGGCATTGGCCTGGATGGAAGGAAGAGATGTAGTAATTCTGAACAGTCACAGAATTGAGGGTTGATGCTTCTAGAATTTCATGTGTGCTTTTTGGAGAAAATGTCTTAATTCTAAGGAATGAACAGTATTTATTAACATTAAATATTTAGTTTTCTTCAATACTTGGAGTTTCTTTAGGGAATCTATTTGTGAAACCTTTTAGTAAGTAGACAGGAACTGTGAATATGAGAATATGAGGAATATGAGCTTGACTGTGTCATTTTCATACTTGCAGCTTCCACAGTCCTGAGTTCCCCGACAGTTTGTGAAGAATCCATTCATTAATATGGGTCAGGAGCTTAGTATTTGATAAAATATATTCATCATTTGAAGTTACTGCAGTGTGGCACTACTGCCAGGTAGCATGAAGAGAAGAGTTTTCACCACAGCCATTCTGTGTGGTGCTTTGGGTTTGTTTTCTGCCAAGCTTTTAAGAGCTCATTTTAAGAGCTGCATTCTTATCTGCACTGACTGCAGTGCAGATAATGCATCCTCATTTCAGTGGTTGTGAGAAACATCCCTTCTTGGGGGTACCACCTTTAAACTTTTTTTTTTTGCTTTTTGGGGGGGGGGGGGTGTTTGTTTGCTTTGTTTGTTTTTTGGGGTTTTTTTGTTTGTTTGGTTTGGTTTTTTGGGGTTTTGTTTTTTTTTCTTTGTTTGTTTTTGTTTGATTGTTTTTTTGGGTTTTTTGGGGGTTTTTGTTTTGGTTTTTTTTTTGTTGGTTGGTTGGTTGGATTTTGGTTTTGTTTTTTTCCTTCGTTTTTCCCTCAGTGGTTTCTTCCCTGAGTCTTTTTGCTGCCTTGTGTGCCCCTGGCAAATCAGCCACAATCTGCCTCTCAGGCAGTGTGTTGGATACAGATGTATAATGCTGTTATTAAATCCTTCTCCTCAGTCAAATGGACTGGCGAGAATGTGGTAAGACAAACATATTTCTGTTATTATTTTCAACCTATTTATCTTAGTTTTTTAATTGCCGCAGAATTTGCAAGAAAGCAAGGTTTAAAAATAGTATCCAGCATCTTCAAGACCCCAGCTGCCACCTGCTTCATATAGTTATTAATATTTTTCCTTTGCAAGACCTATTTTCCTCTGTGTCATCCATGATAAGATGAAGTATACTCTTTTATTCTGTTTCATTTTGGAGATAAGTAGAAGAAATTAGGATAAAAATCCATGACTGTCTTGATTATGGCATTTTCAGAGTGTTTGTCCTTTCTGTTTTAGGGGGATTCTGTTAAAATTTTTAAGATAGAATGTTTACAGCTCACTGAGCATCATCTCAGGAATTAGAAACTAATAAGTTGTCTAACATAAAATAATTACTTTTCCTAAAAATGTTTGTTTTATTACCCACCTCTACTTCATTTCATGCATGGGGGAATACTACTGAACTCCACAATGCACATTACAATTTGTTCCTAAATAGTTATATCTTACAAACAGCATAGCTTGAAACGATTCAAGGAGTAAGTACCTAATTCAGATGGATAAAACAACTCATTCTTTAGCAGCTTCCCAGTTTTAGGGTAAGAGGATTTACTGTGGCATAGCTAAACCAAGTAGACAAGTGCTCTTTTTCGGCACCTGATAAAAGGATGAGTTCTCTTTTGTTTTTGGACAGAATTATCCTACCACAGGAAAGCAGTTTATCAAATGAGTAGTTGGGGGTGGGGTGTTTTGCTTTTCAAAAAAGCTGGTATGTGTAAAATGAGGATTATGTCATGTTGTAAGCATTTCTAAAAACAGAAAAGAGAAATAATAGGAAATTTAATCTTTATTCATTTTTTGAGGTATTAGGAATGTTGTGACTAAAACAGGCCTTCATGCATCATAAATGGTCTGTCAGCTTCTGAGTGGATTGTTAAGAAGGTAGAAGGTCTGGATTCAATAGGATTCTTCACCATTATTTTGAGGTTGTATTTTTTCAATATTTTATTTTATATTAGAAGTAAGGGTCCCAATTAGTTGAGCCCCAGTCCACTAAATAAAACCAAAACTGACTACTCTGAGCTAGTGTTGCTGTACTGTATTTGATGAGATTTCAATAATACTGCAAACTATTTTGCTTTTTATTACAAACTTTACTTAAGTGTTCAGGTGCAGAATAGAGGAAGGGGTAAGAATAATTTGTATAACTGTTTTCATAATTTAATGTGTACCTATTACTTTCTGGATTGTTTTGCCAAAATGTTATGACTTTGTTCTAAACTCTTCCAGTGAATTATTGGCTTCATTTGGCCAGAGATGAGCCATGTGTAGTTTTACTCAAGAGAAGATTTAATTCAATTTTTGTTTGTCATTTTAGCTGGAGGTGGAGGTGATACAAGCTGTGCAGACCTCTGGGTGCTAGGCTATACGTGCTGTTTCCAGAATGTATAACCTTTGAGCTTTGACAGATCTGTATTTCATGTGAAAGATGTGTGATGGAAGCCCACAAAACTCTGCTAAATTACACCCAGCTGCTCCTCCATTATGCAATTTCTTATACATGCTCTCAACATATGAATATACATAATAGCTTTGGCATTGAGGCTAACTTTTACAATTTGAAGCAAAGCACGTGGTTTGCAGAGTGTTAGGGGCAGCAGGGAGTCAACTTCTGTTTTTCCACATAATTAAAAAATGAGCTGTGCTTTCGCAGGGCCTCCTGCTCTGCCTCTCGTTGAGCACGTCTTGCCTGGGTAAGACCAGTGAGCTGCTCTTGGAGATGCAGTTTGCATCCATAAATTAACTAAGAACATCCAAGGGCAGTTGCTAAACGCATTAATAATTGTGCAAACATGTTGTTTTGTTGTTTACAGAGCAGTGGATAGCCCCCTGGAGAAGCAGTGAGCCAAAGGGATGTGCAGAGAAGCAGCACATGAATGTAGATGGGCAGGGAGCTCATTTCCACACAGGCATCCTGGAGAAGCAAATAGCCTGACACTTCATTATCTTACATATCTGGGTATTGATTTTGCCTCAGGAAAAGTCTGTGTGCTTTCTCTCATACAAATAATGACAGCCCTGATTTCTGCCTTGGAGGATGGATAAGGAAGGCATTGGTTCCAAAGGAATTAGATAGAGGTATCCCTAGAAATCAACCTAGATATAACCTCCCATAAACTAATAATTATTTTATTTAATGACATATGTGTAGGTAGAAATTAACTACAGAAAGAGGTAAAAATGTTATGAACTTAAGCACCCTTGTAAATAGCCTTTCCATATCTGAGGTTAATTCTTTAAAACCGGAGGCAAGAGATTAGGTAAAACATAAAATACTTTTCCCTAGTATGAAATCTTCACTTGATTTTATCCTACTTTTCAAATACTGTGGCCATACAAGAAAAAAAATTATATTGGCTAAATAGTTTTCTAGTTCTTTAGCTATCAAATTCCCATATATTTCAGAGGAAACAGTGTGAAGTGTAAGCTTTCCTGTTCTACATTTCATTATTTGGTGTTAAATCTGATGTTTGCCTCTTCAGAAGTCTTTTATAACTTTGGCTGGCCTTTCCACATACTTGATTTGTACAGCACTGATGACATGTTACAGACTTGGAAACTAAATTAAATTCTGAAGAATTTAGACAGGAACCTTGGCAAAGTTTTTGTATGGTTTCAACTTGAATGTTGAGATGCAAACTCACACAGATACAGTTTTTTAAGGGTAAATACTTTCCTGAAATAACCCATGTTCAGGAATCTACTAAAATTTCACACATCCTACACATCCAGAACAACTGTTGCTAGAATTTAAACAGTTTGTGTAGGGATACCCAAAATCAGAACTGTTGCCTTTGGCAATGAATCCATACTTAAGTTACAAAACTGAACTGAAAGAGAAAACTTTTCCATCTTGTACTTCTCCTTTTATTTTAATTTTTAAACACTGATGCAATATTCTTGTGTCTTCTTGTATTTTTGTTTTATGTGAGCACTGTGTAGGGATTCAGTGGTTTCAGAATGTCCTCAGTGAGGTCCTGAGAGCTTAATAACATTCTAAAATAGTAATGTACAAGACTGGTTATCCTCTTACTTTGTTTTTGCCAGAATTTATTACTACAAATGTGTGAGCAAAAATCCCCTTGGTCATTCTTAAATCATATATTTAAAAAAATACTTGAAATCTCATCTTGAAATGTTTTTGCATTACTGCCAGTGCTTGACATTTAATAATAACTTCGAACTTGTACTATATTTTCTTGCAGAGTCCTAACTGAAGAGCTGAAGATCTTCGTGTTCTAAACACTTTTAGATCGAAGTGACTCTCAATAAATTGAAAAATGTATATTAATAGAAAAGTATACACATCAGAGCATAGTCTGTTATCACTGTAGTTATCTGAGTATAATGCTTGGATAACTGATGGATTAAAAGAAAATACTTCAGTAGTTAGGTGAGACTGCTCAGAGTCGTGTGAGACCACAAGATAAAACTGTGTATTGGTGGAGTTTGTGTTATCTGTGTATTTTCAGAAGTGACCAGTATAATCACTCATTTCCTGAAATACTTTACAAGACTGATAATTTTTAAGAAAATAAACAGAAGTGAATTAGTATCTCTTATACAATTTTAAATAAATTCTATAGCTAATGAGGGGAAATTCTCATCAGAATCAGCATCTCTTATTACCACTGGGGAAAAAAAAAAATGAGGGGGGGATAGTTTATCATAGCTGATGAATTGTGAATTAAAACAGCAAAGAAATCTGTCAGACTGAACTTTCAAGACCTTTGCTATCACAGATATTACTGATTAGAAGTTGGGGTGAGGCAGTTGCAGGACTCTGCTCAGGTGCTTGTGCTTATGCAAACAACTTTGTTTCTGTGCCAGGAGCACCCTCAGTGATGTGTGGTTGTGGTTGTAGCTGCAGCCTGAATTTTGTCTCCGCTTTGCAGGCAGAGCTTGTTGATGTCCAGTATGGGACCATGGAAGACCTGATCCGAGTTCAAGCCATCACAAACGTGACCAAAAGAATTGCACTTTTGAAGCTGGGACAATCACCTTTACTTTATAAGGTTAGTTACACATTAGCTGAATTATTTATTTGGTGGGTTGTTTTGTTTTTGTTGGTTTTTTTTTTTTTTTTTGTTTTGTTTGGTTGNNNNTTTTTTTTGTTTTGTTTGGTTGGGGTTTTTTTCAGTTTCAAAATATGAAAACAAAGAGTTTCCCATTTTTCCCCAATAAGTCAGGACTTACTAACGTTCACATTCTTCCTCAATAGTCACCATTGTCACTCTGCAGTGCCTTTTATGTGTTAGAGTTGTTTATTTTGCTGCTTATCTTGCAGTGCCCCAGTACTCTGCTGTATTTTCTTTGGGTGTACTAGAAGCCTTTTGACAAACAAAGAAATCATTGAAAGAAATAGTAAAGCAGAAGGGATTGTGTCTGGGCAGGGTGTACATGGGTGCATGTGTATCCATCAGCTCCAGCTCTGAGACAGCACAGAGCAGGAGCTCACTAATCCACTTTTGCACCAAACATAATAGACTAAACATATAAACCACATTTAAACTAAACGTCTAGTAAGTGCCTTCTGTTGCAAATATCTTATAAACAAAAACACTGGTTTGACTTTCACAAAATACAGAAAGTATAGTAGCTCAGTAAATGCTTAAACAATTCATTCCCAATTCACAAGAGCAATTATAGAAGAGCAGTGACTCCAGATCTTGCAATTAAGTAAATCGGGACCTGCTCTGTTGGCCATAGAAAGCACAGCCAGGACTTCAACAGAGATTCAGAAAATAACCACTTAATGCTTTTTCTATAGGAATAAGATTTGTCTCAATAAAAATGCCATTTTCAACTGACTAGCTTTAGCTGTTTATTTAAATTATTTAGATGCAATTTAATTATGGCCATGAAAGGTCAGTTGTCGTTGCTGGGACTCGGTTGTTGCCCTTCATTTCCAGCAATAGATCTGATCCTGCATTTCACTGCTGACAAAGCCAATGAAACAGCAATCAGGGCTCATAAAGCAGGGATTTGATAAAGATGTAAAGTTTGCTGTAACAACACTATCTGTGAGATGGAGTTTTTACCAATTTGTGTTCCTGTGAACACTCGTGTCTGAATTATCAAACTGAGCAGCCTGAAGGAGAAGGGAAAACCAGGAGGTGCTGAGGACAAGGCACATCTCAAGAGCTTTTTGTGTGGGTTGGCTGTAGCCTGGTGCCAAATATGTGCTGTTTAATGGCTGGGGTGCATTAGCTACATCTCTGGTGCTCCAAAAGAATCAGTCCTGCACTTTCAGAGTCTGTTACACAGCACAAACCAAAGTGTGGTGTGATCAGGAGACTGACTCCAAAGGTGTGCTCAGGGTCTGAGGTAAAATTATAACCACCCAAACCCACTTTCCATGTTCTCACACAAGCAGAAAGTTTGCCCTTTTTCTTGAGGCTGTAAACTACCCTTTTTTAGGATATAATTTGTGTCTTTTTGGCAGTGAAGTAATCGTAAGCTTTACTTTGCTCATAACTATCAGAAAAGGGGTGTAGAAAGATTATCAGAAGTAGATTCTCCTTTCCTAAGGAATATTTGATGTGGAAATACTGCCTTAAACTTCAAGTCCTGCTGGTTTAAATGGGCCCAGTATCTTTCTGCTGAATCCACTCTTTGTATCTTTTTTTTCCCCTAATGTTTATGTTTCTGTACTTACTGAGTCTCACATTCCTGTTTCAGCAGATATTTCCCTCTCCCTATATTTTCCTTATCTCTGCCTTCCATGTGCTTGGTTTTACATCGCATTAAAACAGAGCACTAGTTCATAAGAGAGCTGTGGCTATATATACATATATACTTAGTGGGCTTCTTTCCACTTTTTGTATTTAACTTGTATTTTTCATGTGTTAATTTCCTGTAATTTTTCATTATTATTACTTTATTTTATGCAAATATCTCACTTTGGATTTGAGTATTATTATTATAGACCCTGCATTGAGGTTCCATCTTCATAACGGTTTCTAATTATGTCTCTATTTTTCAGTTGTATCTCTGTTGCACAGTTATGCTTTTTGTCTTTCTCTCTTTACTGCTGTTTTTCGTGTGATTTTTTTTTTTCTATTTTCCCCTTTTGTGTATTTCATTTGCCTTGTAAAAAAAAAAATTGGACTGTTCTTTCTCTCTATTTTGAGTCCTTTGGAAAAAACCTGAAAGAAATAATAAACTACTGCTGGCAGAAAAAAAATCACCATGAAAACTGAACAACATTTCTTTTGTCTTTACATCACATTAAGAGAAAGGATGTGCTGGTAAAAATGAGCTTAATGTTCAAAGGGCTAATTTACAGAAATAAGTCCAAGTGATGGAAATTTGAATATTTGGAAAAATAGTTGTATAAATGACAGTACTTTTGCAGTATAGATTTACTTTATAGAGTTTGGATAAGGAACAAAACTGGGGGAGGATTAAGGTTGAAAATAATTTGGAGCTTCTACTTGCAGTCTTTCAGACTGTGCCCATCTCTCATATCTTTAGACACTGAAAACAACAGAGTTCAGAGCTTGGAGTAATTTGAAATTGGAATGTACAGGGAATCTAGAGTGTGCAGAAAAGCCTAAAGTTAATGTGCTGTTAAAATATTCAGTTTAGTCTTAAACATGAGTAATTCTGATTAAATTTCATAGGGTTCATAAATTTAAGCTGCTTTGTGAGAACAAGATTTGCAGAAATCTGACCTGGAGTTATTTTTGTAATTGGATATGATTTTCAGATTGCACTGGGAGTGTTGTATTTCTGTGTTCCACTGGATCAGAAATGTGGTTTCTGGTCAGGGTGAGAGGGGCAGCAGCCATGGCAGTGAGCACCTGTCCATGGAGACACATCCTGATCCCTTCAGCTGGACCTTTTCGAACAAAGAATGTGTTACCTCTGCCACATCATAAATTACAGCTATAAGGAGAAAGAATGTGGACCCTACCTTTACAGCAGGGTATCCACAAGAGATCTGGGGGCCAAAAAACCCAAATGAAGTAACAAACCAAGTAGTTTACATTGCTGTGATTTAAAAAAAAAAGTCATGTTATGTATTTTATATCTATATATATTATGTATTTTATATCTATATATATGGAGANTATATATATCTATATGTCTGTGCCATAGTGGAGCAGGGGTTTGAGAAGGGGGTTTTACCCTTGTTAAGCACTAAGATCAGTTAGTGAGCAAGACTCTATTATAAGATTAATATAAAAAGTCGGGGGGAGAGGAATGGTAGAAACACTTCAAGGAGCAAGTAAGAGTATTGCAAAGGCAGAATTCTTTTCAAATGCAGCTGAAAGGTTCAGGAATTTACTACACCCAGCACCTGGAGTGGCAATTTCCTATAGCAGGGCAGACTGAGCTGTGGGGCACTGGGGAGCACTCATGTGACAGGGAACGAGGCATAGCCAAGTCCTTCTGGTCTCGTTAGCCAGAATAATTCACAGTGCTGAAAAACTGACAGAGGGAAAAAATTCAAACAGTTTCAACAACTCCTGAAGAGAATCTTGTGACTAGGCTGAGGCACTTGTAAGATCTGGATTGTTGCTGAATATAGAGGGGGCTGGGTTAAGGAAGAAGGAAAATTTTTGTAAGCAGGGAGCTGAAATGAGACAAATGTAGAAGAGAAGTGAGGCACAACTTCTGGAGGGAATTGCCATAGAAAGAACACTGGTTTTCTCACACCTTGAGATTGAAGGTGACTGTCTCCTGGTGTCCTGGCTGGAAGGAAAATTTGTGTTTTGGTGGAACTCGGGTTATTGGGGTCACTGGAAAGGTTCAGTAGCCAGTTCCAGGAGGTCAGAGCAGACTCATGTCCTTGAACCAGGAGGATCCATAAATGTGGCTGGTAAAAGATGGCCTAGTTTATTACCAGTGATTAAGCAAATCACTCCTGTGGTGTAGAGCACCTTCTTGAGAAAGAGCACATTTGAGTTGCCCACTGTGTTTGTAGACACAAATAGTATAAAGTAGTATAAAATGTGTGCTGGCAGAACGATTGGCAAAAGCACCTCGACAGCACCCAGCTGCTGTGCCCCAGAGCACAGCTGAGTGTGGGCCACTGCTCTGAGCACACTAAAGAAACCAGAGGAGGCTTTTTCAGGGAGAACTGCACAGTGGTTTCAATAGCCAGCCTCTGGAAATGTCATTAACAGATTCATTTTTTGAAAAATGTTGTGTGTCTTGATCATGATTTAATCTTTAGGGGTTGCAATTTGTGAAAAAGCCATAATTTTTGTCCTAAATTAACTTTTAATAGAGTAACAAAAGCCCTGAAGGCCAAACCACTTCATCTTTAAAATGCTCACATATTAACATTTTTTCCACATCCATTAAATGAAGATGTTGTTCTACTGTGTAAATATCTATATTTATTTTAATAATTTACTGCCTTCATAAATATTCATAAAATTGCTTTTTAACTGTCATAAAGTTTAAGAATGTGGAGGCTTGGATGTTTATGCAGAGGTTATTGGCAGGCCCTTATAGATAAGGTTTTTCTAAATGGAAAAATTAAAGATTCCCAGAAAAAAGGCAATTTGCAGAAAGGCTTCAATTTAATAACTGTGTTAATTTTAAATAAGTTTACTTTGGAAAAAGTAATTTCACTTTTCAACAATGTCTACATTGTTTATTTCCTTCCCTCTGGTACTTTTTACGGCTAGTGTTTACAATGGTGAAGATGATAGTTTACACTGTAAATCTCCATTTAACGAGGTCCCTCCCTTTCCTTCCATCCCTTCCTCTCTCCCTAGAGAAACACAAATATATGTGTGTATGTTAATCTATATATATATATATACACAACTTGTGCATATAAATATACAAATAAAAAACATGTTAAAAAACCAAACATTTTTAAGGGAACATAACCACTTTATATGCATTTCATTATTAAGGACACTGGGGTTTGGGTTGGGGTTTTTTGTGACCTTTTTTTTGAATGTTTGAATATTTTCCAAGGCTCCTAAAGCCTTTATATGCACACATTTCCTCATATGAGTGCTATGGGACTTTTAATGATATTATATTCCTTCCTTAAAGCCCTTCTCGAAAAGTCAAGCCCCAGATATAGGCAGTATAAATAAAAATTATAGAAACATGTAAAACTCTACCTGAGGATCTGGATCTGAAGGGATTATCTAGTAACATCCACTGGAATAGCATCCTGTTTTTCACTATTTTTTTCTCTAATTTACCATCCTCTTAAAATCTCATCCCAATTCCCCAGATCCTGGGAGTTTCTCTGGATAGTCCAAACTGAATTCAGGTTGATTCATTCCAGTTGTTGGTGCAGTTTGCTAATTAGCCAGTTTATATTTGTACAGGGTATGCTAGTTCTTGTTTTGTTTTGAAGGAAGCACTAGTTGCTCTCTGGTCCTTTTTCCTTAGCCTTTGTCTACCCTGAATTTATCAGAGATTCTCTCCTTTGAGTTAGTTGCTTTTATTCTTTATTCTTTTTCTCTTCCTCCAAAGACCACATTTAGTGTACTCATGTTCTTAACCTTCCCCTTCCTCAAACAGCCTCTTTAATCTGTGAGATATCACACAGTCTAAGGAATATTCCCTTTGCATTTCTTCTCTACTTCCTACGTAAACAAACTCTACCTAGGCCTTCAAAAAAGCTGCAGAATAGTCTGTACCAGAAAGGTGTTTATGTAATTGAGGTTTCACACTCATCAGTCTTTTGCTTTGAATGATTCTTTCAGTCACCTGTTTGCCTATTCCTGATTTTTGACTCATGGAATCATGCAGATTCATGGAATCATGCATAAACTGTTTTGCTATTTAGTGAATACTGAGAAATTTTATGTTTGTTTTGCATTGGCCTTCCTTCATCAGAAAGTGAGACATTCGAGAGATTGGTAGGCACAGTTCTCAGTTATGTCCCTCCTGCTCTGACTGATAGCAGTGCTTTCTTGTTCCTTTTGAACAGAAGGAACAAACCATAACAGTTAGAGAAGCCTGGAGACACCCTGCCTCCATATCATAAATCTCATTTGGGTTGGGCAGACTAAGAAATGCACCCCAGCCCACTGAGGAAATGCACCAGAGTTAAAAAAAAAAACAAGTCTCTCTGCACAGATTTATCACCTAATGCTTCATCCTGAAGTCATATTTTAATTCTCTATTTGTAAACTTAGTTTAAACATAGCTGGGGGGAAAATTGAAAGTACCAGTTATGATACATTTTCCCCTCAGTGTTAGGTACTGTGGGAAAGAAAATCAAGCAGTCCTACTGACCTGAGAAATCTATAGTTGATGACTTAAAAAACAGTCAAATAGAAAGTCACAAACAGTGTTTTTGTATTCCTGATTGGGCCCAGGTCACACTGAGCTCCCATGTTCAGTTCCTAGAAGGCTGTTGTTAGTATCCAGAATAATTTTTAGCTGAGCATGTCAATTTTCCTCCAACTTCATCCAGCATTTGAAGGATGATGTACTGTGACCTGTGCCACCTAAAAGTGAAACAGTGCCAGTGCTGTTATAAATCCAATCTGTATCTGTCCACAAGTATGAAATAGTTGACAAAAATTTGCTCTCTTATTCCCTTAGTCAAGTGCACTGCAGTAAATTAAAGAGGGAATTCTCACTCCACTTTTTACAGTATAAATGGGAAAAAGTATTTTGCTCTTGTAAGCAGTAAGAAGACTATAAGGGGTGGGATAGGAGAAAAGCAATTGATGTCTGCAAGGAAGCATAATTATAGCACAACTTGTCAATATTCTCAAGTAATTAACATTTTGGTTGCATCAGTAAAAGTACTTCTGGTTATTAATCACTTCCGTTTTGCTTACAAACCCCTGGATTTGATTGCACGGAAGGAGAGATGTGCTATTAGCAGAGTAAACGAGGGGAAATGTAAGTTAATGATCAAAAATAGGTATTGATTATTCTGCATTTCTGATGCCACACAATTTTCCATGGATGCTTTGAGAAGGCACTGCTGGTTTGCAGACTTACTTGTGTCCCCAGCTGTAGTTCCTATTCTCTTTTTCTCTTCTATGTCGATACAGAAATTTCTGAAGTCTTACTGGTGAATCAAACACTGAATTCTTCCCAATTTGACTCAGTGCATAGTGCTGTTCTCTTCAGTAACCCTAAACACTTGTATTTCTCTTGGAGAAGAAATTCCAAATACACTAATTCCAATACACTCAATTGGCTGTTCAATTGCACATTCACTGCATGTATTGAATGTATCCTTTGAAAAATTAGTCCAGCTCCCATAATGGATTGCTATTTCCTGAGGGGAAAGGCTGACCAGTTATAGGAGGTCTCCTCCTTTTAGTGCAGTAAAATTGAGAGAGGCACTAAGTGTCTTCCATTCAAACATGGACAATGGTTGACTCATAAAGAATTCATTGTGGGGTCCTCTGAAGCCCATGTCTGATTTTAGAGGTGTGGAACTCAAATACAATTTTCTATTTTATCAAGCCCTTAAAAAGTGAGTAGTAAATGCTATCATCTGATTTACTGTGTGAGTGCTATGTCCTGATAAATGGTGCAAAGTCAAGTGACATGGATTTGCTGTGAGGCAGCTGAAGCAGAGCTGAACAAAGATATCCATTGCCTCAGTTTGTACCCTAAAACCACACATGATCAGCTACTTGTGTGCAGGGCAATGGGAAACACCACTTTTTCTTTCCTTCAGAAAATCCAAACCTTTTTCATTTGCTCTTCCTGCCGATGCACTTGGTCAAATTTCTGCTAGTGGTCTTGGCCCTTGTTTTTGTTGCTTGTGTAGGGAATTTTTTTTTCCTGCCCAAGCTGCAAATTGAGCTGGTCTTTTGCATTAGTTGAGCTTGGATTTCACAAAAGGGCCATTGACAGACAAATTATCTGGGCCTTTTCCCAGCTCACGTGTTTCCAGCACATTTCAACAACAGCTGAGAAAGGAGGAAAATAAAATGGAAGATCCAGGAGCTTTGGGTAGGGATGGGGGGTGAATATAAAAAAATCTCATCCTGCCAGAACAGATCTACATGACTTTTGATTCTTCCAAAGTGTCGGCCACTGGACTGGGTGAAGCAATGTCAGAAATCTTCAGAACTGCCCCCTCCAAGAGCTCTGCAGAGGAGAGGCAGAGACCAGCATGGTACATCATGCTTATATTTGATATTTTCTGGAATAGTGATCAGAGTGTTGTGTAAGTACTGCCCTCGTTCTGTTATGGGTTTGAGTTGTATGGCATGTTCTAGAGTAGCTGCTGGTCTATTATTAAGAAGAAGTTATGATTCTTCTGTGACATTTTTATGCTCCTTAAAGCCTTTTCTCCTCATTTCAAAATGCTTCATAATAATCAGTTCACTTACATACCTGGGAATTGAGAAACTGGGTTGAGAGGTATCAAGTCACTATTCTTGAATAAAGTATTTATGTAAAGTATGATTTAAGAGATTATAGAATTAAATAGTTCTATTCCTAGAATTAGTGTTTTATTTGATGATCAGGATGTCACAGATTACTCAACTGAAGAATGATTTTCATGCCTTGTGGCTCTTTAGGATATAGAGCAAAATCCAGATCTTTCTTTGATTTTTGCATCGGTTCTGTGTGGCTTTAAAGATTCAACGCTGAGAATTGGTTCAAAAAGTCAGCACTTATGATTTCTGCATGAAAATCTGAATTTCTGCCTTTTCAAATGCACCTGTAATTTGCCACATGATCAGAACTCTGAGTAGAAACATGGATGTGCTGGATGATGAAATCCAATCTTTTCATTTGCATTTGTGGAACCAGAGATTATATTTTACATTATATAATCAACCTATGGAAAGTTTTTATTATTTTCCCTGCGATTACTTGAATTGCTCCTTCCAGATTGTCTGTAGCTGGATTTTGTGGAGCATAGATGGTTAAAATATATAATTGCATGTCTTCCCTGAAGAGGGAAGAGGTGGCTTTTAGCATTATATTTTTTTATTTTCTCTTTGCCTGCATAATGCCATGGAACACCAAAGTCAAACTTTCATTCTTAGCCATTTGGGCCTCTTGATGCCTGTGCATGAATTTGAAAAGAAAAACACCAAGTCCATCATTACAAATATAATTGGCACCCTCTTTGCAAGTACAGCAATAACCACTTGGAATATTTTGTTTTGATTGCCAAAACATTAAACTAACCTTCTGTGCAGAAGGCAATTCTTCCACAGTGAACATATTTTCACTTAACAGGAGAAGATTGTGCATTTCAATATGAGAACTCAGGCATTTTAATTTCCTCTTTAGGTCTCAGTGAATAATTCACAAACAACATGTGCAACAAAGTTAGACTTATGTTGTTTTCTCTTGATCTAGGCCTAACAAAATGGCAGCTTCATTTATATGTTATCCTGCTACATTCTTATGTCTTTAAGTGAGTCTGGATTTTGTATTTGGCTTCTGGGTTTTTTCTTTGTACATTTTTGTTTATTTTTAGTATTGAACATACTCTTATGAGAGCAATTCTCCATATTTGGAATTTTGCTCATTCAAGGTAATTGACTATTTTGTTGGTTTGTTGCTGGTTTTTTTATCATTGATTTTGATGTTACTTGATATATATAGTCAATCAGGGTTGTTGCAAATAAAAAGATTCTTGAACATCCTTATGGTCATTGGGAAAGAAAACAAAAATCACATTATCACAGTCACTGGAACCTTAAGGTAAAAATTTGGGAGCTACTTTCTTTGATTGACTTAAGGTGCTGTATAATAACTAGTGCAATTTTTCATTATTTGTTTCAAATTTCACATCACTTGTACACTTCAGATTTCTCTAAAAATCAGGCTCTTAACCAAACAAATCCGAACTCTCACAAAGCTGCCCAGGAAAGCCTTGTCATTGTGAATAATCACAGAATGTGCATGGGCTGAGATCTGTCAGGGCACCTCAGTTATGTGTAGATACAGGTAATATTTTAGATGGAGGACAGAGAGTTTGCATTTTGAGAAGGCTGGAGGAGTGCCTGCATTGACAAATGAACCTGTTATTTATGTTTTCCCACTGTCAGTTCTTATGCAGACACAAGAATTCTTAGCACACAGCCTCAGAGGTGACCTTGAGGTGACCTAGAGAGACCTCCCTTTCAATAAGATGGAAGCATATATTTCACTTCTCAGTCAATCCTGGTTTTCCCTGGAGTGGGAATTGACTACATTGCCTTTTATATCAGTATACAGTTATATGTGATGGCTTTATGTTATAAAATGGCCACTGGGGAACTGACCTGACAACTCATTTCAGTCAGGCCTCTACTGTAATCTCAGAGGAAAAATGATAACATTTAATCCATTTACTCACCTGGGCATATCCCATTCCTGTTTCTCATATTAGAGAGTATAAGAAAAAAGGCAAGCCCAAATCTGCTAGTTCAGGCCATTCTTGGATTACAGGCTGAAGAAATCTCTGTGAGACATTAGAAATTAATTATTCTGGAGCATCTGAAATACCTGTGAGTATTCCAAGTATATTATTTGCACTGTGCTTCACACTTGACATTAATGGAAGCATCTTTAAAAGTGACGTTTGCTCTCCTCAGCAAAGTGGGGTTGGAAGTGTGATACAGTGTGTGATAAAATTGCAGAAATTTTCTTTACGGAGTATTTAATTAAATTTTGTTTGTTTTCAGTGTAATGTTACTCCTCAAAAAATGGCTAGTTAAGGTTAAGATATTAGTATTTTAAAAAATGTATATGAAACTATCATGCACAGAAATCTGTTTTGCTGTGGCATTTGTTACATACAATGGAATCTGTTTGCAAATGGATTTTGTTTCCATATGTGCTTTTTCAGAAAAACTTGAACTCTTTGGAAGTGCAAAATTAATCTCACAAAAAATGTAATATTTTTTATGAATTCTTAATTTATATGATAATTCATTCATTTATATTATTTGCAAGAATATGTGACTGGATGAACTTTGATGTGCACAGTGTACAGATTCACTGAAAGTTGCAAGGACAAAATCTGACATTGTCACTCAACATGCTTTATTTTCTTTGAAGGTGAAGTCATTTCAAGGCATACAGAAAATAAGATTTGCTTCTGACCTGCCAACAGTGCAGGATTGTTCAATACTTGGTGATAGCAGTGGTAACAGGGGGAGTGTAGCTTAAATTGCCTATTTCTTCCTTTTTCTGTTCAAGGTGCACTGAGTGTGCAAATGAGAGTGCAACAAGTGTGCAAATGGGTGTGCAAGAAGTGTGCAACTGGAAGTGCAATGGGCGTGCAAGAAGTGTGCAAATGAGTGTGTAAAAAATCGATAGATAGAACTACAAGTATGTTATTGAATTTCAAGAAAACCAAGTTTTCATATCCAAATTAGCTTGATTGTTAACACAAGAGATCTCCGTTCTCAACAGAGAGATAAGCTTGATGCAGTGAGGTTTCCAGAAGAATATAGAAAAACAACGCTTTATGTTAAAACACATTAAAACTCACTTCATTTAATATAAAAACCATACTTAAATATTTTACATAGTACATTTTACAGAACGATTCCCCTTCAGCAAAAGCAACCATGGGTGGTGTTTGATCAGGTAAAACTCTGCCATGACAATAAGGTCACATCCATCACATGGCACCTTTACTGTTGAAACCCTGTCACCATGAAGTGTCATGGTGAGGTGCACACAGAGTCTCTCATCCAGACTGATCAGCTGCTTAGTCTTCTGTCAAGAAGTTCTTATTGACCAGAAAAATCTCTCCTCCTTTCTTTCCCTGTGAGAACATCATGTAAGAAATGCCCTCTGTCAGCCTGACATCCTTCCTTGGCACGGCTTGTCCTTAAGGGAAGAGGATGGGTTGCAGAGCAAGTAGGAAGTAATATTTTTTCCCCTGATATCCCTTTTCTAGAAATGGCAATCATAGGTGTCTTGACTCCCTGAGTGGAGGATATGTCTGGAGCAATTTAATTATAATCATGACTGTTCTGTGAAATGGGGTATTTCAGTTCTGAGTCTGTTTATCTCTGCAATAGCTTTTGGTGATGAGGTCCTCGGTGTGGATATTTAAACATTTCTTGATATAGAATTGGACAATGGAAAGTAGGTATATAAAACCCTGCTAATGCTTTACCATTTATTCTGAGGTGGGAATAAAAAGAAGGATACGCAAAATATTCCAGCTTCAGCCTAAATCTGAACAGCTCAGAGTATCTGATGCAATTCTGAAATTACCATTTCATGCTAAACATTAATCTTCACCCTTTAAGGGTATTAGAGAGTTTTTTTTTTTTCTTGGTCTCAAGATTAATAGACAGTGTAATGAGTTCTTACCAAATCTGTGCTCCTTAAAAAACACGCAAACAAATTTTAAGCTTCTATTCCTGAATATTAAGCTAATTGGTGTCTCATGATCAATCATCATGTGTTGCATGATGGTTTGTTTAGCCTCTGAAGATGCTTTGAAATGATAGGGGGAAAAAGATGTTTTTAACATTACTATAATCTTAATCTCTAATTAAACTTGGAGCAAAAAAACATCCCAAACCAACATAAAACAATGCCCTTCCAAAAGAGTGTTCTCTAGAAAATTTCTGTTATTTTGTTCCAGAAAAGATCTTAAATGGTAAGCCTGGAACTTAACATCAAGGACTGTGAGATGAAATTAATAGAAATATTTCTAAGACAGCCTTCAAAGTCTTAAATTGTTTTCTAACAGTCAAAGTTTATCGTACTTGGGGCAAAGAGTTGATCTGTGCCAGAGGAGGGTTTTACTGTCAGAGATGCCTCTTTAACTCAGTATCTTCATGGCATGGCATGTGAACAGATCATTCTCCTCAGAAATCTTGTGTGAAAGGACAGTTTAGTAGATGCTGGCAAAAACTCAAAAAGGCAAATTTGATTTGATGAAAACCCATCATCCTGCTCTAAGTGTCTTAACAGAAATGTGTAAGCCTTTGTTGGAAAGATGAGTATCTGTTTCTGTGTTTGTTTAAGTGTCTATTTCTATAATTAACTATATGCACTTTGTCTATTTTAGGATTAATCTTTAGCATTTGCTATCAAAAAGAATCAAAACAAATATGTGTATATTACTTTTCTATCCCCTGAGAGAATTAGGTTCATACACAGGGAGTCACAGAATCATTTTGGTAGGAAAAGACCTTTGGGATCCTCAAGTTCTCTTTGCCAAACTCAGCACTAAACCATGTCCCCAGGTGCTGCCATGTCCTCACATCCTTTAAATCCCTCCAGGGATGGTGACTCCACCACTTCTGAGCAGCCTTTTCCAATGCTTGATAACTCTTTTGGTGAAGAATTTTTTTCCTAATATCTAATTGAAACTTACCTGATGCAATTTGAGGCAGTTTCCTCTCATCACTTGTTACTTGAGACCAACAAATAAAGGTCAGAAAGCCTGACTTTGGGTTTCTTACCAATTAAAGGTTATTGATATTGAGGGTGTTACTTTGGTGTAAAGCTGATGCAGTTAAATGCAGGCTTAAGCACAAGGATTTCAGTAACCAGCAATTTTCTAAACAGACTGGATAGAGATGCATTGTCCATTAATGAGTGATGCAAAAGAAAGATTGCCCTATAACCCTACACTGACTTCGTTTTCACCTTTTTAGTTAGAAACAATAGTAAGTAAAAAATTAGTCATCACTGTCAGTCACCAAAGAGAAGAAATTGATGGATGAGAACATTCTGTCTCTTTTGCAAACCTATTGCAAGAGAAAATGCGTGTTCTGAACTTGGAAATATTCCCTGATTTTCTATAGATTTCTCTCCTGGGCTAAACACCAGGGCCTGTGATTGTCATCTTTATTCTGTGTCAGACCATTCATTCTTTACATGGTCCTATAGTGTAACTTCGTGTTGGAGATGGAGATTTTATTTGGCTTTTTAGGTTGGAGGCTTTTGGCTTGGCATTTTTTTGGTTTTGTGTTGGTTTTCAGTTTGTTTTTATTCTTTTCCCCCAGAGCGAAGTTGTGTGTTCTTAAAAGACTTTTTTTGCAACTTCTGTCTTAGGAGTTACAGTGGTGTAACAGATGTTGATTGATCATGAGTTTTATTGTATTTCTTTTTCATTCATCTTATAACTGCAGTATTCTGTTTGTCATTTAGAAAGTTTAGTGGAGTTCTAGGAGCTGTAAGTGGTGCTAAATCTTTTCTGTGGGCCCATCAGAGGGAACTGTGTTTTTAATGTACAAGGCTTCAAAAGATATTTTCTTTTGGTCTTTCCTTCCCAAAAAATTGTCAGAGAAAGAAAAATAATGTGCTGTCAATGACCTAGTTGAGAAGAGTGACAGAGCAAGGGTTTTACTACCACATCTTTCTTAACAACCCTTGGTATGACCTTGTTTTGGTATTGGGGTCTTCCTTTCCTAATCACTGCATAAAAAAAGTCTTAGTGACAGAAAGTTGGACCTATTTTTCACATTTTATATTTTTCACTCTATTTTTTAAGACAGGGGAAGGACATAGTTTTGGATTGATGTTTTGGAACTAATTGTAGACTGCTGTAACTGAAGAGGAGCTGGGGGTTGTTGGTTTTGCTTTTTTTTTTTTTTTTTTTTTTTTTTTTGCTGGTGAATGAATGACTTTGTAGTGTTTTTTGACTGCCAAACTAATCCAGCTGCCTTCCTGTTCTCATCAAGTGCTTCAACCTTGGACCTCCTTCATGTAGCTCTTTCTACTATTTCATTTTGGTGAAATGGGCTATTTAGTAGGTCACAGGAGGAGGCAGAGCTCTGTTTCACTGATGTGCTGAGTGGAAAGCAGTGAAAAAGAAAGGAGCTAGGAAGACACAAAAGCTGCTCATGTTGGCTTTTTCAGCTGTTGTATCTTTTGTGTGGATTGCCCGCAGTTTTGCTGTACCAGAGTTACACATTAAGTGGTAGTTCAGTTGATTACATATTCCACTTTAAACCTTGATGTTCAGTATGAAAGATGCATTCATGATATGTCCTGTGTAGCACAGTTCATGAATAAGTTCTTGTGGAAAAAAATTCTAGTTTCTGAAATGTCAGTGAGGGAAAAAAATCAGGACTAGTCTAATTTTAAATTTTGGAATTTCTAGGGGAGGAATGGGAAATCAGTACTGATAATTTATAAAGAACTTTTATTGCTAAGGTTTGTAATAACTTCTTTAATATTTATAGTTCTTGAAATGACTTCATGCACTGGGGCACATTCTTTACGATCATTTCTTTTATCACTCCTGGTTTGTGACTGTTTTTCTAATAAGGAAGATAAATAAGTTCATTCTGAGTATTGATTTACTTAAAGGCATGCTAACTAAGTAGTTAAACACTGCTCTTTTCCATAAACGAAGCTAAAATATTCATTAACCAATTAATAATATTCAGTTTTCCTAGTTGATACATAGATATGCCTGAGGCTTACTTATAGCACACTCTATATCATTACATGTTCTACTTGGAAACATAAAATTAAATAAAATGTAAATTTAAAAATACATAACAATGTTATGCAGTCTCAAAAGAGACTGTTATATTATATTCAAGGCATTATTTTAAAAGCATGAAACCTGGATGGAATGTAATAGACCAGGAAAGAGTTGAGCAGGACTACATTTTGTACTTAACAAAAAACCAAAGCAAAAGACTGGAATTTTCCAATAATTGTAATTGGATAAGAATTGTGAGAATAATAAAGTAAGTGAATAGGTATTAGTTTTGCACAGGTCCAGTGAGGCAGCTATGTTTTAATAATCTAACAATTGTGCTAATATGAAATTACAGCAAATGTGCCTTAATTGCAAATCTCTGCCTGATTGCTGTGTGGGTTCTGAGAGCATCTGCTGGTGCCTTGGTGGATCCCATACAAAAGCTGCACTCTTGGAGCTGGAAAAGTCACAATCCTACTTTTATCTTGGAGATAGAAGGATGGCTTGGGCTGTTTTCATTTCAGCTCTGCTAACTTCCAGAGTTGGTACTGGAAAATATATATTCCAGGTACCCCAAGGATATTTACATTTTAGTTGAGAAAAGACCACAGAGAGAATCAAAGGTTCTGAGTTTACACTGCATATGAGGCACAGGGAGGGGTTTTGTACAAAGTAGATATTTCCCTTGCTGTCTGCTCATCTTCTCCCTCATTTTTGCTGATATTTCAAGGAGGATTGGAATGAGATGAGCTTTAAGGTCCCTCCCAACCCAAACCATTCTGTGACACCAGGGCTGGGCTGTCTCCTGGCTGGGAGCTTGCTGCTGGAGTCAAGAATGAGAAGAAAAACATTGCAGAGAGTTGAGAGCCCCACGAGGTTGGGAGCAGTGTCCCAAATGTTTGTGATGAGCAGAGTGGAACTGCAGCCTCCTCACCAGGGCAGTGCTGCTGTGGGTTTTGTGCCCTGCACAAGGTGCAGGAGGGTGAGGGGAACCTGACACCACAGATTTCTGGGTGAGAAGTGCCCTGCGCTGGGAATAGTGTTTGAAAATCGGATTTGCTGGTCTTACTTAATTTTTCTAGTAGTAGGAAAACAAATAAACAAGAAAAAAAAGTAGGAGGACACTAACAGATTTGACTCTGGTCTGTGGCTCTGTTGGCAGATCCGTGGATTTTGGAATAAAAGTTGGGTAGAACGCATAAAATCCAACAAAGGGTCTAATCAGTTTATTCTTGATGATTTAGCAAGATTATAATTATATCTTTGTGTAATTGTTTTTTGTATGATGGATCTTCAGCTTTATTCTCTCTGTAATAGAGTCTAAACATAGACTGGAATAACCATAAACATAATCAGAAACAACAGTTTGAGTGTGAACAGGGAAATGCTATTGGCTTTCTGGAGGTTGCTCATCTGGACATTCATACAGCCAGTTTCTTTTTAATGTTTACTGAATATTTAATGATACTTATTATGCACACAGTATTCCTCTACATGCTTATTTAGGAGCAAGTAGTATTTCCTGAAGATGTAGGAATGCAATGGCAATATGAAAGGCTTTGTATTATATACTCATCAAATAATGAAGCTCTTTTTTTCTGGACTGTAAGCAATTCAATTATTTTGTTTCTGAAATAAATTAAGTAAAGCTTATTGAGTCCAATCAGCCCTTGTTTCTAGGGAATTGTAGTTCAATTTCATTTTTAATTAGATTGAACATTGTGAATTTCTTAGCAGTGGTAAGCAAGATCTGGCAATAAAATATGCACTCAATTTGTATTAAAAGTTGCTAAAATCTAGTACAGGGAACTGGCAGTATATCTGGCTTATGTTTAATTGTCCAAATACCCTATTGTGAAAAATTCCATTTTTAAAAACTGCTGATGTGTAACAAATTACTTTTCTTTGATAAAACTGTGTAGAAGATGAGCAGGCAGCAAACAGGAAAAAGTATGGGACAGAACATTCAGTTCTTGATAAGCTTAATACCACATGTAGGAGCAGGATGTCAAATTTTTTTCTGTACAAGGATTACAGAATTAAACCAAGATGATTTTTGGTTTAGAGGGTTGGGTGAAATCTCCAAAGGTTTTTCCTCAACTGCCACAGCTGTCCAGAGCTCCGTGTGTGCATTTCCAGTCAAACCAGCACACAACAAGCTTGTGACCAGTGCTCATTGAGAAGTCTGCTGTCCTTGGATAGCACTTACCTGACAGAGGAATGTACTTTAAAATATAATGGATGGTAAAGTAATGTACAAAGTAGCTCTTACTCAGCCCCATACTTCAAAGGCAGATTTTTGTGATTAACATGCTAAAGTTTCTCACCCTTCCCTTCTGCTTTTCTTCCCACATTCTGTAGGACATCCAAGAAATACAAAAAGTGACTCTCTCTTCCCTAGAAATAATTTTCTAGATATTAAAAAAAGGACAAAATTTTGAAAATTGAAAATTGCAAAACCCAATTTTAGTTTGGAAAGTGATTACAGAAAATGTCTTAAAAAATCTTAGATGGTTGTCATATTCTTTCCACAAAGAAATGCACTTCATGTTGTCATTTCTCTGGTAGTAACTGCATCAAAGTCTTGCCATGATACAGAGCAACTCTTTGATTTTGTATTGTTCCTATATATGCCACTGTATGGCAGGAATAGTTTGATAAATTCAATTTCAATCTGTTTTCCCCCTTCTAAGACCTTTATGGCAATAGCCTGTCATTTATGAGACCACAGTGTATGCATTTATAGCTGTTTGAAGTTTTATGCAGCCTAATCCCTCTCCCAGCCCTGTTTGCTCAATATGACAATGATGCCATTCCTCAGGCAAGGACAGTGTTTGAGCTGCAAAGGAAAGATGTGTTTCTTTTCATGGTCCCTATTAACCTGGCTGCATCCTCCATCCCTTTTACAGCCTCAGCACAGCACAGGGAGGGCTGATCAGCAAAAGCCAAAACTTCTTCAGACAGAATTCTGCCACCAAATTCCTTTTCACATCCCCTCAATCTTTGTGATGGGGAATCCTGGAGCGTGATTAAGCATCAAGTGCACTATTGAAAATGCAAAGTGAAACCAAACCTCACTTTGTTAAAAACTTGCAATTTGGAAGAGTGGTATATAAATTAGGATATTTGTATTTAAGTGTTTTTTTTCCATCTTGAGTTTTGTTTGTGTTACCAGGCCTCTTCCAAATGTTCTGTATTACAGTAGGTAATTGAGAAGATAGCAGCATCTGGTGTACCCACAGCATCTAAATCTTGCTTTTCTGCCCAAACTGCTACAGAAATAAAAAGATGTTGTGTCAGTGAGATCTTCCAACAGTTTAAATGTACTTTTGCTCTTGCTTCATAATTTTAAGTGTTGCCAGTTAGTCAAATGAGATGGGAGATCCTTTCAGAGCATCATGATTTTAATTGGGACTTCAGTGGAAAAGAGTAATTAATAACTATTAACCTGTCCAGTAAAGCTGTATCTCAGATTAATGAACCATGTCTTTTGCACATTGCACTATGGATTGAAAAATGCAGCAGTTAAAAACTGATTACTGTTATTTGTCTAATTAATGCTGATCATTGCATTGAAGTATGATGACAATAAGAGATTTAAAAAAAAAATAATATATTTTATTTTACTCTGAATAATATGTATTAGGTATTTTTTATGTATGTTTGATGTACAACTTTTTTTCTACTAATTAGTTTTTATTTTTGTTTCCATGCCTCAAATGTATTATGGCTTTGAATATAAAATTCTGCATGCATTTTTGTGAGGTTTACCTGGAAGGGACAGAGAAAAGGGGATGATAATTATATAGAGACAACATATAAACGGGATATTGTTTCTTAGTTTATGAATGTGTTATGTCCATGTTTTGCTTTGTTTGCACTGAATGAACTTGTAATAAACAGTGAGATTGTGAACTTGCCTTTAGGAAGAGGAAGAGTTTTGGTCTGAAGTTACATGGAGGAGGTTGTATGTTAGAATAACAACATGATCCCAAATTAACTTTGCTGTCAGTAGCTGACACCTAAAGGCCTTTGTTGTCTAATGAGCTGTGATGTCATTAATACTGAGGCAGTCATTGTGTAAAATACAGTTTTTGCAATTTTGTGTGCAGCTTTAAGGAGATTTAAGTAAACTGTCCTTTTAAGTGTTCAAAAAACCTCCTTTAGACTCTCTGAGTGCTTGCAGCTAAAGCATGATTTATCTCTTTATTTAGGGTTCTGTTACTTTGCCAGACATAGAAATATTTTTTATATAGAAAACCTTCAAAAACCTCTGAGAAGTTTCAATGAGCAGCCTAATGTTGTCTATTAGTGTGATTATCTGTGCACAGGATGAGGATACCCTTTCAATAGTGTGAAATCCATTCACGTAAATGACTTCTGAAGATTAGAGCTACATTTTTTAAGCACTTTTAACTTCAAACATGAAGGTGTGCTTAAAGGGCTTTTTGAAATGTAGACTTTTACAATATACTAGCATAGTACATGGTACATAACGAGATAGAGAACTCTTAAATACTGTTGCACAGCTAATTTATATTGTTTTATTTACTGCTATGTAAGGATTGGAAGTCTGAAGCCTTATGTAATAGAGTCGAAAGCAGAATTAGATCAAATAAGAAAATGCCACTGGATTTATATTGACCCTAGTGACAAGAGGGAACCTGTGGTAAAATCAAGAGATCTAGATAATATTTTTTTTCCAGCGCTAAAATTTTATTTGAAAAGCTCTCTACAAGTGGTGGAATGTGTTTGGAAGTTGCTGTGTTTTAAATCAAGTTCTCCAGACACACTGTTGGTGCTTGTTTTGAGTAAGACTGGAACCTTCCATGATGGTGAAGTCCCTTGCTATATAGAATTGTAAGCCAGTGTATCTTGTACTGAACTGCTCTCTCTTAAATAATGTATCAGTCAATAAAAGAACAGCTTGTTCCATGGATTAGTGAACAGGTTTTTCACAGCTCTGTTTCTTGGGGCTGCATTTTGTGGTGTCTAATCTGTGGACAAGTTTCTGTATTCCTTTACATCTGTCACTCTGTCTCTTGACTTCTTCCATGATGTTTCCCTCTTCCATTAAGGAGTAAGCTCTTCAGCTTCTATTAATGCCTTCTCAGTTGTATATTAACAGCATCTGCTTCTTGTCTGCTTAATATCCCATTTTCATTAAACTCACAGGGAATCTACTGAGGTATTTCTCCTTGTGAAATAAGTTTTCTGTGCCAACTAATCAGTGGCTCAGTCATTTCTGTGGATCAGGACACATAAATGGACAAGCTTAGAAAGTGGACTTAGGCAATATTTGTCAGTAATAGGGCTGGTGTTGTACCTCATAAAGCACAAACTGCACTGCTGGTGCTGTAAACACCATGAGGGGAGAACTGTCTGTGCAGTGGGTTCTCAGAAGGCTTGTCCATATTTTGGAACCACTTGCAAATACGGTGAGAAGAATTGCTAATAGTGAGAAGCTATTTTTGTGTGCAGTTAGTAGGTTGATACAATCCACAGTTACTTGTATCATCTTTTTTTTTTTTTCCTGATGCATTCATAAGCATTGTTAACCATCACTGTTAGGAATATTCTGTGTTGTGATGCCCCTTGTCGGCTGATCATGCATTGCTACTTTCTAAAGGATTTGTAAGCAGAACTGTTGCTGGAATCAACAAAAGGCAGGAAAAGATGCCATGCTTATTTAATTATCTTTAAGTATAAAGGTCTTGTTGGATCAGAGGTTCTAGAAACAGGATCTAAGCTGTTCAGATGCAATGAGAGAATAGTGTAGGAAACCCTTTCTTAGCTGTGTCTGCACTCAGAGGTGCTGTAATCCAGGTGAGACCAAAGTGTGATGTGATTTTCTGCTCTCTTCCCATGAAACAACAGCTTAAACTCAACCCCAGGTGTGTCTCCCATGCACAGAACATCAGAGCAGTGCTGCTTCAGTCACACTTTATTTGCAGCTGGAAGGTGAGGGTGCTGCTGGAACAGCTCCATGCCTCAGGTGTGCATGTTCCTGATTTTCTGAGGCTCTGGGGTTAGATGGTCACCAGTCCAGTGCAGTCCCTGGAAAATAAGGAAGGCTGATTACCTGATTGGTTTGGTGCTTACAAGGTGCAAGGACGGTCTCAGCTAAGAAGAGACCAGGGAAAAGATCTTCAAAGAGTCAGACTTGGCACTCAAGTGGAAGATGACAAATACAGCTTGAGGCCAATACCTGGTGCATTGCTTCCCTGCTTATCACCAGTCATTGATGGGCAGCTCTTATGCATTATGCTGGAGATTAACAGAGGCTGCAGTCTGTTCTCTTTGGTAGGTTTGTTCTGTGTTCAGATCATTAATATAAACCCCAATTAAATGTTCATTCAGGTGTTCACTGGCCTCAGGTAAGCTAAAACAAAGCCACCTGTGAAAGTCAGTGGTCCCTGTTTCTTGTTGTTTGCTTTCTTTTTTCTCAGCAAATAGTCATGCTCAGCTTGCTTATTTAGGACCCAATACCTGCTAGTAGGTTTGTGGCCGAAGTCCCACAGTAAAGCTTGTGTAAAATGTGGAGCAGAGACCTGGTCTATGTTAGCTGTGTGTCAGTGCAAAAGGTAAATGTTTCCTCTGCCACATCTCAGAGATGGTGCAGTTAAAATGGAGAAACAGGTTTGAATTTTCCCCTTAGAGCCAAACTAAGTTCTATAGACTGTTGCAATCTGTCTTTTCACTGCTTCAGCCATATCATCTTTAAAAGGCAATTTAATGGTGCCTGGTGGTGTGTAGAGTTTACAAGGCTGATCTGTCCCCAGGTACACGACACAGCCTTTGATAAAGCAGCAAGTGTCTCATATTAGATTAAATTGAGTCCAGAATGTTTTATGGGGTGATTTAATATACTGAATAGAAACAGTCCCATTTTTTAAGGTAACTCTAAAAACTGAGGACTTAAGCAGCCATAAATAACTGAAGGGTTAACAGCAGGCACAAGCATCTGTTTTCAAGGGTTCTGCTGTTTCGGTTTGTTCTGAGCTGTTTATGGCTTTGGGTGAGGGACAGTGCATACATCCAAAATCAAAAGGAGCAGATTTTGCTGTTGGATGGTTTTGCAATCTAAAATAATCCATTCATTTGAATAGATGTGCACTGGTTTACCTGATGGAATTAATCTACAATTTTCTGCCTTGTAAAAAATATACAGAGCCTTCTTTCGCTTCTTTGTGCTCGGACAATTCACGGCTGGTAAAGTGTTGAGGTATTTAGGATGAAAATGGAATCAACAATGCACATTTATTGTTGATATAGTTGTGCTGTCACTGCTGTAAAGTTAAAAAGCAGCAATTATACCTGAAATCTGAAAGCTGTTTTGTAATTTCACATGTGTGACACAGCTCCTTACTAGAGATTGTAGCCATGGCAGCAGTGGTTGCTGCACTTTGTGAATAATAGAGGTATAGTTACTTTCTCACACTGAAATGGAGGGATTTTTTTTAAGTACAAAGTTTTTAGACCTCTCCTTAGAAGGAAAAAAAAAATCATCTGTATTTCCTGTTTTGTGTGCTACTAAATAGACCAGAGATTGATAAAAAGATTCTGGATATGGAGGCAGGAAAAGGCAATTGTTATTTTAAATCCTGCCTGTTACGTCATTTAGCTATGATGTGTCCCTAGTTCTCCTGCCCTGTTTTTTTGTGCAGTCAAATCCTGTCTGAATAATACGAACATGAATTGGAAACAGAAGAAAACAATAATAAATGAACCTACCATTTGGGAAATCCCTATTCCTGGTTTACATTTAAAATCTGTAATATATTTTTAAGCATCTGAGCTAATCACCTTCTCACTCTCCTATTCATCTGACTGGAGTTCTCTCAAAGAATCCTTTTCATCTGTGGATTGCTTGTTTAAGTAAGATAGGTAGGATTAAGTGACTCACAGGTTCAACTTGCATCTGCTTATCTGAATTCAGACGAGTGTCAAAATCTTAGCAAATCACAATATTAGATATATTTACTTACAGAAATGGAAAATAGTAATTTGCTATTTTTATAATATTGCAAACAGTAGGCTGCTATTTTTATATTTTTCTCTATCTTAGCTGTTGAGTAAAGCAGAACTGAACACCAAATGCTTATGAGGCTCAAACTGAATGCCATATATTTATGTAATTTACATACTTGCACAGCCACGAAGAACTGTGCTTAAATATTCCTTAATACCAGCAGCTAGGAGATAAACTGAAAATTATATACATACACAGCAAAAAAAAGTGAAGATTCAAAAATATAGAAGGAGGAGCACAACTGAACTGAGAAACAGAGGTGTAGTGAAAAGTTCTCAGGTTGCTGTGAAGTCAGAGTTGTGTAGAAGCATCATATACCTGCAGTCATTCTTCAGACCGTTTGGAGACATTTGGAAAGCCCTCAGTAGAGTAGCTCAGTGAATAGTAAGATAATCCTTAAATACCTGAATTACTTCTGTCTGAAAAATTAATATAGCTTTGTATCAGTGAGTAGTCTCCAGTCAATTCCAAGTATGCAGAGCTTTACACAGAAAGGTCATCTCATTTCATGGGAGTATCTGCCACATTACAGTTCGATTTTGTCCATTTCAGAATAAAATCCCCTTATTTTTCAGTTCTCTCTAGAAGAAAAATCCTGAGGTTTCCCGGTCAAAAAAGCTGCTGCAGGTTATGGTACTTGAATGCTTTTGTCCTTGATTTTGGGGAAGTTTGCCTGATATTCCAGCCTATGTCTGTGGATTTTTGGAAATTCCAATTGTCAGTTCCAACTCAAGGTTTTATGTTCTAATGAGACAAAATAAAAGCTGTTTGTCTCACAGGAGGCAGATCCAAACATTTGGGTAAGATAGACTGGAGTTTTAAATTTAATTTCATTTTTTAAAATGTTCTGTAAACTCCTGTTTTCTCTCTTAACTGAAGAGTAACTGTGTCCAGAAATCCTGTGGAAGGCTGATGCCAGTGTAGGCAAACATTCAGTATGTGCTGTGTCCTTGAACAGGTAAACTAAGCAAGGACATCTTATAGATAATAACATGGAAAATAGGGAAGGTCAACTCAAGATGTTTTAGTGACATTATTTTCAAAACTGAGGCATTTTCAGGGTGGTGTTTATATCATGGGAAAACCCGTTAAGGTGCTACAAGCACTTTGGCAGTGCGGCTTGGTACAGAGCAGTCTGTGGTGAGAACGTGGTGCATGGGAAATCCTCTATCTCAGCATAATTAAACAAACAATGATGTGCTCTGAAAATGTTGTTGTTAATGGCCACCTGTGTTGCTTTGTTCCCTCAGCTTTCTCTGCTGGAAGATGCAGGGTTTGGTGGTGTTCTCCTTTACACTGATCCTTGTGACTTGCCAAAGACTGCAGACCTTGCTGATAAAGCTTTCATGGTCTCCTTGAACAGTGGAGGAGATCCATCCACGCCTGGGTATGCCAGTATTGGTAAGTACTGCTCAGGGCTTAGTCACTTAGGGTGCATTTTGATTCTCTGTAGATTGTAAGTATGGGAGTTAAAACACTAAACCAAATCCTGCTGGAAATAGAGGCTCTGAGTGAGGAAAAGCTGTGTAATGCAGCATGGCTTAAAGGATGGAATCCAGTCTCAGAAGTGCTTTAAACTCTTGGCACAAAGTCTGCTCTCTCAGTAGTTTATTGTGTTTTGTATTTGAGTATTCACACACTGAACCATTATTACTGCCTGCTTATTCTTATCCCATGAACAAAACCCAAAACTCTGAAGTACTGATCCAGTGGTTTCAGAGTATTTTCCACAGGATCTGTCCCCACTGAAAGAATTATTCCCTTCATTCTGTCTTCCTCTCTCATAGTATCAGAAGTGAAAACTTTTGGTCAGTAGGTGCAAGTGAAATGTAATTAGATATTTTTGAAGTATTTAGAAAAAATAATGTTTATAGTATCTGTATGCTACTGTCATTGGGATAGGATGTGTTCATTTAGCCTTGCCCAGATAGACTTGGTTATTAATTATGCTTCTATAAATACCTGTATTTTTGAAAGATGGGAAATACAGAATTGATTTCAAGGATCAACATTGTCTCAAGGAACAACATTGTCTTACATAATTTTGTATAAGGAGTTTTTTTTTTGAAGCAATGTTAACAATAAATAGAAGTAGCAGCATATTTGACTTGTATGTGCTACTTAAATCTCTATTCTGGCAGTTCAGTGAATGTGTGTTCCGCTTCTCTGCAGCTTTTTCAGCTTTACAGCCCTCTTTACTATCTAACTATTTGGAAATGTATTAAGCAGCAGTCTATGTGACAAGGCTTCATCAAGAATATTTTGTCCGGTTACTGGCTCAGACATCTAAAGTTTGACTTAAATTGGCACTAAATCAACTGAGGCAACGTGGAGATACGTCATGCCTAGAATGGCAGAAAATAGAAATATTTGCCTGGTTGTCAAAGAAGGGTGTTAGCTATTCACAGCATGAGTGCCTTGACAGCTCAGTGGGAAAGAAATTGCACATTTTCTCAGTGTCTCAGTGTACCTGACCCAGTGTTCTTAAAAGTGCCCTGGGAGCTACAGAGGTAAATATAACACTCTTCAAGCTTTATTCTTGCTCATTTCATGGAGCTATTTGAAAAACAGTTTGTGGTGTCTCTGTCTGGCTGACTCTTTAATGTTTTATTTACCCTACATGAAAAGTAAAGCTAATTAAAACAGATACACCAACATGAAGATGCCACTTCAGTGTTTAAACCTTATGTGTTAGTTTTCTGTCAGTAAATGAACTCATCTGCAGTGTGCATTCCAATCTCCAGTTTGGGAAAGAGATGCTTAGTTATAAGGGCAATGGTGTTACAAGTGCATTGATGATTTCTGGTAGAAGCCATAGTGTGGCTTGTCTGTGGTTTTACATCTCTGAGCAACATTCATAAGCAGGAGCAGGTTATCATGTTTAAGATCATTTATATTTTGATCCCTGAATGCCATGATGAGCTGGAAAGAGCTCAAAGGAATACTTGGAATACTTGAGAAAACCCTTCTTCTATGGTTTTGTGACTGGAAGGTAGATCAGATGGAAGTAATTCCTGTGTTTCTGATGATGATTTTACTTCTCTGGAGACTGTGAATTGATTTGCTTAGAGGTAGCTCCTGCCTGGGACAGACACAAATACATCTGGAGTGCAGGCTTTTCCCTGGGGGATACTCTTGGATGTACAGTAGTTAAAATGCCTACGTGGGGAATAAAAGAGCCAGAGAGCCCAGGCTGCCCCTTTCACTTTGATTCACAGAGTGTAGAAAGCACTACAAGAGATTTTATTGGAAGCTCCTACTTAAGTTATTGGCATATCTTTGACACCATCTGCACTTCACACTTTGCCAGAAGAACTGTTACTATCACAATCTCGAGGCTGCTCCTACCAGCATTCTCCCTTTTACTGGGAAGTTCCTGGTAAGATGAGTGATGCAAAGCTACTCTTGTACTTGGTGAATAAAAGGTAGGAAACTTGGATTTTTTGTGCTGCTGCCTTTGTTTCTCATGTTCTTTCAGTCTGAAAACAAATTTCTCAGTGGTATCAGAGTACTGGAACACTTCAGTTTTTTCCTAGAAAAAAAGTCTTCAGGAAATGGTATAATTTACAGATCTTTTCTCAAAGTTGACAACATTTTAAAATGGGATTTATGTAATAGTTCAGAGAGAATTTTGGAGTTCTCATGAGGTTTCAGCTCACATTTTCTGTTTCATGAAGATTAAATGCTGCAGTTTTGCATATGAATCATCTCAAATGTATAGAAATAGCTTGAGGATGGGTTTGAGATGCCAACTACCTACGCCTAGAATGATTTTATTGATCTCTGTTTAACAAAGGGGAAAAAGTAATGATGAGAAGGGGAAGTGAACAGCACTTATGTGAAAGTTTCTGCAGCTCTGTTTCATAATTTAATTCTTCTGTTCTTAAGACTCTTCCAATCCTAAGTCATATCAGTCCTGAAACAACCATAGGAGCCTTTGTGAGCATCATTTCTCTCTTTGTGATTCTGACAGCCAAAGACTAGTGTCCTTCATTTTTAGAAGTCTTTCTTCTGTGTTCCTGCTTTTGAAATGAGATGGATCCATGGGGTGGAACTCAAGGAAGTAATCATACAGTATTAAGAAGCTTGATGAGGAAATAAGAGACTTGTGTGACAAAAATTGAGAATAAAGTTTAGAAGAATAGTGTAAAACTTCCCCATCTACTTTTCTTTTTCTATTTTGACTTTTTGACTGCTGCACTTCCTTTCACCCACCTTTGTATGGCAGACACATATTAGATTTCTCCATCACTAGACTTCAGAACTGTTTCAAATCAAATTTGTTTCTCCACAGGAAATGGCTCAGTAAACAAAAATATGGATAGAATCTATTTGTCAATCCTACTATGTAAATAGAAAAGTGGCATTGTGATAAGCACTAAGAACCCTGCCTATGAGATAAGGTGCCTCGTAATAGAATCCCTATCTGTGCAGAGGGGGAATAGAAATTATTTCATGAAGAGTTCAGATGGCATCATAGAAAATACTGTGAGCTTAAAAATGCTGAAATATAACAGCTGTAAATTACAATCTTATGGTATCAGCTGGAGTTTGAAGTGTAATTTTGTTTTAGGGAATTGTTATGCAGAGGTTATAGCAGTAAGAAAAAAGGGTGTGTTTGGAAGTCATGCATGGTGCAGATTATGGTTAACAGTTGGTCATGTGAGCCATATTACAGGAATTTGGGTGAAAAAATCAGTGACATGGGAAATGCATGGTATCCCTAGAATTAATGAACCTTATTCAGACAGAAGAATTGACATGAGCATTCCTCAAACATTACTAGTAGGATTTGATCTCAGAGGAAGGGACAAGGAAGGCAAGGAATTGTTAGTGGTTTGATCCACAGCTGAGGCCATCAGCAAAGTCAGTGATGCCTCTGAAAGTGTATTTAAGAAGGGACAAAGTTGCTGGACAGGCAGGGGGATGAAACTGAGCCTGGAAAAGGGCAGAGCAACAGTGCTGTTCTAATCTGCCTGGGTTTATTTCTTGCTATCCAAATCTATTTTAGCTGGAGATTGCTGGCACTGTTTTCCCCATGATGGTAATTGGTAAGTGATCTCTGCCTTTACCCTGATCAGTGATATTCTCCATCTTCCCTCTCACCCTGTGCAATAGGGATAATGAGAGCGTGGCTGGGTAGGGTCTGCAAGCTGGCCAAGGTTTACCCACCACACTCAGTTTTAAACAAAATTTAAACACCCAAAATGCATCATAAAAACCCTGTGTCATTTACCTCTTTAGAAATGTGTCATTCTTTAATTAAGCTTAGCCAGTTTTACAGCAGCCACAGGGATCTGCTGCCAGTGCTTGGGATGTGGGTAAGTGGTACAGGCTGGGATGGAAGTGAGTGCCTGGTTATTTTTCAGTCAGCCCTGTGATTCTGTAGGTTCAGGTGTGCCCTGCCTAATACCTGAGTTTGTCCTTTCTGTCCTTCACGTCATGATATTTTCCTCCTCCGAAGCCGGCAGCTGAGCAGAAGTTAGCTGGAAAATAGAAAGTTGTGTAATGGTTTTAACCATGCATATGCAACATATGTTCTAAAATGGTTTGTTATAAATCATCATGACTTTTTTACAAGATGTCCTCAGCCCTGGTTTGTCTGTTCTTTTTGAGAACAAAACACAGTCACAAAGATATATTTTCTATGCTTGCCTCTGCCACTGCGGAAATGATTCTGGGAAAAATGCTTTTGTTTTGTTTTTCAAAATTCGTGTTTGCTTTCTGCTAATAATGTGATAAATGAAATACAAAGATAATTTGTTGTAAAATGACTGTCTACAGTCAGACTTCTGTGCACTGTGTTTTGATTTTCCTCAAGGACAGACTGAAGCTGAGGAGAAAGAAAAGCTAAAGTTTGATATTACAATTTGACATTACAATTTAGGTGTGTGTATATATATGTTTACATGTACTCTCGATCATTTTATTTTCGGTTTATGACATTATTTCAGTGGTTGCCATAAAAACACACACAGAGTTTAGCAGACTACCTATACTGTGTTATTTTCTGTATGAACAAAAATCAGTGCTAATGCAATGGAGAGGTAAATCCTTGCAAAATACTGGCCTTTGAATAGTGAATACAATAAGTAATCATTTCAGCAGATTTTAATAATATCTGTAGCACTAATGGTTCAAGAGGTGTCTAAATTCATGATCTGCCTCTTGAGATTTTTCAGGATATAATAAAGGAAGTAAGTTTCTACATAAGTATCAAATTACATGCTCTGAGATTTTTGGATTTGTGGGTTTTAGTTTTTAGTTCTTCCTCCTGTCTGGCTTTCAGTTAGGTTTGCATGCATTTAAAACTGAGAGAATTAGTTGGACATCGAGGTATTTTAGGCTCACAGGTTTGAGTGTCTGGACTTCTCTATTGCCTATCAGATATTACTTTATCTTTTACTAAACTGCCTATATTTTTTTATTGGAAGCAGATTTCAATTGAAAACATTGTGATTTTATTAATTAGAGTATTAGAAGAGAGGAGAAATCACTGGCAACGGCACTAGAATAGATTGCTAGCACTGTTTTTATCATTTGGCTTTTGCAAATGCCATCATGAAACATATGGTCAAAACTTCTCAGTTTCAAGCATAAAGTTATTAAAAATTTTTGAATTTATAAGAGAAATGGAATGTACAAGTGATGAAGACCAGATTATTTGAAAACAACAATCAGCACTTCCTATGCTGTAAAATTAGCTCAGTGGAAAACATAATGACTAAATTCTTCCTGATGCCTTATAAGTTGCAGAGGACTTCTCAATACTTTCAAAATTTCAGACAGTTTCAAACTACTACTAAACAGCTGTGACTCACTACAGAATGTTTTCCAGTGAATCTGCTTTTTCTCTCATCCAGCAAAAATAACATTTTAAATGGAGTCCAGATTAGGCTTTTGAAGCTACCCAACTCACAAGTGAATTTAGAATATTTAAATCTTTTGTGCAGTCATGATTGAAATGAATCCTGCCATAGCTTCACTGACATACTTCAGTCCAGCATCATTTGTGCTGATTTATTGTGTGCTCACAAAACAGCAAACATCACTGCATGGCAGTGAACCCAGCTGGTGTCCTGGAATCTGCTTCTGCAGAGTCTGCTTGAAATCAGTTGTCTTTGCACAAATTTGGGATGGGAGGCTCCTTTTTATGGACCACGTGGTCTGTGGCCAGTTCTTTGCTACCTGACACCCTTCTCTGGCATTTTTTCTTGTTTTTTTTTTCTTGTGGTTTTTCTTAGTTTTGTAGGCTCCAAAACTTTGATTGTAGTATTATAGTAGAACAACCTCAGTGTGCTGTGCCTATTTTTCCTGTGTTTCTAATAGCTGAGTCTAATTATCACCTTCTTCCATGGCAGGTGATAAATTGTACATTCTAAAAAAAAAACTATGCTTGTCAGAATTTAAGATTCCCTCCAAATAAGACTGTTAAGAGAGTGTAGATTTAAAACTGACAGTTAATTTTTTCAATGAAAGGTTAAGTTCAATTCAAAGAAATGCTGGGTGGCAAAATGTTTTTGTGAATTTAAGCTGCATTTAGTGTTTTATTAAGTGTTAATTTAGTTTTGTATGCAGAAAGGAGATTTTGAAAAGACAGTAAGATCTGTTTTAAATGTTTAAAAACGATGATTTTTTCTATGTATAAGTTGATAAAATATAGGGATGAGGTAAAAGACTTATGATGTTGAACAATTTGAACATTTTGGACTAAATTCACTGTAAGTTGTGCCTTTTTGTAATTGATTTTGTATGTACAAAGCAAGTTTTTAAAGAGGATTGTTTTATTCAAGCATGCTGCTAAAATGACATGTCAGAGAAAAAGACAGGCATTTCTGGTAGGTTATTATCCATACATAATTGTTAATGGTGCTGTAATTGCCAGAAACACACACTGCAAACTCTGGTCAGATTTATCCATTATTCTGTCAAAAAGGGAAAAATGTCAATAAGACAATCTCTCACAGGAAGATAAAGCAGATTTTATATATATTTCTACTTTTCTCATACATTTGTGTCTATATTACCATGGTATTTTATCCTCCCAGTGCTGTGCCGAAGTTGGGATATCACAATGTAACTCTTACACATTGCAGCCAACACCTGCAAGTACACCTGCACAGTAGAAAAAGCACCATAAAGTCAGCTGGCTGATTGTTTAAGCAATTAAAGATATAATTAGTTTTAGAATTGAATTTTTTTTCCTAGTGCTGTTTGAATACTGAAAGCCAGACTAAACCAAACCATCTTTAACTTGACTTGATCTCTGTTCCAGCCCACTGCTTTACCATATCCAGCAGCTGCATAAAAAAGATAATTGCACCTCTTCCTACTTTCAGACAGGTAGGAACTCCCCCAAAAGAAAACCTAATCATCTTGAAATGGAGATGTGGAAAATACTTCATCGTTGCATAAACTACTATTATCATATTATAGAGTATTAATCTGCAGAGCTCTAAAAGACATGAGTAATTCACTGCAGTTTGGGTTTGGCCAATGCTCCAAAGCATTTTGCTTTTACTTTTCAAAGATAGTTTTGTCGGTTTTTTGAGGTGTTGGGTTTTTTTGTTTGTTTTTTTTTGTTGTTGTTGTTTTGTTTTGCTTTTTGTTTTGGTTTTTGGTTTTTTTGTTTGTTTTGTTTTGTTTTTAGACTTGAGTTGTTTTCCTTTCAGAAACAAAAAAAATGCTGTGCCCAGGGAAACTGGGAAGAAGTGATGTGGGTGGGAAAGAGGAAGGGGTTGATTTCAGTGACAGTGTGCTCCAGGGTGTGTTGGGTCATGGAGTGCCTGGGATATCCCTGATCCTGATGGCAGTGAAGGGGTCACAGGAGAAAAGAATTGCATGATCTTTGAGCTTGAAAAGGGACCTGAAGAGATCATTAGGGACCAGCCACCTACCCAAAGCAGAGTCACCTAGAGCAAGTTTCCTGGGTCATTTCCCAGCTGGGATTTGAGCATATCCAAGCACATGTACAACCTCTTTAAGTCTTTGATTACTGTCACCATAAAATAGTTCGGTTGTTTTTTTTTTTTTTTATTAAGTTAAGGGGAATTTCCTGTATTCCAGTTTGTGCCTGTTGCCCCTCCTTCACTCCCTGAACACCACTGCAGAACAATCTGGCTCCAGTCTTCCACACCACCATCAATTATTTACACACACTGATAAGATTCCCCCCAAGTCTTCTTTGTTCAGGAGTAAACAATTCTGTGTCTCTCAAATTCTCCTCATAAGTCAGATGCTCCATTCCATTAGTCAGCTTCATACCACTCCCAGTGGTCTTTTTGTCCTTCATATTTTTTGGAAACTATTTCCAAGATTATTTGCTCTGTTAGCCTCACAGTGACTCAAGTATGGCTGATCCCAGGTCCACCTTCTCAAAGGTGATAGAAGTGATACTTGCTTTCATCATGATCTCATGAACCTCTTCCCATCACCAAGAACTTCCTGAGATCTTTATGATCTCAGTGTGACATCCACGAGCTCCCTCATCACTCAGGGTTCCCAGGCCAGCAAGGCCTCCCCTGATGAGTGAATTTACATTTTCCTCCCACTAGTGCTCTCTTAAGCTCTTTGTTCCACTGCCATGCTGCTCAATATCACAGCCTACCCTTCCTGCAGTTTGGGTGATGAAGGTTCCTTAGGTATGGCAGAATGTATCCTTGGAAAATTCATTTGGATGGGGAAGAAGTGAGGAATCATGTCCAGTGGTGATCCATGGATGAGTGGGACTTCCTCTGCCTGGATGGTGTTCAGGTGTGATGTTATGAACCAGTGTAGACAAGTTGCCTGAGTTCACTCAGCACAACTGGAGGTGTGGCACTTCATGCTGAAGGGGCTTTAGATGAATTTACTATTGCTGGCACAAAGTGCAAGACTCCTTTCTGTAAGAGACTGCATCAGGTTTGATCCAAATGTGTTCTTTCCTCTGCAGAAACAATTTAAAATGCTCTGGTGTTTGCTCTGTGGAAACAAGGAGTTTCATTTCAGGAATTGGGTAGTGCTGAAAAAAACCACTCAGAGATGGCCAAGGGTCAGCTGTGCAATACAAGGGAATTTCATATAAATGAGAGAGTGTCTCTGACAAGGAGGCAGTCACAGCTCACCACTGTGGTTTCTTCAGTGCTCTTGGGTTATCCTGTGTGCAGTGGTGCCAGTCAGTATGTGCTGTGTGATGGGTACAATGCCAGGAGTGAGAAACAGTTTCTTGGCAGAGGCTCTTGTTTTTCTGACATGTTTTTCATGTGCAAAATCAGGTAATGAGAATGATTTTGATAAACCTGTGAAACTTTGAGAGCTGTTTTGCTTTCAGTTAAGAAAAGCCTTTGCACAAAGTGTGTGTGACTTCCAATACTTCTTATATAGTAATTTTACATAGCTGACAGGTGGGTCTATTGAGTTAATGAAACAAAAAAAAGAGTGAAGTCCCTTGGGTTATTTAATACCTTGTTGAAGTCATAGATGTTTTAGAATAATAATATAATGATTTGCATATTTATTTAAAATATTGTGCTGTAGGGACCACTCTTTACAAAATATATAATGAACAAATTAGGCAGCTTGTGCTGCCTAACTTGGAGGGAATTTTTTTTTTCTTCTAGCAGATGTCAGCTAAAGCTGACACGTGGTGACAGTCTATTCCTTTCTGGTATAATGCTCATAACAAAGAGACTAATTTTAGAATAGCTGGCTTACTCATCTTTTAAAATGCCTGGGTTTGCTGGGGGTTTTTTCTTGATTTCCAAGCATCAGTGGTCTTTCAGCTAGTTTACTGAGTGATTTCTGCCAAGCCTAGTTTAATCCATGACTGCAAGGGATTCTCAGCAGTATTTTGCATACTCTGGAAAAACTGAACCACACATTGCCAAGCCTTTTGCACTTACAACTTGGGCAGTAGTAATTTTTCCATGGTATAAAATCCATTTTCCTTGCTGTACTAGTAAATTAGGAGTAAAGGTGATGTAAAACTAAGAATTAATTCCCTTTTAGGTTACTCTGCTCCCTCCCAAAACTGCTGCATTCATTAGATATGTCTTTGAGTTTTGCTGGTAAGAGATAAAATATTTCTCTGGGCCAGTAGTGGAATGTGCTGCTACTCCACTGAAAAATGAGATACAACACCTGGCATGGACTTTCTTGAGGAATGTTTCTGAAGTTCCCCTGAAAGGGAATGGAGGCTTTGCAAAGACAGCAGGAGTGGAAAATGTCTTGAGTTAACATCAGATGACTCGTGTAAGGAGAGTTGTATGAATGTTATCTGGGTCATTTCATAGAAGTACTTTTTGGGTTTTGTTTTCTTTTTGGGTTTTTTGGGTTTTTTTTAAAGTAGTGGGGTAGATGGCATGAAATCCAGTAGTACCAAAAATACAGGTAGTAAATAACTATCGCTGTGTTTGATTAATTTTACTTTGGAGTCATCTTAGGTCATTAGATGCTCTTACCTCTTTTTTTCATATAAATATTCTGGTTTTGAAGTGAAAGCATTACTTTCTGAGCATCAAGATACTGGAGAAAGTGTCCTGCCTAAAAGTGAATCTTGACTGCTGTCTAATACATAAATTAAAAAAATAAATAAATTCCAAAACAGGACACAAATGAGGAAGACATGCATGGATTTTAAGTAGGTGTTGTAACTGCTAGGCATCACTCATGCTTTGTATGTAATTTTTGTTTTTTTAATACAACACTACAAGGTCTGGTAAAGAGCTATGCTGAAAGGACTTCAGCAGGGGCAGTAGACTGGTCACCAATGTTTTCCAGAATTTACAGCTTCAGTTTTATTTTTTGAGTTTCTGGCAATTTCATCTTAAACAAAATGCATCTGTGTTTCTAGAGTCTGGGTTTATCCTCTGATTTACCCAGTGGACTTGTAATTGTGAACTCTGAAGCCCTGATTTAAGAATCAATGGCTTGAGATAAGATTTAGGTACATCTCTCATTTGCTTTGTAAGATGAATAGTTGAATTGCAAATCCTGTAATAGATTTACAAATCCTAAAGCATATGTAGAAATACTGCAAAAGGCTTAGAAATGGTAGCATAAATCTTGATAAAGTAATTTTCAGCTACACAAATCTACTCATTTCTAAGTCAAAATCTCTGTGATCCTGGCAGAGATAATTCTTGAATTTTAATGTCTTTCCTGGTTTTGGGTCAGGTTCTTTCTGCTTTGTTTCTACAGGACTTAGGTTTATTAAAATACTTCGCCTCAATTGCTCCTTCAACTTCATAGAATAAAAGGAAAAATTAGACAGGACTTGCCATTCATAGAAGCTGCTACAAAAACGGTTCCCTGATGGGATGGTTCTTTTACAGCAGAAAAGGACAACTGAAATTTGTAGGAGAGTGCTGTGATTTTGTATGATGTTCCTCTCCTGGTTTGCACACCTCACCATGGGTCAGCTTCTGAACAGACATCTTAATGCCTTGCCTTGAAAATTCTAAAAATCCTGTCTTTCATTTCTCATTGTTATTTTCTTTGGTTTCATTGTGTGTTGAATATTTGAGTACTGTGAACACCAGATTTACTGTTGGGGGGGCAGACTCTGCAACAGATTGCACAGACAGTTTATTTCCCAGAGAAAATACCCAAAAAGCTGCTCCTGAGCTGCTTCCTCTGACTCTGCTTTGAGCAGGTTGGGCTGGGTGGTCTCCAGAGGTCCTTTCAAACCTGAACTGTGATTCTGTATCAGGGAATATGATTTTGAATAAATTCAGCCTGACAGCTGGTTTTTTGCTGACACAGGTATTAAGATAGTGTCAGTGTAAGTGAGCTCTGGCAGGATGGCCTGAAAGAACCTGGGAGCTGTGACACAAAGCCAGAACGCCCCAGAGGTGTTGTACCTTACACTGTTCTCCCTTCCTGCCCAGCTGGGAAGGGCAGACTGTGTGCAGCACTTGTGGAAAAGGTGTCTGTGTGGTTGGAAGGAAAATAAATCACTGGACTAAATATACGAAGCACTGCCTGAACTGCACAGCTTTTTCCACAGTTAAATTCTGACCCAAAACTTTAATCAACAGAATGAGATGTTAATTTTAACTAAAGCTCAGCTTTTCTTTTTCTTTTTTTTAATCAACTATTATATTGTATTATAATCAACGATTGTATTGTATTATTTGAATCAACTGTTATTATCAGCTATGCTGTATGATTAATTTCCTGATCTTCACTCTTGATCCATAGTTTCAGGACTTCAGTCTTTGTGAGAACAAAGGAGGAGGTGCTTTGTGTCCCTTATTTTAAAACAGGGGAGAACTTCTGTGGCACCTGTTGTAATTGGACTGATTCACCTGATTTAACATGTCCATCTAATGCAATTACAACAATGGCAAGTATTCATTCCTGTCCCAGTCTTAAAGATAAAAATAGTAGTGATTGTCAGAATAGGAAGAAGCAGTGAATGTTTTGTGTGCTTTAACTTTAAAGGGAGAATTGGATGCATGAAATGTGGGTACTTATATTGTTACAGCCTATACATTGTGGGCATTAAAGAAGATTTTTCAGGCAGGTCTGTGCCATGAGGAAGATGACAGGATCAAATCTAATTTTAGGGTTTTCATTAAGTAGTTCCTGACATGTGAGAAATACATTAGACAGATATCTGACATACTCTGCAACTCTTAATGATATTTTTTTTTCCCCTGACTTTAAGGAATGGTTTTGGTAGTTCATAAGCAGTTTTTGAGAGTGCTGAAGGAAGTCACACCATCTGATTAGGGCTTGGATCCAGTGTTTTTGGAAATGATGACAAAGAGAAAAGACTAAAAGAAACCTTGAGGTCCAATAGGGTTGGTATTATCTGCTGCAACATCACAAAAGTCTTTATGATTCGCATGACAGGGTTCATTTTGGAAGGTCATTTGCAGTGACCATCACACTGTTCTGGAAGGTGCCACAGTCACTGAGTGGTGTTCAGAGTTTGTGTCTTAACAGGAAAGAAAATTGTCACTCCTGGAAGTGGTGCTTGCTTTGTTCATTTTGTTGCTCAAGACTCTGGGCACAGGAAAGTTGCTCAGAGCCTTGAAAATTTCCACTTTCACCTGTATTGCTCTGGTTGAGACAAATTCTCTGATGGTTAAAGTAGTTTTCTGACAGTCAGATTCATCACTTGGGTTTTCTGAACTATGGGATTGCTTCTGTACCAATATGTAGCAGTTGTGTATGTCAGGATCTGCAGATACACAAATGTTTACAGCTGCTTTGCTTAAACTGGGTCTGACAGTCCAGCAAAGCTGAACTATTCATAGCTGAGCTAATGCCCTGATATCCCAATAACTGAGTATGATAAGAAGGCAGGTATCCTCTTACTTGGTAAATGTGACTTTACAATACCCAGATTTTGCAATTCCCTGTCTTCAGCAGGACTCCAGTCACCTACTGCTTGTTCCCTGAAGAATTTAGTTGCTAGAATTATTGATTCTTAGTCTCTTAAAAAAACTTTTTTAAGTTACAAAAGCTAATGGATAACCTACCTAGCAAATTGATGTGTATTTTATACACAGTTTATCTAGAAAGCTTTGCAAGTAAAGAAAAAACCTCTTTTGGACATTTATTGACTTTTTCATGTCATTTTTCTGACAAGTTTAATGCTTAATTATTGGTTGTCACATGTTTAAAGAACAAATGTTGAGATTTAGAATTCCTGAACAGGAGAGAGATTACTGCTCCTGTTTTCTGAGTTGTGCAGGAAAATGCACAGAGCTAAAATGACCTTCCCAGCTGTAAAGTTAGTTGAAGAGATCCACAATGATTCCTGGATTCATTCATTTTGCCCATTGGAATATGCTGCTTTTCTTTTGCACTCCTTTTGGTTTATTTGTTGCATGAAGACATTGGTGCATTTTAGTGGAAACTACAATAATAATGTTTTGAGTGATTAATTAAAACAATTTTTTAAAATTTATCTTAAAATACAGATTTTCCAAAGCTGTTTAGACACAATCCTGAGTAATGTGCTCTGGGGAGACCCTGTTTGAGCAGGCAGGTTGGACTGGATGACCTTGGGTGGATCCTTTCCAACCTCACCATTTCTGTCATTCTTTGAAGGTAAATGACTTGTAAGAGATGTCCTCATGACACAGATATCATTGCAAATTTACTAGTTCTAGCTTACTAAAACTATTTCTAGAGGAGAGAGGTTTAATATTTTAATATATTATTTTAATATAATTATTATAATAGGAATTGCCTCAAACTCAAACATGTGTTGTATCTATCATTTGTGAAGCTGAATTTAAACTCATGTTGAAATTCTTATCCTGCCAGGAAAGAAAACAAAAAAGGAATAAAGCAGTTTTATGTTTAAATAAATACCCATAAAACATCCAGATACAGACCTGAGGCACTGATGTGTACTGGACTAGATTTTGATGTGAGCATGTTTCTGTTCCAGATATGAAAACATGTATTTCCCTTTAGCTAAAAGCTGATGGATTTTTTAATATATCCAGCCTTAAATAAGGTAGAAGAAAGAGTCTTTGGCCTTAAATTTCAGTGATGAAAAGGATGGTTTATTTTTAGCTTCTCCTGAACTGCATTAGTAGAATTTACCAAACAATATTGGTATGATTTAAGGCTTGAAGGAGCACTTTTGCAGCTGAATTACATTTCTTGTTCTAACTGTAATTGTGCCCATACATTGCATTTCTGACTGGGTGTGGGTGCTAATTTGAGTACTCCTGCCTGTGGTGATTTGAGTGTGAGGCCAATTAGAAGCACAAATGGGTAATTAGTGCTCCAGTGTGTTTAGGTAGTGTATAGCAATCTCACCTACTTCTGTTTCAGGCTCTCCCTTCCTTGGTGCTGTCCTTTGTCCCAGATGTAGAACTCACTTCTGGAGGGAGTGTATTGGAGGAAATACATGTTGCAGCTTCTGATACTGCCTTCTGATATTGCCTTCCCAACACTGGTAGATAATGATGCTCCAGTTGTTGTGGAGTGCTTCCTAAAAAATGCTGATGACTCTTCAGTCCATTGATCTGATTGAGGCTGGTGGCTGTGCAACATCTTGCATGTGCAATTTGCAAAAACTAAGCTTTACTCAGTAAACTGTCCTCAACCAGAGACTGTTAATGTTCTAATTGCAGAGACTGACTTGCTCATCCAGAAAAGAAGTTCAGTTCACAGGGCATCTCTGAACTTCCTTGTGCTGAAGAGAGGAAGGAAATGCCTGACTCCTGTGCAAGGAAAGCTTCAGTTGTTTCAGAAATGTCAGGGCTGAGAATATCAGGCCAGTGACTTCTGTGTTCCATTGATGGTGTGCTTTTCTCATGCTTCCATCAGTCATTTTCCTTGAATTATCATCTAGTGTCTTTTATTTTTGTGTTAAAAAAAAAAACAATAATGTTCCCACTGTTAAATGCTTGCTATAGATTACATCCTCCCCACCTTTTTTTCAGTTCCTTTGTTACATTTTACCCAACTGCTGGAATTTTTAGTCTGGGGGCTTGCAATTGGAACAATAGTCCAGCTGAGACTTTGTGTGCTTGAATAACTGAGCTGTGAATGTACCTCCTGTAGGGTATTCACACTGCTTATTCGGGATGAAAACTTATTTATGTGTATGTGAGGAGCCAATTTTGCTTAGAAAACAGGTTATATATATGCTTGGTGATATATATGCCCTACAAAAACATGTCCACATGTTTTTGGGTTTGCTTAGATTTAATAATAGACTAGAGCTAGTGGGTGTACTTGTTTTACAGGATATAATAATATATAATACTGGAAATCTTGATAATTAATGAGTGTTTTTAAATGCATTTACAGTTCAGTCATGATAATGGTACATGCTACAGCATGTCAGGGGCATGTGTTTTTCATATATTTGTATAAACATAGTATTGACAACTCGAGTTCTTTTCTTCCTCCCTGTATTTTTGTTGCCCTTTACTGCTCTGCTTGAAAGACAACAAATTGGCTCCTTCAAATATCTACACATTCTATCCAGGAAACTAAATCATAAGTATGTTAATTTTATACTTACAATTTTAGTGCCTTCTGTTAATTTTTTTTAAGGCAAAAATTTCCACTTTGGAAGGGCTGAGGTGTTTACCAGAAGTCATTTTAGTTGGTCTGATATTTTCAAGCCCTTATGTACTCAATGGAAAACTGGGGTGCATTTTATAAAAGCCCAAATACTGAAGAGTGAAGTCTTATGCTCCAAACTGCCTTCTTCCAAATCATGGCTGAAAAACCCAACTGTGTTACATATAAAAAGTGTTTGCAAAGGTTGTTATTGTATTAAATGAAAAATGAAAAGGAGTAACTTCTTAGTCAACAAAGATTAATTTATGGAGTAAAAATTTCAGGATCACCTGTAATTTCTCTTTTAGGATAAAAATAATGGAGAGGTTCCCAGAACTGGAGATACAGTCTAAAGTTCTGGGAATTTAAAAGTTTTTAGGCTTTTGCTGTTGGCTTTAGAGTCAGAATTTTGTTGGAATTTTCCACCTCTGAGTTGCTGCAAGGTCAAGTTTAAATAGAGATAAAAAATGTCACATCTGTGTAGCTGGTGTAACAACATTTCAGAAAATGATTTGAAGTTGGGTGTTTGGGAATTAATTCAATTTGCCAATGCATGTCTACACATCCTTCTCTACTGTCATTACCCTCGCTTGTATTATTTTCTCTATTATCATACAGGGCCTGTCTCCCCTTTGGATTAGATACTGTTTCCTGTGAAGATTTAGTAAAATCCCAGTAAAGCACACAGGGAGCTCATTCTTTTCCCTTTGAAGAAGTTGTTGATAGATACACTGCAACAGCTATTTGATTTTTTTTATTTTTTTAGTCTAATGCTCAAGCACTATTTTGTCGACAGCTGACTCATTTTGGATGCACGCATATTTCACCATTAGCAGTGTAAAATATTTTGCACTGTATCCATCCATCCATCCATCCATCCATCCATCCATCCATCCATCCATCTCTTGGTGGGGCCTGCAGTATTTCCTTCAGGAAGGAATAGCAATCTTGTAAGACCTTTGCTAAACTCCTTTGGATCTCATTACCAGCCAAGCTGCTGTCTAAATTAGCCTCTCTCCGAGCAAGCAAAATTAATAGAAATTATACCCTTCCTTTTTCTGCTTTCTTGTTTGTGTTTAAAACTTCTTCATGTCATTTGGAAGACATGAGGGAGAAGGCTCGTTTTAGCCTGGCATTATGAACACTTTGCTATTTATTGTCCATTGCTTGGTATTGATTGGAGACTAAGCCCCACAGCTGTTTGAAAGAGAATCTTCAGCTGGGAATAGGAGAATTCTCTGTGGAGATGCCCAGCTTTCCCTGCTATTTCTGCTGCTTTGATCTACATTCATTTTCATAGTCAATGAACATTATTCCTGTTCTCAAGAAATAATGCTATGCTAGAGGTGAACTACTATCCAAACACATATATTTATTATGAATGAAAAGATAATTTTATGTAGCTAAATGTTTTTTTCTAATGCAAGAGCTGAAATTATTTTGTTAATCTCAATGTAACTTGTATTTTATACTTGTGCAGAAAATACTTTTCAGGTTTTTTTGAATGTTTTATGCTTTTATTCAGAGGTGCTGAACTCAGGTGTTGGAGGAAAGGCAGTATTATAGCTGGTAGTGGAGCTGTGCTGGTGCAAGATAAACTCAATCCCTTGCTTTAGGAAGGAGCAGCTGTAGAGATCCACATCTCACATTTTGGGCAGTGTTTGAACACCTTGCCATGTTCCTGTTTAGCCATTGGAGCTGGTTTTTATCTCTAAACTATTCATTAGGAACCCTGGCTATTTATGAGAAGGGTGTATATAGCTCTTGACCACATCAGGAGCAGTGATGGTATTAGTCTGTAATAATATTGATGTATGAGAAACATTATTCCATTTCACTTGGAATTTAAAAAAAAAAAGTTTGGATATCAGCAGCATTTGGTATTTTTCATTAATTAATAATTGTGTTAATTAATAAGTGCATAATGAATGCTTAATGAGTGCCTTCTGAGTGTTTAAATTGTAGAACAGATTGTCTGATGAAGATCTTTAAAAAGCATCAAGCATCAAATGATGTCCATATTAACTTATATTTTATTCAAGTCCCTTATATTTCAGTAACATTTCTTTGGGAAAAAAAAAAAAAAAACAGGAGACAGCAACTGTTTAGTAATTCATCCTAATAATGAGCACAGATAACGTAGGAAGGTATTTTGGCACTGCACATTAGCACTTGATTGCTGGAAATCTTACTTCAAAACCACACATAGATTTAATGTGAATAATACCAATATGTCACTATGCACAGTATTGCAAAATAATTAACAACTCCAGCTTTTCTCAGTGAACTGGCTATTTGAAAGTAGCCTGAACAAGAAGCTGGATTTTGGAAGCACCAAACATATTTATACTTGTAATATAATTCACTGCAGTTAATAATTTTAGAAGTACAGTGGTGTTCTTGTCTGAGTACCAACTACAGAGTAATTACCTACATTTAGAGCACCACATAAAGATATTTAACTCAAGGTTTTGAAATATGATTAGCAACTCAGTAACACTTTCAGAAAGTATTTTTTATGTCTTTATTTCATTGGAGGTTAAAATACTTCTTGAAAAGAAACATTCCTTGAAATATTTTAGGCTAAACAATATCCTTTCAGTTTTTTTTTTAGTATCTTGACCTAAGAATGTCGATTTGAACATTTTTTCAGTAAGCCATAAGCAAGTGGAAAGTGATTGCAGTAAAATATTGATAGTTTACTGTAATAAATGATCTAATCCTGTGACTGTGAACATACATTCAGATTATATGGATCTTCTAACACAAGATAGTGCAGTAATACCTGGAAAAGAAGCATTAACTGTCTTAATGCATAAAAGAATGTTTATATTTGGGTTCAGATGCTCAGCAAGAGTTATCTTTTAAATTTATGTGCCATTGAGTCCTCCTGAAGTAAGCAAGGGATGATGAATTATTGGGAGACTTTGGGCTGAAACTCTGAGAGCCTAACAGCCTCTCAATAGGAAAGGGAGAACAGAGAGAAAAAAATCTTCCTATGAGGTAAATTAGGAAAACAATTTCTTATGTGACACGTAAGAAACCGTAGCTATTACAGGGAGGTTATGTAATCTGATTTTTATTTACTTATTTAAAGAAAAGTTCCTTCTAAATTGAATGCATGGAAGGTGACTACTACACAATTTAAGATAGGTCTGGATGATTTGTCTTTGAAGTGAAATGAATTGAAAATCTGCACTGCTTTTGAAATCTTTACTTCCTTTCCTGCAGGTGCTTACCATTGTAAAAGCTTTGACAACCATTTCTACCATTGTTACTTGAATAAAATGCTTTTAAGAGAGCTTTTAGATTAGACTTTGAACTGGAAAAGGCATAAATATGTAGAAAAGTCGCCACTGACAGTATGTTTTTTATTAGCCAGCCTGTCAAATGACTCAACTCAGGGCTTTACTTAAAAACTCATTCATATGATTGTAGAGGGTGAAAATCCATTTATGTTAATACAGGTTCTAGCTGCAGATCCATGGAATACAGAGCTCTCTCTTCCTGCAGTGCATTTCTAATCCATCTTCACTAAAAGGGGCAGCTTCCCTGGCATTCCTGATTTCTTTATCTTGGTGTCCTAAGCACAGGTACAGACACCTTCCACAACTTGTCTTACAAATGAATATAGGGGAGCTATGTGCTAACCCTTTGTATTAGATGCCAAATGCAGTTCTGTGAAAGGCTGAATTCTGTAAATGCTGGATTATTAGTGATGAAAATGTTGCCGGAATTTATTTGGGATTCTCTTTCCATATAACAGCCATGGCAGGAACAGGTCACATGTGAATTGGGTTGACTGCGGAGTTCCAGCTATTCCTTCTGGTGATGTGGATCCACAGATATCTTCTTGACTTTCTTTTTAAAGTATTATTTCCTTTAAAAACTCATTGGGATTAAATACATTATCCTGCTCTGGATCACACACACGCTCTCTCTCTTTTCAGCAGTGAGATACTACAGAGATTCTCTCTCTGTGATTTAAGATCCAATGTTAACAGACATTTCTGTCTAGATCTCCTTTTTACCACTTTCCTGAGACGTAATCCTTGGCTAATCTGATTTAACCTGCATTTTATACTATATTGACATTGACCTTTCCGTTGAACATGCTTGGTGTGTAGTTTAACACATAGGAGGTAGTTCAGTGACAACTGAACTTACTGGGAGCCTTTTGTGGGTTTGGTTATTTTATAAATCTGAATCCTGCACATTTCTTGCAGCCTGTAACAATACCACTTCCTTGTAATGAACCTGAGCAGAGCAGTAAAGATATATTGGTTTTTGTTGAACTGGGGACTTGCAAAGTTGGTTTACTGACTTAAATCTCTTGAGGATTTTCAGGAAAATTGAAAACTTTGGGGATATATTTTTTCTTTTATTAATTTATGTTCTTTAATTCACTGTCATAATTATGGATAGGTCAATTAAATGAACATAATTCCAATCAAGTTACCCCAGCTTTACTCTTAGCACACAAAGATCATTGTTGGTAGCTACCAACAATTTTATTGCAATGGTATTGTTTTAAGTCTTGACCGATATTATTATTGGTGTAGTGAGTTATCATTAATTATTAAGTTGAGGTAATTAGAGTAATTTTATAATTTGTGACTTGACAAGAGACTTCTCAGTTTAATGCCAAGTCCTTGTCCTAGAAGAGGCAGCTTTACTTTCCACAGAGCCAAACTGTGACTTAGCTCTTTAACATAATGTTGTGAATTGTCTTAATTAAAAAAAAATATAAATATGCATTTTTAAAGAATTGTCAGAGCAGTTTGAAGAAGGCCAATGCCACAATAACTAATACATTATACCTGTAGTTTAATTTCTTCTTGCCATTTCAAGATAGATGTACACTGTTCATCAGAAATATTTCTGTGAAATTTTAGGGCAGAATAATCCAATCAATTATAATTGCAAAATTGTCTTTGTATGTAATCCAAGCCAAGTAATTGTGCCACCCAGCTCATAATTAATTTTAGAACCTGTACTGGCAATTCATTGGTTCTTGATTATCATTGGAGCTTCTGAATGAATTTTTCTAGTATTTTAATTTTAAACAAATACCTCCAGGTTATTAATTGTGGGTGTGTTCCATAGATTGGCTGCATGTGCCAACCTGTGGAATCCTCTGGTGTAACTTCCACTGTTCTTTTTAAATTTATACAGACAGGAAGCACCACAGCTGGAAGTATCCTTGGTGTAGAACTTCATGGAGCAACACTTGAGCTAATGAGGGGTTTGTATTTATAGAAGTTGCTCTAAAGAGGCACTGAGAGTTTCAGAAATTAGTCTTAATTATTTCAGACTCTTGATTATTCAATGGACTATGTGCTTTTCTGATCTGAGGAAATTTCCAGCTGCCTGCTGCCAGCTCTGATTCAGGTAGTTGGCTGTTGAAAGTGCCAAGTTATCTGACCATAAGAGAAATATATAATAATATAATATATAATATATATAATAATAAAAATGGATTCTGCTGCAGGGAACAGAGAGGTTTCTGACAGGTTGTTCAAAAGGTGCCATCTGTGTATCTCAGTGTGTTTATGGTTAAGAAATGGGCTGGGGAGATGCACTATAGACTTTATTACTTTGCAGGAAGTCTTCCACATCAGTAATGTCCTTCAGGAGCTGCCCTGAGTATGGTGTTAAATTTCATTTTCTCCTTTGTCTCAATGAATTCCCTTTGGAAATGCTTCAGGGGAAGCAGAACCTTTGTCTACTGAGGTTCCTAATGCTAGTTCCACACACACTGAATGTGGCCAATAATTGTCAGAAAACTCCCACAAATTTATTCCAAAACCTCTGAGTAACATTGCAGAAGATGATTTTAAGAAGCTTTTGATCTAAGTGGAATGACTTTATAATATCAACCCTTGGCATGAGATATGTACCCCTCACAGAACACATTTTTAATTACAGCTTGAAAAATGTGACTCCATGCAGAGCCTAAAGAGCTCATCAATATAAAGGACTTCAAGTTAAGGATTGAAAAAAAAAAAACACAACAGTAATTGAGTTATATTGGTAGTTATTTACAGAGATTTGTGTTGTGTTGACTTTCTAGGAGCAGAAGAAAATGGTTTCATTTTATAATTCAGTAGCCGGAATACAGGGAACCAACACTTTTTAGGATGTTTCTAAGCAGTGGTAGAAAAACACCACCTTTCATAGAGGGAACACACTTAAGCTAGAGGTTAACTAGCAAAATTTGAAATATTTACTTACCTAGAGTAGGAGACAGGAAAGTATTGAATACATTTAAAAGAAAGTATAATTAAACCAATTAATCTAAAGCCATACCTTATTCTGCTCAATAAGCTCTGATGGGAAAATTACTATTTAAATGAATTTGCATTCATTAAAAAAAAATCTAATTTTGTCATTAAATTATATAGGTTTATAGATACATGAAGTTTCATCAATACAGGTCTAATACTATCTAATTATATGTACAACAGCATTCTGTTAGGAAGATAAATAATAGCCTGTAGCAAATTCATATTAATATATTAAATAATTAGGGTGATTGATTGTTTCAGATTTCCTTTTTCTGTGTTTTCTCTTAGCCCATTAACACTTTTCAAGAGTCAGTGTCACTTTTTCAATCCTACTTATAGGTAGGATTGTATTTTTGTGAGAAATTAATCAAGAGGCTGTTTTTTTTTAAGAAGTAGTTTCCTTCATTTCTGTCTTTTCTCTCAAATCAGTGCAAGCATCAGTCCTTTATAAATAAATGTGTCTACTTATTTCAATGTATTTTTCATCTTTTCAGCAGCTGGCTTCACTCAGCACTGGTGACTGACTGTCAGGAAAGTAATGGAATATCTTTTGAGCTCCCTCTCCATGATTCATTCTGAGCCGCAGTTTCAGTTCATTTTTAGAGATAAACAGGACTCTGAATTGCTTAACCAGATTAAGCTGAAATTGAAGAAAATTTAATTTTAATTAAAATAGAGTTGTAGCAAAGCAATGTCTCATGCTTTTTCATGGAGTAAATTTTTGCTTGTTTCACAGCATTAAATACCTTTTCCATGTAATTATTGTGTTGCTCTTTGTGCAAAAGCCACAAATGGAGTAAAAGCAAAGTAGAAAAGATCAACTCTACTTGCAGCCTAGAATAGTATTTTTGCCCTTTGGTCTGTTATTACTTAAATATTAGACTTGTTTACTGCAGTTGAACTGCAGGCAGTGAAATTGGTAGCCTGATACTGTGTACAGGGGTACTTGAATGTTTTGCCTTGTAATGAGGAGTGATGGACAACTCCACTGCAGAGCCACTTCTGTCTCCCTGACTGAAGTGCCCTTATGCACCAGGTTTGAGAATGAAGTGTTGACTGCATGGGAAAATCATGTTTGATCTTTAAGTGGCTTTAAATATTTATTTCTGAGCAGAAAACAGATACTTGAGGGCAAATTGCAACTTTCTTACAGCCCTATTGACAGGAAATAGTTTATTATGAAGCTGCAAATGTTAGTTTGCAGTCTTGCATGAAATACAGTACCTGTGACAATAAAGTATGGTGCTACATGGTGTAGAGGCAATCACACCATGAATCATCTGTCACTTCAGCAAAACAGTGCCAATTGAATTTACAAATGTGGCATCTATTTATTTCTGCCAGTACTGAGAAGGAGACGAAATGAAATGGAAGTGATGATTACTTGTGACACGTTCCTTTTATGAAAATAACTTCTTTAACTTGTGTTGTTGCAACAGACCATGTGCTCTTTTTATTTGTGTTTCTTTCAGTGAACCATGTTCCTGTCTGTTTCTTGGGGCTTTTACCTGTCAATAGGATGGAGTTGTGAGCATCTCTTACCTGCAGTAGAGCTGTGATGGTGGCTCACCAGCTTGGTGTGTCTTTGAGTGACTTCAGGCAAGAAAAACCATGGAACTGAATTGTGTCAGTAAATAGAATCACAACATAGACAACACAGAGGGCTAGATTATCAAACATGTGCAGAGACAAGTGCTGAATGACCTTTCCAGTAATGATTAAGGGATGTAGGAGGGTGATGCTGTGCTTTCCTCATTGCAGACAATCTTGGTGAGGTTTGTGTAAATACAACAGCACATCAGAACTCTGCTGACAGGTGAGATTGATGTGCCCAGGCTGTGCTGTCCAGAAACACATCCCTGGCAGCTGAGGGTTCCCTGGTTGATGTGACACAGGGCTGGGGTGTGTGTGTGAGCCCATCTGTGTGCTTGCAGGCCATCAAATCTGTGTAGGATCTGTCATCACTGCCTTAGTTCAGAGTCACAGGACCAGTTAGGCTTGAAGAGACCTCCAGGATCGTGGGGTCCAACCTTTGATCACTCACCATGACCTTGTCAGCTAAACCAGGGCACTGAAGGCCATGTCCAGGCAATTCTTGGACAGCTCCAGGGATGGTGACCCCGTGGGCAGCCCCTTCCAGTGTCTGACCACCCTTTCAGTGAAGAAATTCCTCCTGATGTCCAACTAATTATTGAACCAGAAGCCTGTATGATATGATTTTACCATAATATCCAGACACACACACACACACTAAAATGATGAGTCCCAGATACTTGGACAATTCAGGTCTATTTCTGTACATTAACTTCAGACATGTCAAGAGTCTTCTTGATAGATGTGGATGCTGTGGATCTTTGAAACCTTTGAGGTCCCACTCTTCAGAGACAGATAAGGCCTTGGAGATGTCAGAGGAGAATAAATTTTAATAGTAAGCTGTTGAAAGGGTGGATGTTTGTTAGAACTGTCCACATTTATGAAGTTGTCAGGATACCACCAGGGCAAATATCTGTATGAATTGATGAATAAATGAAACAATAAATGTGCTTGATACTAACCTTTAGAATAAGCAGGTCCACTCCCTGTTAGAGGTTTTGCACATAATTTGATTTATGTATCTTCCATGGGCCTGCATGTTTTTAAGGAGGAGCTAGGTTCTCAGCTTGTGAAAACAATTTACTTACTGCAAGCTCCTTGCTAGTACTTTACTGTATTTCAGTAGCACACCTTTTATAACAACAAAGAAAATAAGAGGAGAGTTGTGTTCAGTGGTTTAGCTAAGGTGCAGTTGCTACGAAGAGCAAGATTTGCATAGGCATTTATGTCCTTGTAAATTTAATGTTGTTCTAAGAATCGTTTAAATTTCATTAAACTTCAGGGGAATGGCCAAAATGAAACCATTGATTTCTTCTCCACTGCTCATTTGGGATTCTTTTGACCCAAAAGAATCTCTTTGTAGAAATAGGAAAAAAATAGGGGAATGGATTTCCTGCTGTGGCTGTGACCTGTGTGAGCTCTGCACATTTAACACTGTGGGAAGGAACAAAGGATGGTTCAGTGTCCTTGGAATCCTGTGGCAAGACCTGAGCTAGGAAGGGAATGTTCTCCGAGGGAGCTGTAGAGAGTCTGGCCTTTTTACTCCTCCTAAAAGGAGAAGGGACTTCAGGTGAGTCAGGGTAGCACATTTGTGTTCATTATAAACAGTGCTTTGGGTCTGCCTAGAGAATGGGAAAAATCTGTGGAGCTTCCCTGCTAATATTTTGCTTCTGAAATGTGATATTTCTACAAAATAACACATGTTGAAGCAGAAAAATGCAGAACATGATGTCAGTTTTCAATATTTTGGTTTAGGTCCATGAAGTTCCTATTGGTTTCCATGTTCATTTTTCATTGTAATAGAACTATATTTTCTTCTTTTTCTTTCCAAGCTTTTTTTTCTGTTCTAGCTTTTGGTCTTTTGCAGGTCATTCTCTGTTTAAAAACCTGAGCTCCCAAACACCACTAACAGGTTCCTCCTCCATTATTTTATATATGAATATAAGCTAACAAAAAATACTTATTTCCCCCCAGAAACGAACCTTGGCAACACTTTTTAAAATCAGTTTTTCAAATTACCATATAATTTTCTACTGAATTTTATTAGCTCTAATTTGCAATAATCTCCTCTGTGATTGTGGAAATGTTGTTCTTATTTAATTTGAAAAATAATCCTAAGTAGCATTTTTTAAAATTAGGTGTAGGAATATATATTTATTACCAACTCATAATTTAAAACATGGCCTGAAATGCAGTATTCTGAAATGATGCTGCTACTCTACCCTTCTTCAACAAGGAATTATTTTTTTTCAAGCATTGCCTTATTTTCTTACAAATTTTCTTTGCTTCTGATCTTCCTGACTCAAATTGTCCTTGAATTTCAGGAGTTTAACCTAAATATTAACCAGTTCCTCAACTCTGTTATTTGAACAAATTGATTTATTTTTCATGCTCATCTCAGGTTACACAAGCTGGTTTGAGGATGCAAAGCTCCTTACAAGAGATGGTTCAGAAATCATTTAGGGCCAAGGACTCAGTTTAGAGTTTGGAATGAATATTCACAGAAAATGTGCTGTTGTGCACAAAATAAAATCCAGTTCTCCTGGGTGTTTGTAATCGCCTTGTGAAGCTGAATCCAGCAGCAGCACGAGTCAGCATGAACATAATAAAACATTGCAAATATATGAGCAAGTTTATTAAGCAAATTAAATACCAGTGTTTATATCTCTGAGGAGTGCTGCAAATAGATTATGGTTTGTTTGTCTCTGTTCTGTAATCCAAGAAATAAACCAATATGTGTTACAAGGAATGTGTTACAAGGATTTCAAGAGATTCAGAATTTTAGGAATTTCTGAGCATAGCTCTTTCTCCCCTCTACACTATCAGCAGGATTAATAGGGGTCTTGAGAACACCTGTATCTTCATTTCAGGAAACTGTCATTTGAGATTGATTTACCAGGATACTTCTTTTTCTTCAGTAATTTTAATCAAATTATTACTGGTACATGACCACATTTATCTACTTTATCTGATCTTGAGTGTGAAAGATTAATAAAGATGAACCGAGGACTTGGAACACTTTCATTGCAATCTGACTTTTTAAAACCACTGATTCTTCTCTGTATTTCTTTTGATTGGGTGAAAGCCCTTTAGAACAAGATAAAAGCAGATAGACAATATTATTTTTTTAACTTGTATGCCTTTGAATCATATAGTCAGAATTTAATGTGAAAATTAGCATCACTGCAGTTCCAATTGCACGCTCCACCAAAACAAAGCTAAATTATATTAACATATTTTGCATTGCTAGACATCTATTATTAGTAGATTTATCTTCTTTTACAAATTTTTTGACATTAATATCATGCAAGTAAAATTAACACTGCAGCTTCTTTAAACTGCTAAAACAGCAGATGCATATTAATTATTTATAATTTCCAGCCAGAATATTAGAGGCCTTCTTTTCTTAAATGCTCTTCTTGGAGTATGCTGTAATTCTTTAAAAAATGGAGAAACATGATAATATAAAGACTTATAAAATCTGTAAAAAGCTTTAGAATTGATGTGCATATCTAAGTGTCATTCCGTGTCTGGGAATGACTTTGGGTCCTGGAGAACACGGGTATTCCCTGGAATTGTGGCTTGGGAATAGAAGGCTTTGGGTTGAACTGGAGGAATTCCTGCCATGCCTTCCATCTCCTCCTCCCAGGTAACCTCTTACTCTGCTTATTTATTTAAGAGCACTGATTTTTAAAGTGTGCTGATCTAGTTCCTTATATGTCTCCTGAAACAACTGTGCTGGCACAGTTAAATTGTGGTGAAGCCAAAATGTGGCTTTCAGTGGTTTCAAACAAATCTGGAAAAAAGCATCAGAGATGTTTATTACTTTAAGAAAAGCATCCTGTAGCACAGATAACATATGCAATTTTATTTCATGTCACCCTCCAAATATATACAGACAGCATGTGATTGTGAGTCATTGCAATGTTTACTACATGCTATAAACAAAATAATTGTCATCCTAAACCTGTCACATTCAGTGTTTTCTTACAGATTTTCTATCTCAAATCTATTCCTTGCAGAACACTATAGGGCTTTTATTATTTTTATTAACAATAAATCTCATTATTGTGAGTAAACAGGAATTTCTGCTTGTTCATAATCAGAACAAGAATGGTATATGTTACCTGATGTGTGTTCTGGCAGCTGCAAACCTATTTTGCATAAAGAAAGAGCCTTGTTTTACTACATTTAGTCTTCATCATCATTGAAGGAAAGGAAATCTCCATCAGTGTCTCATTTCCACACCTATTGTTTGTTTCGTCTGTGGTGACCATCACCAAGCTCCAAGACCAGCCTGTTAATGTGCCAGAAGTTCCTTGTTTCTGGAAGTGGTTAACAGAAAACATAATTCATGCAGGAGGTGCTGTGTGCCCTCTTTGCTGCTGTGATTCCATGGCCCCACTCTGTTCCAGGATATTCTGCCTTGGCTGTCTGGTTCAGGAGGGAGAGAAATTTTTTTTATTATTATTTTTTTTTCAGATGGAACTGATAACAAATTCTATAATGTGCTTGGCACTTGAATTGAAAATGTTCTGTAATATATCAGTTTTAAAAGCCACCTCTGCCAAGCTTAGTTCATCAGTTTGATTTGTGTTCCCTCCTGCACACACAGACACGAACTTCCCTCCAGATTTCAGTTCAAGAACATCCTATAGCTACTAGTCTAGGAAATACATTTTTTTGAGAGCAACAAACAGGTACATTTCACACATAGGCTTGCAGATATAGGATTCCTGAAGTGGTTTTCCCTAAGATAAAGATTTTTAAAAAAAAAAAGTCCAAATATGTGTCTGGTACTAAATAATTTGGATTGTGCAGTTCTTCTGAACATCAGAGCAATTGCTTCAAGTAGTTCTGCTGAACTCCATTTGATTCATATCTCTGCATATTTTAGGAAAGTAAAAGATACCAAATTATTATCCAAATTAGGATTGGGATAAAATGGTTGCAGCAGTTTGTGGTCAGTTTTTTACATGGCTGATGGTTCTGAGTGTTTCCAATCTTTTCATCATTGGTTATTTCTACACTGATTATTTCTTACAGTGGGTTTTACCTATGGCTTTGAATTTCATGACAGTAGAAGGTGCTAAGCAGATGTTCTCTTATCAAGAATACCTAAAATACAATCCAAAATTAAATACTGAAGTATTGAATATGCTGGTTTGAATTCTCTATGGATGGCAAACAAGTTGCACAGGAACGTAAATTTATGATTGTTGGATTTTTTGAAATAAGCTTATTATTAAAGCATCAAGAGTTCTTTTTTTTTTTGTCTTGTAACCCATAAGACTTCTGTCAAGCCTTTTAAATATTCACCACCATTAAAATGTTGGGCAGTGTTTTATTTTTTGTCACATGGCCAAACCTGCTGTCTGTTGGTGGAGAGTTTCAGTTCAGCAGTGAGACAGGCATTTGCTAACACAGGAAAACCTGAGAATTGCCTTGTCCTTTCTCCCCTGTTACATTCCATTGTTAGTAGAACATAAAAATAAGTTTTAGCTATTTGTAATACGTGGAAGAAATACACTTTCCTTTTTACAGTTTAGTGGTTACACAATTGTAGGATACTTAAAAAGGAAAAAAATTACTTCCTAGCAATTGGTGTGGAAATGTTACATAATGTTGCTCTATTTTGGCCACTTTTATGTCATTTTAATTATCAGCCACTACAACGAGCTAAGTGGAAAGGGGGATTCAAAATGGTGAGAGTATTGTGAAAAGTTGTCTGGTTTTCTTTGTATTCTTGCCATTTTATTAAATATGCTCAGAAAGGAACAGAGAAATTAATGAGATGGTTTTGCATCAGTGTGTCAAAACAGCTTTGCTTTTACACAATACATGTGTTGCTTTTTATGCTATGTATCTTAAAAAGAAACAGGAGTGACAGTATTTTTAAAGTATATTAAGTAGGCATTAAAACGAGTGATTTACAGTGAGAGAGGAGTGTGGGGTTTTTTTGGTTTTTTTTGGTTTGGTTTCTTTGGTTTGTTTTTGTTTTTGTTTTTTGTTGGGTTTTTTTTTTTTTTGTCTTTCATGTTGGTTAAGCACATTTCCTTCTGAGGAAGAGGAAAAAGATGACAGCAAGTTCTGGAGGGTTTGGGTTTTCCAACATTAACTGTAGAATATTTAGGTTTATTTTTAAGGACAGCAGAAATCTGCTTAAAGAGACAGTCTTGAGTAATACATTCACAGATTTGCATCCACTCTGTTGGCAAAATGTTATATAAACAGAAGACAGTGAATATACTCTGTAAAGCAAACCAGTATTTCTGTAGGGTTCTGGTTTTCTTTTTGTCTCAGTGGATATATTATTATTATTATTATTTGGGGAGTTTATCACTGTATGGTATGGGTGGTATGGTATCTTTGGTTTTCTTTTAAACTTTTTAATACCCAACATCATGAGAATGTGATTTTTTTTAAAAACTGTTTTTAAAGAATTCTTTCTAACTATCAGCAATGCTAAGACAAAATTGAAAAACAGTTTTAAATCCTTCCTGAGAACTCTCAGTAGCTTTTTTCTCTTCTAGGTGATGCTCACAGCCTTTCAGTTCTGTATTTTCTGTAAATGTGTATAAACCTTTCACAGACACGGCCATCTTCCTCACCAATACCTCCAATCACTACATAGTTCTGAGCATCTCCTGTCCATTTGTGGCCATGCATCCTGAAATGCAAGCTGCCACCCCATGCTGTTGTGATTCATCATCTCATGCTCCATTGCCTCTAAAGCTGCTTTGAAAGGATTTTCTTGTGGCTGTTGTTAATGTTTTTTCTCTTCCTCCATATTTCTACCAGTGGCTAGTGAAGCAAAGCAGTTCAAAACAGTCATATGTTCCACATTGCAATTCTAGTGGATAATTCATAGAGAACTGAATAAAGACATAGCAGGAAACTGCTTGTTACCAGTTCTACTCTGTAGGCACCTGCTCTGGGTTCTGCTCTTGGCAACTTTTTCTGTGCCAGTTATTTTTTTGCTTTTACTTGCTGATATTTGAAAGTCTGAAGTTATGGTCTTCTCCTTGCCATTAATAAAATCCATTATTACTTCCATTTTAAACATCTTGGTGTGTTCAGCACCATTTTTCTTAGAGGAAGAGGTCTCTGATTTAATATGCAGAAAAACCTTTATGTGACTTTGGTGAGCAGCTGGGGAGTGCTCTTCCAGAATTTCCTGTTCATAACTACTTGCAGAACAGCACCAGTTTTTCTGGGTCAATATTCTGACTATATCCACTTCCAGCAAGAAATAACAGCTAGAATGAGTTTCTTTGTTCAAAGAGAAAATTTAGGAAGGCAAAAAATAAGTCAGTGACTTTGTGAGGTGTAGCAGGTGGGTGCATTTTCTAGCAGAGGTTAAGTGGGATGTGTTGGCTTAATTGAAGGCTGCTTTTTTGAGTTAAAAGAGTCGGTCTTAAAAATGGATATGGGGACAGCATTGTAAGCTGCTGTAGCTGAAGATTTAGTCAAGTAGCTGCTGCACAGCAAAATTATGGTGATTAGCAGTTGTGGTGTGAGTTCAGTACCCAGAGCCTTCCTGTTGTAGGTGCTGCACAGCTCCTTTCAGCTTCTATCTTTGATGAGATAAAAGCCAGAAAAACCACAGATAACCTGATTTTTCAGAGAAATAGGAACAGATCATTGTGACTGGCTGCAGGACAACCAGTGGGAGCTAACAGCTGTTGAACATTACCAGCAAAGGTAGGGGGGAAGCTGAGTACAATTTCAAAGCACAAATAACATAAATGTCTATGACATGTCAGTTTACACATCTTTGGGTTTGTCATGCTTAATACAAGATCAAGTGCTGACAAAGGACAGTGCAGAATATGCACTGGGAATGGATAAATGTAAGAATGCCTCTTTCACAGGAATGCATTGCATTCACTGTTCACTTCAGGCAGCTGAGTGACAGAACCATCTTATTTGACCAAATTCTGCCTTTTATGCTCTAATTTATTCCCATCACGTGCTGTGAAGTCCTGCTTGGAGTTTCTATTTTCAGCATAAAACTGTTTTTCAAATTTCTATTAAGCTTAGGGTGAAAAATTAATGAGCCATTCACTTCAGATATTTCAAAACTAATAGTGCTGTATTATTAATGCAGCAGAAAGTCAAAGACATGGATACGTATTATTATGGCTCGGTGTTCAGTCAGACTACTTTTTTTGTCTGTATTTTTGGGAGAACATCATTAAAGTGATGTTTTAGGTCATAGAAGGAATTATTTTGATTAATTCTGTCAGTGAGCTTTTTAGACAGTTTTAGTTGTTAACTTTTTCTTTTATCTGATCCTGGCAGAAGGTGCCTTGAACAAACACGTAATGATGAAATAAAATGTTCTGTCCAATCTTCCTTTGAATCTGGAATTTAAACAAAAATTAACAGAAAATTGACTCATATAACACAAAACTTCTTGGAGAAATGCAAATAAAAGACTATTTGCATACTGCTGAGGAAGCTGTGGGTGAAGCAATATTTTTGGGCTAGAGAAGTATGACATCAGTCTTCAAAAAAGTCACTGAAATGATGATAAAATTGTACTTTTACTCAGAACTGAGTGGAGTATGGTGCACAAGTGTTACTATTAAATTCAGAAGTCTCAGAGCATGCTGTCAGTACCAGTAATTAAGTGATGGAGCACTGTGAAATGCTGGGTTGCAGGAGCGTGTCCCAATCTGAGCAGTGTGGAAACTGGTGCTCAAGGTTCATGCTTGCATTGAAAAAGAAAACATAAAACACTGTCACTGCAGAAGTTGGAATTCAGGCCTTGCTTTCTGTGCAGAAACTTTCTAAAGATTGCCTCTTTTTGTGCTCCTAAAATTAACTTAATAATTGATTACTGTATTTTCCTCCTCGCCTTACAGTAAGTTCTCTAGGGACTTTCTGAACTTAATAGTGGTTCTAGGCCTGGCACAGCTACGTTGTTAGACTTGCAGAGAAAAAGCAATTCTGCTTCTTGGAAGAGTTTCATGCTATAAAACTAAATTTCATTACCAGCAAAATGTCAAATTTAAGTTATCCTTGAAGCATTTGTTGTTCCTACAGATCCTGAGAGCGCTCTGTGCTCCAAAGGCTTTGGCATCCAGCACAGAAAGTGCCAGAAAGAATCCCCAGGTTCTTTCAATGTGTTGGTTTCTTTATGAAGCTGCTCTGCACTGCTTCACTGTCACTACAGCACCAGGCCCATGAGTATTTAAAACCTGGATGATTAGGCTTTTACTAGCAGTCCTGGAAATCTCCAGGTTTTTAAATGTGCACTGGAGAGATTGGTTTTGAATGGTTCACTTTTGAAATCTGGCCATGATGCACATTGCTTTCCTCAGCCTCCTTAACAAGTCACAATTAATAAATGCTTGGCAGAGGGAAAGAGCTCTAACTTTTTTTTTTTTTAAAGCATTTTTTAATATTAACTCCAATGGTGTGGTTTTTTTGTTGTTTTTGGTTTTTTTGGTTGTTTTTTTTTTCCTCTGTTAAGAGTTAGTCAAGTTTAGTTACTAGAGAATTTTATAGAAATTAGGTCTGGAAAAGATGTGAAGAGGTCATCTAATGTCACACCTTCCCTCAGGGAGGGCATCAGCCATATCTGCATCATTTCTGACAGATGTTTGCTTACACTTTTCTCTAAAAAGATTTCAGTTTAAGAGATTTTATCACCTGCCTGGGCAAGTCTTTATGAATTCCTCCTATTAGAAAGTTTTTCTCCAGATAAATCTGCCCTGATAATTTAAGTCTGCCTTTCTATAGATTTTTTTTTTCCTTTCTTCTCCCATACTTCAAACTCCATCTTGTATTGTGAAATGATTAATTTTTAAATATGGAGGGTTTTCTCCTGTAAGTTCTTCTTGAACGTGTATCTTTCACAGGTTATTCAGGTATGAAGCTCAAGTTCTGAGTAGCTGGAGAGAGGAGAGATTTTTCTCATCTGAAATGTTTTGAGCTTCATTGCCCCTGTATTACAGTCTGCAGATTGACAAACACTGGACAGAAAATAATGTCTCAATTGCACATCTCTGATGCACTTTTTAGGATTCTTTTTGATTGCAGAAACAGACTCTCAAAGCTTGACCAAACTGATTTTGCTGTCAGTTTACTGAAGTGACAATTTTAAGAGATTTTGAGACCAGACCAACTTTGATGAGGCAAAGCTTTTTTAAGAAAATTATATTTTGAGCCACCTTAACATTTCCACCTAGAAATTTGTCAGAATCTTTCAAACTAAGCACTGATCACCTTGCCACTGAATATTAAAGGTGAACAACACCTTTTGTTTTTCTATAATGAAATGATGCAGCTTTGGTCAATTTTTACATTAGGATTAAAGGTATGCTATAAATAGTTTCAGGAATTTCTAGAAGAAAAAAAAAAGAGAAAAATTGAAGATGTGTCTAGATTTTTTTTTCTTTATATTGTGATTCAGTAACAACATGAAACATGCTGCTGATTGCTGATAGCTCCCTCCATTTGTGCCTGCAGTCACACAGAATTTAAAGGATGCTTTTGGGTAGTAAAGAACTCGATGTTGACAGGAAATATGGTGTTTGTTTCACAGAGGTCTCAGGGAGAGGCTTTGTATTCTGAATCTCTGGTTGAAGGGTTGGACAAGATTCAGCAGGGGCAGGTGCACTGGATGCTTTGAGGGTGCTGCAGGCATTATTTCATCAGAAACCTTTCCATGATCAACTGTTGACAGGCATGTGTATGGAAACCCACTTTTTTCAGTTAAGGGGAGATTTTAATATTTGCATGAAAGTGCTGATATTGAGAGGTTTGCACTCTGTCTGCTTAAGATGTTTCAGCTGTAAGACAAGTATTTTGATGCTTCCTGAGCCACACTTTTCTCCACTCAGTGTGTCTGTTTAGTACCTTCTTATTCCTGACCTCCTTTAGCTGTTCAGTTTTTGCTGGAATTTGAAAGTTATTCCTGATCAGTACTTCTGTTTTTCAATGATTCCTTTAACTACACACCAATTTATTTTTTTTGTGCGTGTTTAGTTCAGAGTCTAATATCTGCTTGGACTCTTTTAACAGTTTGTTTCTTGTGGAACTATTGCCCAGATACCATAATATGTACATGTAATTTTGTAATACATGTTCTTGAAGAAGCTTTCTCTTTTCTTTTTTTTTTCAGTAATATAAGCACAAAACAACAGCTTTTTATCTAAATCAGTTATTTTAAGATGTGTAGTAGAGATTTGCATTTTTGTGCTCAATTTATGAAGGAGAGAAATCTAATTTTAATTCACTAAATTACTCTTCCCTTTCTGTTATTTAAGATGGAAGCTACAGGCAAAATCGACTGAACCTCACAACACTGTTGGTACAACCAATTTCTGCAGTGCTTGCCAGAAAACTCGTTTCCCTACCTGAGGACACTGCCCAAAAACACAAGTGTACACCCCTCCAGGTGCCAGCTGCAGGTAATGCTTCTCAAATCCACTTCACCTATGGGATGTTCCTCACAGACTCCAAATCCTCTTTCTACAGCTATACAACTAAGAGCTTGAGCTGACTATGGGTATGTTTTGCTTAGATGCTTTCTAGAATAGGCTATGAACAGTCTAAAAATTCTGCTCCTAAAATCTGGATGGAAGTTGTGGTTTAAAAAACAAATAGTAGAAGGCATTGAGCACTAATTCTTAATATTGACTTAGAACCTCCTCTGTGTAGATGCCAGCACTTGGGAGGGTTTGTTAGTGCTGCAGTATGGTTTGTTAGGCCTTGTACTCCTAATAATGTGATTTTAACATTAAGGCATCAGTAACTATATTATTCTGTGGGCTTTTTTCTGTTTCTGGAATAGTAACACATTTTAAATGTGGCTCTGTGTTCCTTAATTTGTGTATTCTATAGAATAAACAGTATATTTTTACCTTAACCTTCAGGCAGCTTTTTTTCCAAGTTTCACCAGGCAAACTAAGAACAGAATCATGCTAAGACCATCATGCTAAGAACAAAATACCTTGAGTAGAGCCAGATGAATGCATTCATAGTATCTCCCTAGAAATAATGCTATTAGCAAAGTCACCCAGATTATTGCTTGAAAAAACTTACTGCTGATATTGGAAGGGGAAGAAAAAGTAAGCCTACAGTCTTCCAGCAAGGATACTGCACAGTGTTTCACTGAAGGAACATCTTCCAGAGAACATTCTAGATGAGGTGCATGTTTAAACAGTAATTCTGCAGTAAACAGTCTTCAGTTTTGTTTTGTACCTGTCCATCTTTCACCAGGAAAAAAATATGTATTTCATTATAATGCCCATTTAAATGAACTGATTTGAAACTGTGGGCTTGGAAAGGAGGAAGCAAATTAATTTAGCCACTGTATCCTGTGCTACACACAGTGATTATAACAGTAAAAACAGATTTTAAGGGCCACCAATGTACTATCATATGCTGTATCCCTTGTTTATTGCTTTTGGAAAGTTATTGTGGAATAGTAGTACAATACAACAAGTCATAAAAAAAGGTTGATTAATTTTATGACTTGTGTTAGCATTTGTAGTTATCCATACTAAAAAGGAGGGCAGAAGACCTCATGCTTCATGGCTTAAGCTGCTGTGGTTAGGCAGGACAGTTGTTCTCCTTGCGTGGCTGAGTAGATATTTTAAAAATGAACTTTTAATTTTAAAAATTATTGTCCCCACAACCAGTAGAAAAGAAAAGGCCGTTTTGAAAGAAACAAGTGCTTAACCATTCCAGGTAGGATGCATGAAGCTTGTTAGTATTGAAGGAATTTTCAACAGCTGAAGTGCCTGGAGCAAAGCCTGAATTTGGGCTAGCAAATGACACTCATTTTAGAAAGATAAAAGGCTGCACAATATCTGTTTCTCAAAAAGCTTTGTCTGGAGGCTGCAGGACAGAATCACCCTAAAGGGCAGCTTATTCTGCTTTTTTCTGTGACAGGTGCAGCATGTCTGTTTTATTTCCCTGAGAAGATAGGAATTCTGTGAGAGGAGAATTTCTGGAAAGAAAGAATATTTCAAGCCATCAGTCTTAGTGAGAGGAAGTCCATGTCTGGTTTACTCTGGGTGAACACAACAGCTTGTGTTTGATTTCATGTAAAGCTTCTAAACCACAGTAATCCATGGGAGATATTTTAAAAAGTGTTAATTTATATTGTATAATTCTGTAATGTATTATTGCCTTGAAATAAAGGTGAAGCTGTTGATGTTCTGGAGCACTGTGTGCTATTGTTCAGCAGCAGCCTTAATGGAAGAGATAAAAGACTGGTCTTATGATAAGAAATGGTGTACAGCTATTTAATACTAGTGGTAGCTAAAGAGATAATGCTGAGGACAGCAATGCATTTGAGAAGAACTAAGGTTGAATTTGCAGTCTTCATGTTGATTTGAAGAAGCTTAAGAGAGAGATTTCACTTCTGACGTAGGACTCATCACTTATCTGTCAAAAGAGGTGAATGAGCAATTCAGATGATTGGTTGGCTTAAAATTTGTTAGGATAAAATGATCATCATTCTCTCATCATTATGTTTCAAAAAGCTGAACAGCAGATTCATCAGTAATGATTAAACATTTATATATAGTTTTCTCACATTGCTGCTTTTTTCCCTTAGCCTTGCAGTTTTCAAGAGACAAAATGTGACAGAGGGAGTAGAAGGATGGAGGCAAACATCCCACACAGATCGAGTGCTCAGGACCTACAAAGCAAATAGTGGGAACTGAAGTCAGCTGTTAATTTTGTGTTAGGTGAAGTCAGTAATTAGATTTGCTTTTTGTTTGGTATGGTACATTATTGTTAATCCTTATTAATCTGAAATTCTGTCCTCGCATGTTTATTTTTTTCCCCCAAAGATAGGCAATTAGAAGGAATTTCCGAGTGAACTTCTATAGAGAAACTGTAAACTTTGGAAGCTTCCTTTCTTTTTTACAAACTTTTACTAGGATATTTTCTAGAACATTTTGAAGGCTGTTGTAAAACTAAAGCACTCCTATAAACATAAACACAGAAAGTCCTGCTGTGTACAGTGAACTGCCTTTGTTGTTAAGTTTCCCACTATTTGGGAGATTGCAGTAATATACAAATTACCCTTTTTCAATTAAACTCTTGAGTAATTAATGTAAATCTATCTAATGGCAATTAACTTACAAAGTGTTTTTTGACACTAATGAAGATATACTTTGGTTTGAATGGAAATCCTGGAAGCCTGGTATTTAAACACATTAGTGTTACGTGTGTAATTTTTCCCTTTGGTTTTAACTGTAAGTTTTCACACTCAACCTGATGAATGTCTGAGAAGAGAGAAGATGAGAAAGATCCAGGATTTCAGTAGTGATCAGTCTCCAGGTGTCTGGGGCATCATCCTGTTCTGTGGCTCATCCCATTCTTCCATTTTTCTCCACATTTATGCTGCTGGTCACTTTGGGGACAAGGATTTGATGGTCAGCTGGTGTGACCTAGTGTGGCTGAGCAATACAGCTCAGTTGGTAGGAAGTGCAATGCAAGTGATCTCACTTAAACATCCCACTTCTTACCACCTCCTAATACCTTTTACTGTGCAATAGGTGTAATTTTTTATACTTCTAAAATTATAAAGCCAAAGCATGAATAGTTTAAGTAACTTGAATGATATCAAACACTGTATGAATAATAGAGCCAGGTATACAAAGACTCCCAGCATTCTGCTGCAGACAGTAAAATTACTCAGATCAAAATGCTTTTCTGGGTAGAATCTTTTGATCTTTTGTAACCTTTTTATAGTCTGCAAAATACAGTCACTGATCAATAGTGAATCATCACAGTGACTGCAGTGCAGAGCTCTGTTGTAGGCTGCAAACAAATCTGCCTCCTCTGACAAAATGGGTGAGTGGAACAGATAACCAGAACTGACTGGTACTGCAAAGGTTTGTAGCACAACACAATGAATTTTTATGAGACTTTGAATATCTATTTTATGTAGTTCCATGTGTCAGATGTTCATTATACTGAGTTTATAGTCAACTCTGAGCACGTGAAATTTGAATCATTAATTAAATGAAAGGAATAATTGGAAGAGTCTGTTACTTTCCATGTTATATGATTCTCATCCAAGATAAATAAAGTTCTCTGCCAAGTGCTGCACTAGTGCAAATCAAGTCTGTCTTCTTTTCAGTCAGAGGAAGGGCACGGAGTGATAAAGGATATATATCTCCTCCTGTTAAACTACAGCCTTGTGATAATATTATATGTGTTTCTCCTTCGTAGTTTGCTACCTGTCAGAGAAAATAAAGACTACCATATTTAATAAACTCTGTCTCATATCTCACACTATGATATCAATATGCAAACAATACTATAATTTCTGGGTATTTGGACTATGCTAAACATGAATCCAAGGAAGCAAATAAAGAAAGATGGCAGCAGATTGTGTGGCAGTGCGTGTTACTGTATCTACCAAATCTGGAGTCATTGTACATAACAGTAGAAATATAATAAAGTTCTGCAGATGTCTCTTACTGGCATTTGAAAGAAGAACAAGTTAAATAGGGAACTCTGATCTAATTCAGACATCCTGTATATGAAAACTTACAGACATTTATACCAATGCTCTCAGATTTTCTTTTCATGATCACTTCAAATTCTGTTCCTTTTTTAAACAGAAGTTCATGAGAAGAATTAAGCATGAACAGAGTGAACCTTTTTTATAGATCTTCCCTCTACTCCCACCTGAAACCTTGAGAGTTTTTCTACCAGAATTTTAAATTATTAAGATATATTTTCAGATTTCTGTTCTGCACCAATGTTCTCCTGTGTGATGCTTTGCTTTTGATTGCTATAAAGCAGGTAAAGAATGAAAGTAGTGTAAGGTTATGAAATTCAACTGTAACATCTGAAGCATTTTCAACTCTCTTTGATGTTGACTGTGACACATTTATTCTGTATCACATTAGGCCATCCCAGTTTAGAGCCTCCTTAAAGGACTTTATTCTAGGCTTTTCTTATTTCAAAAATTCTCCGTCTGAAGAGTTTTATTTCTGGATTCCTCATTGTAGGTCACAAAAGATGATCAAATACCAAGGAGTTGATTCATTAAGCTCTTCATACTAAGATTGGGCTTAAAGACTCAAGATCTATGAATATTTCTTCATAGTTCAAAAAGGAGAATATGTTTTCAGTAGGCAATATATTTGATTAATCAAATAGAAATCTATTAGGGAAAATATTAGAAATATCATATTTAGACAATAAAAAGTGGAGGCTTTTTATTACAAGGATCTCTATCTAAGATGTCTGACATGTTCCTATACAAATAGTTTTATACCTTAACAATACTGTACATTGCATAGATTCAGTATTGATTTCTGCAAATGCAATTTTATAGTATCACACTATATATTTCTGAGATTATATACATTATTAAATGTATATTATTTTATATTTATTCAATTTCTATGTGTACCATTTTGCATGTAGTGTTTCTTGTAAGTCCTGCTGTTGCATGTGTGTCTGTGATTATATTTCTTCACTTAAAGTTCTGTGTTTGAACTTGAAAGCTGACATTAAGTACATAGTAAATAAGGTTTTGCACTCAAATTGACATGATGATCTGTCAAGTGCAGTTTTATGCTGATTACTTCAGCTCAATTAGTGTCCCCTAAGTCACATGAGCACGGATGTTTGATGTTTGAAATCTCTAGTTCAATTGTGATTTCCGACAGATTCATTTTTATTCAGGTGTTGATTTAATCAGGAACTATCTAAAAAACTGCATTACTGCATTACTTAAAGTTATTGAATGTACTTTATTTCAGCAGTCTACTGAAATAACTTTGGGTTTTATGATCCAGGAGTTATTATGCTGAAATCCTTGAATTCAGTTAATACTTGATTTTTCTATACTGCAGTTTAAGAGTGCACGTTGAGAAATTTTTGTCAATGATTAGCAAAAATCTTGACAAATGAGTTCAGTTTTCAAACCTGAGACCCTAAAGATGCTTTTCAAAATCCAGTACTCAAATGCTCAGAAAAGTCTCTGATGATAAGTGTTTAGCATGATCAAGATTCAAGAATTTAACCAACATGTTTGACAATGAGGCTCAAACTTGGGAGCATGAGCATGGGAGGAAGTTAAAAGCAAAAAAAAAAAAAGAAACAAGCCTAACTCATGTTCTTTTAACTACTGCAAATAGAAGGCTTTTGGCATCTGAAGTACTAAAATTGTCAGTCAAATGAGAGGAAAAATAGCCATGGATGTCTAAAAATAACTATGTAAATGTGAGAGGGGAAGGTAGTAATTTGATATGAGACAATTTTAAAATTCCAGGTCAGGAAAGAAATAAATTTAAAAAATGACAGTAAATATGTTTGTTCTCTTCGATTCCAGAAGTAGCTTTTAGCTTACATAAAGACTGAGTAATGTTAAGTCTCATAGCTTTCCAGAGAATATAGAAAAAAAAAAAGGAAGAAGTTGTCAAGATCCTTAAAATACAGCATTAGGATGAGAGGTTTGTTGTCAGAACTGTTTAGAGGAGATTAAATTTTGCTTCTGCTGTATACTCCAAAGAGCAGTTTCAGCCTTTTCATCTGGTGTTCTAAGCCTTTAAGCCCAAGTCACTTTAAGCTGACTGCTGTGTTACATGACTGTTAACTCGAGGATCTGATGTTAGAATATGGGTATTGCCAGAAGTTAATTTTCTGTGTCTTTATTGTCAGTTGGAGAATGGATAGCTGATGTTGATTAAGGAAAAACAGTGAAGTCAGTTGTCTTCAAAAGGATTTATCTTCTTTTTGTCTAAAAAGGGGCCTAAAGGAACAATCATCTGAAGTGTTGTAGGAAAAGGAAATCAGTTTTGACTTTAAAATCTCTTTTTTTTAAAAAAGCAGTAAATTGGCTCTAGAATGTTTGTAGGTGAGAAACAGCAGCAAGAAGTAACTTGGATAGTTTAGATTAAATTTAAGCTGCTTAATCAACATAGATGGCTTGAGCTGTTTTCACTTGTTTTAAAAGACCCTTTGGGAATCCTTTGGACTATTTTTTAAATGAAATATTTTTTTAAAATTCTAAAATAATATCAGTGGATTTACTGAACAAACATGATTCATTTACATGGAATTAATAAATCTTAGAGTAGCTTACATCAGAAAAGCAGAGTTAATTATGTGACAAATCAAAATGTTAACGTGCTGTGATTGATTGTTGCAAAGTCATGTGCCAGGGTTTATTTTTAATTAACTGCTTGGCTTGCATTTTCCTTACTGGTTTGTTCAAGCAAAACCAGAATTGTCATAGAGAAGACACATCTGTTGATAACAGAAAAGGTTTTGTCTGAATAAAAAAATAGTATTTATTTTATAAATTAACACTAGCAGTTATTACTAATGAAGACTAGAGAATTAAAACATACTGCATTTTATTTTAGCAAAATTTTAAAGTAAATTTACCATAAGAACCAGCAAATGAACCCTGAAGAACAGTAATGATGTGTTATTTTTGTTTCCCAGGTTGCAGTAAACTCTCCACTCTCACATTCAGGAAACAAAGTCTGGGAAGAAGCAGTTAGAAATAGATCAGTGGGAGGATAATAGCCTGGGACACAGAGAGCAAAAGGATCTGTGGAATATTTTAGTTTTGGTCTGTGGCAGTTGGGGCATGGACATGGAAGGAATTCTGTCCCAGAGGTGCCTTTAAGCCCAGCTGTGCCTCAGGGGTGGAGCGTTCATGGATGGGGAGAATCTCCTGCAGGTCTGGGCTCAGCCACTGCTTCTTGTCACACAACTCTGCTTTTTAGGTTGAAGCAGTTTTAGACATTTTCATTCCTCTCAGATAGAAGTTATGGCCTTTCAGATGAGCTGGATGTTATCCCTGTCTGTTACCAGCAAATGGAACCTTTGGAAGGTGTCAGCAGCTCCCCATGGCTGGTGGGCTGGTTTCCACTGTCACAAACTGCAGGGAATCAGGTGATTACTGTGTCCCACCTTCATTTAATCTATTTAAACTCAGATATTTGCTCGACTCTGGGTCTATCCTGTGCTACAGTCTCAATTGGCATGGCAGTACTGGCAAGTTCCTTACATTTTATCAGCTTTTGAAATCGTTCTGCCTTTGGATTTGCACCATTTTCTCATCTGATGCCAGCTAAGCCAAAATCCCTGGCTTCTGTTGGCATGTGTTCACAAGAGCATCACCAAAGGATATGCTGGCAAAGCTGTGGGGAGCTCTGACTGTTCCCAACTGATTTACCACAGAGCTTTTCTCCAGAAGAAAATGTAATATAAACCAAGTGTGAATGTTATTGATAGATTGACCTAGGTGAAGGATTAGGTGAGAAAAACCTATAAAGATTAAGGTCAATTTTGTTATCACAGAGTTATGTAAATCCTACTCTTTTAATTTATTTTTTCTGTTGTATCCTGGCAGCATTTATTGAGTGAATTCAATGATCTTTTAACTCAAGGAATAGAGATCTCTTTTGAGATTCCATCTTTAAATCATGCTGCTAAAAATGAGACTAAGAAAATAATATTAATACATATTTCATGTTTTAATCTGTGATTCCTATTCAGGTTTTTTTTTTACCTTCTCATTTTAAATTCTTTTTCTTTTTTTTATTTTTTAAGTGTGTGGAATTTGTATCTTCTGCCTGTACATTTCTTGACAGGGTGAATAAGTTTAACACTTTTTTTTTTTTTTTTAATCTTTTAACAGGCAAAAAAATAATCAGTCTGAACATTCAGTCTGTCACAACTTACAAGACAATTTCTAACGTCATTGGATATCTAAAAGGAGCAGTATTTCCTGGTAAGTATCCCTTTGGCATTTGTATTGATTACTTGTTTCAGAATGGCTGGGAGTCATAGCTGGGATCAGGATCCTATTTTGCCACATAATTCACTAATACAGAGGAAAGAAAAAGACTTTTTGGTGCTCTTTTTATGATATATGAGAAGACAGAATATGAGGGTTAAACAGAGAATGAGCTGAAGGGGATATTGTATTTACAAAAAGCATATTTTTACACAAGCAGCAGGTATTGCACATGGACCTCAGGAGAGTATCAGTAGTTTGTACCAAGTAACTGTGTTATGGTTTTAATTTTAATATGGTTTTAACACTTGCTGCAGCCTTATTTTCTGTCTCAGTCATGCCTTAGAGCTAGTTTTATACAATTTTATGAATAGTTATTACTGTTCTCTATATCTGATGATTGAACAATAGGACTCTAAGTGCAACTGGGACACAAAGCACAACCCCCCCTCTGTCCTTTGATGCTGTACATAAATGCTGTCTTAATCAGGATATCATAAGATCATGTTGAGATTATTTGGTAGTGAATTTACCTATAAGGTGGAGGGTTTCTGCCATGTGAATGAATGCTGGTTGCTTAAATAGTGCAAACAATTCCTAGTGTGCAGATGATCATCAAAACATCATCATGCTTGCCTTAATACTCTTTTATTAGCTTATGAAGTAAGGATGGAAATTTATTTACAGTCCCTTAGGAGGTGGGCCAGTCATTTCATATTTTAAGTAACGGAATGAAGGAGGTGGAGAAAATTTTATTCCTGTTGGTGAAACAGCAACTCAATTTTGTGCATGCAGAACTTTATACTTCTCACTAGACTTTTTGTTCCTTTAAAGCAACCAAGGAAACAATTAGCACAGTGAATTTAATTTCTATGAAGAATTTAATTTCCTTCAAGAATTTGAAGTTACCAATCTGCTATTATTAATGTTTTGCAAATAGCTGTCATGGATTTGGAAAGGCAGGAACTGCCATGTTTAGACATTCTGTCTTCTGAATTGTGAAACAGAGGCAAGAAAAATAATAAAAAGTGAGCTTCAGTTTCTGTTTAGCACGTCTTCTAGCTTCTCTATATCTGAACCTTTCATCTTATTATTACATTTTTAATCAGAAACTACTTTTTGGAGGTTTTCCAATATATGCTGAATTTTAGGAATCTAAGGATATATAAATAAGTGAAGTCAGTAGCAGCACTCAGATGGCAATACTTTGTCCCATGGATGTCTGGCTCAACAAGAGCCATAACAACTGTCTTCTAGTATAGGCACAAGTTACAAGTCTATTGCACTGTAATATTTTGTACAGAATCAATGTTAGACCTTTGTTTCTTTCTCTGCTCTTCCTGGTTGACATGACAGTCGTTCCTCCTCAACTGCTTTGAATCTTGATATTTTCATGGCATTGATTCTCTGTCATTTTGATGGGGTTTTGCTCGTTTTATACACATGAAATATTCACCTTTATGTTCACAGAAGTGCAGAAAGAAGGCAAAATTTATCTTTAGCGCTTAATGAAAAACTGCAGAGCATTACCAAGGGTGGAATTTATTTCTTTTTGCTTAAAGACCACCTAACACACACATACAGACAAGCACATTTCTGTAATGATGACCTTAGGTGGCATTTGATCCGAGGAGTAAGAACGAGCATCTGAAGTGTAACTAAGATGTTAAAATATTTAGGAGTAGATGAAATGTGATAGTTGTTAGCATTTTAAAACCCAAAAAATGTAACACTGATTTTTATAGCTGTATTGGACATGGTTGAAGATGAGATGCATAACAAGAAAAGACAGGATAAAGAGACTCTTTTTAATGATAAATCCCTGTTGTCCAGCCCATCAGTACTCTGAACACTATCCTGTCTTACCACCTTCAAGGGTATCTGATGGATATTTTTTCTCTATCTCTAGTTCTTTCTCTTTTTTCTGTTTTTGCCATGTGATTCTGAGAAAGGACAGCTGCTGCCTCTGCAAGCAGGACCATCCTTTCTCCTGTGCTTTTCCTGTAGTCATTTGCTTTAGGGTATTGCCTCTGTTTGCGGGAGAGATGTGCAAAGATGAACAATTTCAAAGGAGACACCAGCTGTTATGTTTTGCCCCTGCTCATTCAGCTGGCATCTCCAGCAGTAAGTTGATGCTTCCTTCTCCATCAAAATATCCTGCATTATTTTAGTAAGGTCTCTCCTCTCACATAGTCTATTCACAGGCTAAACAGAAATTATTACACAGGCAATCATTGATCCTGTCTGATCCTCCTGTGTTAGTGGCACTTCCTTTAATGACCTAGAGGCCTGTAAGGCCATTCATTTTGGTTCCTAATTCTTGTCATTAAATGAGTTGAAGATCCTATGTTTTTTCATTATTGTCAGTGCAAGCTGTAATTAAACCTTTCAATGCACAAGTTACAAAATTATGGGATTTAGATTTCATTTTGTGACATTAAATTATTATGTAAGTCTAGATTGACACTTTGCATGTCTGTTTTTAGAAAGAAATTCTCGTTTCCAAACCTACACACCCCCTAAGCAGTTGATACAAAGTATTGTTTTATAGGTACATAACACATCCTTTCATTGTAAAGCATTTTTGATTCCTTATTAAACAACATGTTCAAATATTTTATTGAACAATTTTGATAAAACTCCAGGTTGATAGAGAATGCTTTTATAATCAAAGTGTTCCATTAATACTGTTTCCAGGCAGCAGTCACTGCAAAATATACCGAGTGGATATTTTAATTTTATAAGCAAATACAAAGTGTGGGCAGCTATCTGTTGCTGCATTGTGATCAACTGACAGCAAGTGAATGAGTTCACTTGGGTAGAGAAAGCAAAAGAAAACTTTTGTACTTTTTGGAACCCAGATGACACTCAGGGATTGTTGTGGGTCTGGCATCACTGTTCTTCACTGTTGACACTGTTCTTCTGTTGTCAACTGATATCCTTTAAAGGTCTAGATCTGGGCCAGAAGGAGACTTTAAAAAATATCAGAGCAAAACCAGTAAATAATCATTTAAAGAGAGTTATGAATTCATCTCACACAGAAGGTTAATAGCTCATTCATAATAACTGCTTCAACTTCTTGACAGGCCTCAGTCACACCAGTCAGTCATGTTATTTCATAACACATCATCACTTCTGGAGTAAAATAAGGAGTTTTTTTTTTTTTCCCTTGTGAGTGGTATTAGGGTTATATATAATGCCTTGGGAGATGAAGATTTAATTTTATTTCTCTGGAAAAAAGTATGTTTGTTTTTTGGTTTTGTTTTTGTTTGGTTATTTTTTTTCCCCGTGAGTAACCATAGGCATATTCTTTATTTCAGGTTGAAACTCCTTGCTTTGCATTCTATAAAATGCTTTCTTCCAGCACTAACACAGCTGCTAGGTGTGACTTACCATTTCTATATCATTCATTATCTCTATCCCTCTGTCATGTCTCCTCTCTAAACCTGCAGTCCAGGTATTTTAATGTCTCCTTCCATGGAAGGCTAAGTCCTGATCTCTTATCTGCTTGCCAGCTGCTCCACTGCTGTTTCTGCCATGTCTTTTTTGAGATAGGGTGGTGAGCACTGAACACAGTCTTCCAGGTGAGGGAGTACTAATACTTTGTCTGTTTTCTTTATGTTTCCCATTGCACTGTCACACCTTTCTTCTTTTTGGTTTGGTTTTTTTTACATTTTTTTTGTTTGGTTGGTTTGTTTTTCTTTTTTTTTTTTTATGCTAATGTGTATTAAAGCTAATTTCCTGCTTATTATTTTTTGTTTGTTTCATAACACTCTACTGTGAGCATGTTTGTCTAAGTGGCCTAGTCCAGGGTGTAAGAATGGTCTATATCAGATCTATAAGGAGAGCAATATGCAAACAGGGAAGGCAAGGGCATGGGCATTAATTTAGGAAACTGTATACATATGTTTATCTACTAGTTCATTTTAAGTATTACTCACAGTTTTATGTATAATTGCTGTATGATTGTCTTGCATGTCACCATATACATTTTTATTGACAGCTTTGTGTTGCGTTAATGACATTACACACTACTAATAAGGTTCATTTTTAGGGTTGTTTGGAATTCTTTCAATCTGAGTATCCAGAAAAAAAATGTTTGTTTTTTTTTTATTTTTTTTTATTCCTCCTTTCAGACAGATATGTCATCATTGGCAGCCACCACAGCAGTTTGAAGGGTTATGGTGGGCAAGGCTGGGCCAGCAGCACTGCTGTCATCACAGCCCTGCTCCAAGCCCTGCTGGCAAAGGTGCAGAGGGGCTGGAGACCTGACAGGACCCTGCTCTTCTGCTCCTGGGGAGGAACAGCCCTGGGCAACGTTGGCTCCTACGAGTGGGCTGAGGTAAACCTGCTCTGGCAGCACTCACTGCAGGGAGGATTCCTTCTGCTCAATGTTGGAAACAATATGAAATTACCACGTGGAAGCTGTGGCTCATTAACTGGTCTCTGAGGTCTGTCTGTGTTCATTCATGTACTACACAGCAAATCCAGGGAAAACATCCACTGAGGCCATTCCTGGGGATAATGAGGTGCCAGGATGTTGCCATGGCTGTGGAGGTTGCATATACAGCACCTTTGGGAGCTGATTTCCCTCTCTAATTCAGCACAGCTCTGTAAAAGGGCATTGCCAGCGTTTGACAGAGGGAGGAAAACTTCAAAAAGCAACACAGGCACAGAAAGAGCTTAGAGAGATTTTTCACCTTCTTAAGAGTTTAATATTTAATAATTTTTCATCGATAGGCTTAGTGTGAAGAGAAGTGAATCAAGAGAGAAAGAAGAGAACCATGCTGTGGTTTACATGAATTAAATAAACTTTGCAATGTCTTTGTGGCTAGTGCTGATTCACTTCTTACACATTTGTTCTAAGGAGTTGCATACAGACAATTCCTTGGGCTCTTACTTTCAACAGAGTGGAAATCAGCTGGTTGAAAGACAATACCTCAAAAATATTGATGATCGTACATGGCTACAGTAGACTTCAGGTCATAAATTTAAGGAGTTGCTACTCCTTTAGGCAGAGATTTTCATGGATGTTTTTCCAACTCTAATGGTTCAATGAATTAAACCAATAGATAAAATAAAGAGTTAATTGCTTTTTACCATGCGTAAGAAGCAGACAGCCCTCATTGAAATTTCATACTTCCAACATGATTATTCTTCAGAAACAAGAGGGGGTGAAAAAATCAAATTGGAAAGATCCAGGCTAGAAGCAAAATTTGTTTAGTTCCACTTCAAGTCAGCTTTGCATCAGATGTAATTGCGTTACACCCCTTCTGTTCAATATAAAGAGCCACTTCATGCAAAGAGGAACTCATTACTGAGAAGGCAAAGGGGATCCTTTTAAAAAAGAGATAATAATTGAAACAGTTTGTACATGCTATTTTTATAGCCTAAAAAAATAATAAAATGAAAACACTGGGAAAGTTATGCAATTCAAATCTGAATTTGGTCTCTAAATATTTGAGTCTATTTAAGTGTTGATAATGATTGCTTTTGAAGTTTGTCTTCTGTCAGGCATAAGTTTAAAAGGCCATGATGTTGTTTCACAGTGTGTAATGTTTTCATTTTTGGCCTTACAAGTGTAGTAATTTTTAATTCCTCCCAGACCTGCTTGCATTTTCTTTAGATGATGTGTGAAATGGAATTATAACTTCTGCTATGTAGAGAAATAGCACTAAGATATCCTTTGAAGTTCATAAGAGCATATTGTAAGAAGCAGTAGTTAACTAAGACTTGGGGAATCACAGAGGATGGAAATGTAGGGTGCAGTTTTCCCCTAGAAGCAACCAAAAGAACAAAACCAGCCTTAATTATAATGATGCATGGTAGTAACCATTTTTTCTGCTTGTGTTGTAGGATCTCAGGAGTGTTCTTCAAAGAAATGCTGTGGCCTATGTTAGCCTCCATAATCCAGTCACAGGCAACTCAACTCTACACCCCGTTGCATCTCCTTCTCTTCAGCAGCTGGCAGCAGAGGTTAGAAATTAAATATCTGGTTTCATGTGTGGTTTGTGAGGTTACATGGTTAAGATCAGTTGATGTTAGACAGAAGTAGGTGGTTATTTTGTTTATGAATTTTAACTTCACAAATACACATGAACTGGTTTGTTCGTTCGTTTGTTTTAAGTAAGCAGGTTAAAATTTATTTTAAAAAAACAACAGATTAAGAGGTTGGAAGGGATAACTCGTTTCACCTGTTTGTTAGACAAAGTCTGACCATACTTGCACACCCTGCAGCTTTTTTACCTTTTGGCAGCTTTGAAGTAACATATTTGTTATTCCTCAGCACAGAGCACATTTTTCTCCTCCCAATCAGGTCTTTCCAGACTGTTTCTCAATTTGCATCTAAACCTGTATATTTACCAGATGTAACATGACACACAGGGAGAGTGCTCAGTGATGCCTGTGCAGCTCATCTGGAGCCAGAATATTCCATGGGTGTAAGGGCACGTAGGCCTTACACTAATGACCCTGTTGCTGTTCCTGAGGTTTCTGTATTTATCAATATTTTACATGAATGGACAATAATGTAAGGCACAGTCTAAATTACAAAACCAGTTTGAAGTGATATGCATAAAATGGAGTTCAATTTCACTTTCATAAATTATGCTTTTTAGATTTTTTTTCTGTAGGTTTGCCAAATGAATACTTATTCTGATGTTTCTTTGACTTGCCTTTGAAGCATTTGGTAATAAGCACTCCTCAAAGCTGCATCTTGGATAAAATGCAGTTTAAGACTGATCTGGCTTGGCAATTGTTCAATTAAGTTAGTAAAATTATATCAGTAAATTGCTTCTTAGCAATGTCTTAACCACTTCTCCTGTTCAGTGTTTAATTGTAATTTCTTCATGGAAAGAATCTGATTTATTCTGTGTAAGTATAATGAAAAATGTGATGCAACATAATTTCAGAGAAAAAAAAGCTTCCATTTGTGGAAAATTATTTATAATGTTATATATGTGAGTCTGCAGGTGTTATGGATATATCAATTCAAATTTTATTATCAGTTTTAACTATTGTATTTGCAAGAAATATATCCTGAAAAGTTGCTAGCCTTTTGCTAATCAAGTGTCATTGGCAGTTCTAGCTCCATTAAAACAAGTATTTGCCATTTAAGGGAGCAAGTTTATTACATTAGGTACTTGAGCTATTTGTTTTTTTCTCATTTTATTTCTTTGACTCTACAACTCTCAACAGTCCATGGCAGTGATCTGAAAACTAAATTGTCTGGAGTTTTGCAGCAGTCTCTTTAGTATCTATTTATCTCTTTATTAAGACTCGATTCTTTCATCCTAAAAAATGCCATATTAGTATGAGCGTTACAGCCATGCCCTCTGTTTTGAAAAGGAAGTGAACTTCTTTATTTCTGTGATGTTGAATAATATTTTGTAATTCTTGTACTAGCAATTGTGTTCTGTTCAGCAGTATGGAAAGAGCCCCTCTTAGCAGCCCTGCCTTGCACTGGTTAATTAATAAAACGTGACTAGAACATAATCTGTTTTGGTTTTTTTAAAGTCCCAGTAAACACATTCCGTCTCACTCCTGATTTTTTAATTTTGAGAGATCATCCCTTCTGCATGTTTATCCTAGAGCCGCATTTAAAAAGTAAAGGATAAAATGCCTGTGAGCATTTTATCTGTATGGCTTCCCTTTCTGTAGGTTATTATTATTTGTAATTAATATAACTGTCGTACAGTCTGTGACATTAAAAAGATTTATAGGAATTACTGCTTCCAAATGCTGGCTAGATTTCTGAATTCTTGTCAAATGTATTGACAGTGATGGAACAGCCCAGCACAGATCCTTGTTTGTTTCCATGGGTGCTCACTATTTGCCATGTGCCCAGAACATTTTCTCTGGAAGACTGATCTGCTTATGAAGAATATTGATATTACTTCCAGTACTTGCCAGGAAGACAATGTAATTAAAGATTACCTGTAAGTTATGACAGTGCAAATAGGGTGAGATGTGACTTTTTGGAGCTCATCTCATCTTGAAGAAATTGTGAGTCAATTCACATGAGATTCTTGCCACCAGGTGCAGGTTGCAAAGAGCTTAAAAATTCCAGCAAGAGAAAAGGATCATTTTAATTTGTGTGAGTTCTGAATATAGCTTAGAACAGAAAAGAAGGTGAAACAGGAATGTAGAATTAATGATATCAGTCCATTTTAAAATGAAAAGATAGATTAGCCTGTCTTGTTTAGTTAGACAGAAATTTTCCATAATTTGTGAATACATGGAAGATCCTGCACTGTGCCTTTGATTCAATGGCAGAACTCATAATTTAATTCTGTTTTTAGACCACAACAAAAGAAACTGTCATGCATTATTTTTCCTTCTACTGCTAAAGTGTTGTAACATTGTTTGCAGGTAAGGGAGACTGAAATCTCACCATTTTTTGGGTTTTGTTCAGTGCTCACTGTAGTGCTAAAGCTGTTTGTGAGAGAAAGGGAGAATGTATTCCTAGGGAAAATTAATGCATATTAGAAAAGCCTACAGAGTATAAGAGTTAGAATTCTAGGGATAGCAATGAAAAACTGTAGTTTGTCCTGTGAAAGAGAACTCCAGTAATAATCAGACTAAGTGCAGAGCACTCTGTGGATGCTGCAAGGAGCATAATTTAAAGAGAACTGTGGAGAAATAACAAAGATGAGCCAATGCACACAGCAGTGTTTGCTTTCTGTACTGTTTTTTTTTTTTTTTTTCTAAAATAAAATTTTGGACAGTTGCTAATCATTGCAGCTTCCACAATATTTTTTCCCCTTAATTTCTGGGAAAAGAGGGAAGAAGTTTTAGCTGAAACATTGTTTGTATGGATATTCTAAACTTAAAAATTAAAAGAAAAATCAGGAAATTTAATAACTTGTCTGCTATGTGAGGTCTGGCAATCAGAGAATAGAGTAAATGCTTGGCTAATTAACAGAGACTATGTTTCTTAAAGAATCTTTTGTATAAAGGGATTATATCTTCATATTAGTTGCAGGTTTCAAAAGGGAGCTATATAAGCAGTCTGCAAATAATAATTTTATATGCCTGTCTGTGGGATTCTGGTTGAAACACCAAATTACACGAAGAAGCGAATTTAAATATTTGGATTAATAAAGCAAAGAGGAACTCAAACAGTTCTGAGACCTTGACATATTTAGTTCAAATATTTTTTGTATAACTAATTAGTGTCCACATTAACAAGAGGAAAGTACTGCCAAGTTATATTTTTGTCTACTGTTATTTTGTATGGAAAATGATGGTTAATTGGCTTGCTCAGTTGGTGAATCACCATTTGTTGGCAGAGTGTCATTGGTAAATTGGGTTTGTTTGAGGCTGGGATTCATTCTCTGTAAATAAGGCCAGTAATGATTTTTTCTATAATGGACATGTCACAAAGGAAAAAAAAGTTATCATGAAACATAAATTTATTGCTGTTGTCTTTTAAGTGATTGTGTAACCATCAGACTCCAGGAATGCTGTTAGTGCTGAGCCCAACAAAACTTACTGCTCCTGTCTCCCAAGGAAAAGAGTGATTTAAAGCTATTGATGAATGAGTTGATCATTAAAAATGACTGTGCCAAGTATTGTTCCATGCTATTTATCAGTGTTTGTTTCCACTAATGGAGTAAAAGGCATAAAACATCTCTACATTTAAAGGTGGTGTTATTGACAGAAAGCTCTTTTTTTATTTTTTTTTCTAAGTAGGACTAAAGATAAACTTCTGCATAGATGTTACTATTTCTTGATTTTTTTTTTAAATCTTACTTTAATGTCAGCATCAATTCTCTTCTTCCAACTTCTTTGTGTTTCTCATTTTTTCTATACTGTCAGCATTAACAGTGGATCTCCTAGTGTCATTTATCAGTAACTGTAAATAAGAAAAAATATTATTACATGGTTATTTGAATTGATTGTTCTATGCCTTATAACAGAAGATTATTGCTTCCCCATGGGCTTTCAGTCTTTACCTATTATCAATTTCAGTGTTAGATTTGATTGCTGGTGTTACTTTTTACATTTGTGTTGAGAACAAAAGAAAATCTCTTGAGAACCAGAAGTTTATGTTGTGGACTTCTATCCCAGGAATTCCCAACTGTGTTAGAATGATGCTGTTAATATTATTGGCAATACTTCTTTGCCAGCTCTATTAAATTAATTAAGATTCTGCTTCTCCAGTGTGAAAAGATTCATTTAATGGTGGGTTTGATTTGCAGGAGGGTTTTTTTTGCATCTTCTAACCAGTTTTTCCTTTTGATAAAACACTGCTTTGTCTGCTGTTACACATTTTTTCACTCTTTTTCCAAAGTGAATAATTTTAATACATAAATGCTGATTTAGAGAGTGAGTAATTTAACCTACTTATATATTTTGATATTATGAAAATACCATTGCTGTTAAACATGGAGAAAAGTGTTTGTTAGCAAGACATAATGTAATAATGAACCAGTTTTCCAGCTGTGATCTTATTGGAGATGTGGTATAATTCCTTTGTTCCTGATAACTCAAGCTTTCTGCTTCATGTCCTTCCCTGTATTTACATGGATTTCTAATAGAGTAAAATCTGTATATTTTCAGAAAGGTTTTCTTGTTTTGAAATGTAAATGTCTGCTTTGACAGCCACTGTGAATGAAACTGAATCAATCTGAACAATTTATTACCTTTAAGTGTAGTACTAGAGTAGGGAAGTAATTCCTTTTCTGCTGCAGAAATGGGGTTTGGTTCAAGGTTTCTCTTGTCCAGTCTAGTTAATACTGTCTCATATAATGAGCTGTGCTATATAAGGGAATTGTTTTTCCCTTTCAGACCCTTTAGCCAGACTGTAGTGTTAGAAAAATTAACTTCATTTCTGACTAAATATTCCTTTATTTTCATCTTGATTATTTCCCTTCAGAGCTGACTTTCTCATGGTAATAGAAAGATGTTTTCTTCACAATAGAAAAACCTTTCATGTAGAGAGTTTAAAAGTAAACTTTTAGTTCTCACAAAAGAAGGTAGATTGAGAGCTCTGAGTATTTTGACGTTTCTACATAAACAGAAATCATAAGAAGTTTCTCTTGATGTTTTTCTCATCATAATTAACCATGTTGCTGAATGAAATTAAATTGACTCAGTAGGTATAAGCTGTACTACACAAACAGCCCGTGGGAAAGAAATGCACGTGCCAAAATTAGGTATGGTCAAATAACCAGAAAGAAAGAAAACACCTTAAAATCAGAATTGATAAGAAATTAGTATAAACTGAAATGAGGCAAATCTATGTAATGTTGTTTAATCCACAACAGCTTCAGCCATGGGCTTTAGTTCTGCATGTCACAGAAAAATAATCAAAATCTTGTGCAGCACAATTTACTCTTTAGTTTGCAGATCCTTATTGGGAAAAAAGCACCTGGGTAGTGAAAAGCAGACATTTGTTATAAATAAAAAGGACACCTATTTTCATTACTGCCATATATATTTAACCCTGCCAAAAGTTTCGGTGTGGTCTTTCTGAGCATGCTAAACCTACATCCTCTGAAGGAGGTTTCAGACGCTCCTTGACAAATTCTGCTCCCTCGTCTCAGTGTGCCTTGGAGCTGTGGTTGATGGTTCTTTGGACAACCATGAAGATGTTAATTTTTAAATTATGTACCTCTCTTTTATGTTGTAAAATTGTTAGCTATTTCATAGAGTACTGAGCAGGTCATGGAAGTCAGAGGAGCGGGAAGAACTGAAGATTTGTAGAAACCTGGGAAGGTGTGGGGATTTTGGGGGAGTTTTTTTGGTTTGGATGGGTTTTTTCATTGTTTCTTTGGGGATTTTTTGTTTTGGTTTGGGTGTTTTTTAAGCTATTTCCCCCAGGAAGAGTAAAAGTGCCTCTGTAGAATGGTAAGGCAGTAACTGAGGTGAAAATGTTGACCTGAGCCCCAGTGGGTGCAGTGAAGAGTTTGGAATTTCTGCTCATGCTGAGAGATTTTGAGGTTGGAAGTTCTCTTTCAGCACAGACCCTTGTCATGCTTGGAGGACTCATGTGTCTTCTGGGGTTCAGGTTTAGAAATCAACTCAAAATCAACTCAAAAGTGATTTTTGTTACATAAATTTGTCACCCCTTTAATTTCAGTGTTGTCACAGTAAAAGTTCTTACCCATGAAAACAAAAGCTAGATTGTTTCAAGGCTGTTAATTGAACTTTTGTGTCTCTTGTTTAGGCATGCCTATACAAGAAATGTTCAGATTTGGGAAGGAAAAGAAAAAAAGAAATTCCCAAACACCTGACCTGGTCAATGTTAGTCACCAAAAGGAAAAAAAAAAATCTTAAAATTTTAATTTAGGCATATTTATTGGCAAGAAGTTAGAATTCCTTTGATGAATTCTTTGAAACCAGGTGTGAGGAAAATCATTCAAAATCCATTTAAAACTGTGATAGTTTGAATAATCACAAGCATAAACTTAAACTATTCTGGGGTTTGCCTGGCTTGTGCATTCTTCATCTGTTTACCACAAGCATATTCTGGTGATGGTGTGCTGTCCAGTGTAAAAAAACCTGTCTAAACAGAGCTGGAACGGAGATTTTTGAGACACCATGAACAGGGAATGTGAAATTTCAAAAGCAGTTTCAAGCCAATTGAATATATGTGAAAAATACCTGTATTTTTTAATTTATTCCTGGGGTTTTAATTAGTCATGTAGTTGTAACGTAGTTAATCTTTGTTTATTGAGTCAAAGAGCCACAATTCCCATACTATTACTCCTGTCTGGAAGTGCACACAGAATGGGACTTCACTAAATAAAACAGAGGGAATTTTACAGCAGATAATCTCAGATGTCAGGAAAAGCCAAAATGCAAGAAATAGTTTTCTTGGAGGTTCTGCAAAAAGCTTTCTTTTGGCAGCTAAAGGTCACACAGCTCCAACCTTTGTCTCCTGACAGAGCATTGAAAGGGATTTCAAAACCTGCTTTGTAGCCTTCTATTTTAACACTTTAAATGCTTCTTTCCAAAGGAGCTTTAGGAGACCTGCTGATTTCCCCGCTTTGTAACACATCATCCTTGTCTTGATTAGATAATTATTATATAATTGCTTCAAAAAGGCTCAATGTTCTACCTTCAACAAGTAATTCAGCACTAGAAGGGAGACTCCTAAAAACAAATACCCCCTAAAAAAATCAAATTGGGAAGCAGCTTCCTCTCCCTTTTAACATGTTCATTTTTTTATTTTAACATAACAATGATTGCTTTTAATTTTAGTTACATGTTTTCAAAAAGCTGCACAGCCAGATCTATTTATTGCTATTGATTTTTTTTTTTAATAGGCTTTTGAGCACTCCTAGGAAACTGTTGTGTTCTGTTTCCAAATGAAAAAGGAAAACAATATTTATTATTAATAAACAGCTCGTGGGTTTGTGAGAACAGAGATACAGGTGATCTTCCTGACTTTTCATACATTACCAGTGACGGTCAAGGAGGAGATTTCAGTTTCTGTAGTTCTGGCCAACTAAAAGATTCAAAATCACCAACTAATTCTGCAATTTGTAATTGACAAATATGTCCAAACATTTGTGGAAAAGTTACCCTTAGTTAATTTCATTTTCTACTGCTGGTAGAATGAATATGAATATCTGAAGTTTCAGTAATACTTAAATGCTTTTATTTAGTTGGTTTAGTTGGTTTTGGTTTTCAAGTTTCTCTCATGAAATGGACAAGTGACCAGTATACTTTTTTAAATCCTGTAAGTTTAGCAAGTTTCTATATTGTGCTTATATAAAATAAATAAATAAATAAAATTTTAAAAAACTGGAGACTACAATAAAGACAATATAGGTAATTTTCTCTGTCTTGCTACATAAATATTAAATTTCAAGTATGCACAAAATCTAAAATTGGAAGTTATTAGGAAGCTATGGCATCTTGTCAGGGAAATGAAGAAAAAGCTTGAATTAATTGTGCTGTAAAGTCTCAAGATGCCCTAAGGCAACAGAGCCCTGGGTACCCCAAGTGCTATCCAGGGTATCTTATCTAATATGAGCTACAGGCTCTGAAATGTGGTGGCCAAGGATATTCCAGAAGCTAAAAGAGAGATAACATTGAATCAACATTACAAAGAAGAATTGCAATGACCTCTGTAACTGTAGATTGATTAATATTGATAATAACTGAAGATAAAATTATGATTGATTTAAACAGGATGTAGAAGGAGGGTAATTAAAGCCAGTCAGATTTTCTTTCACGGATCACATTTGTGTCATGAAAATAATTTTTAGTCTTTTGAAGGAATTCCATGTTTATTTTGTTATGATAGCAGCACAGACTTTTATGTAACATCTTCAGTGATACTCTGGAAATCACTATAAAAACAGTGGTTTGGGGTAATTGTTACTCATGGATTTTCCAGTTTACACAAACTGATTGATGAATTTTCAGAGATGTTACATGTCAATGGAGAACCAGCTTGGAATGGAGCCTTTTCTAACATTTTTCTAACAGAAGCGCTAAATTTAGTGCTAGTCAGCACCTTCATTATTTATTGGGTAGAAACTTGCCACTCATATGAAAATAACTGATCTCAGTGTAAGAATATTCCCTTTTTCAAAAAGAAAAGGATAGAGTAGACAATATAAATGTTGCATTTGGCTTCAGACCCACAACTCTCAATTGTGGCAGAAAGGATGTCAATAAATACATCTGAGTTCTTATATGTGATTTCTTATATAAATACCAACCATAGACAATGAAACAACCAGGATAATGAAAATCATGTTCTAGGCTGCTTATAATTTGAAAATATGTGTGTTTGTCCAAATGCACACCTGATTTTGTATCTGGGAATAAAACTGTGAGCTTAGGAAAACTATTCCTATCCATACAATTATTTACATATACAATTATAGCAGTGAGGTCACAGATACAAACTGTGGCAGGTGGAGTGCACAGAGAAAGATTTAATATTGAGGAAAAAATGAGCTCATGTTTATGGGATTCAACAGCTTTAGTCCATTAAAATATATTGGGTGGCAAAGTAAATTTTTTCTACACTGCTGACTAGACTCCGCACCTTTGAAAATTAATATAGTTGCTGTATTATTTAGTAGTCTCAGAAATGTGTATATGTATCATTCATTAGTCTTCCTTACTAGAGTAAATAGCTTTAGAATGCACTTTACTGGATTTGTCAATTTGTTTTCTCAATTTGTGCAGCACAAACATTTCTCCCTTACAGACTATGTGTGCATTGTTTCAGATAGTTCAATTTTATTGCATCAAAATTAACTTATAAAGATCAGAATTTGGAGAATGAAACCTGAAATATAATGCTATAGATACTTTTCTTAGATTATATTGTGCAGTAATTGCAGAAGCTTTAAGTTGTCTGTATTATAGAACTCTGCTAATCAGTTCTTAAATAAAATACATCATCAGCCTTTCTGCAATTTGCTTGCTTACTGTGAAAAAGCAGTGACATATCCCTGAAACCTTATTATTAAAACTCCACATTTTTTTAACAAAGTATAAATGTGGTTTTAGTTTTCTTGTACTTGACAGTACACAGAAATTACAATATCTCTGTTTGATTCTATACTTAGGTTTTGGAACTATCTCAGATAATAATCCTAATTATCAGAGCACAAAGAAACACATAATTTAGATGTATAATGACTTTTGGGTAACAGCTAGCTACTGTGTGTTTTGTTGAAAATCTTTTCAAAGTTCCTTGGACTAGATCAGATTAATGTTAAAACAAAGTATTAAACCAGACTCTGGTTAAAACCACGTTTTATTCAAGTAGTTGAAGTTCTTCTCCCAAACCCTAATGTTTCATAGTTCTTGAAACAAAGTTCAAGTGAACTTTGGTGGAAAATAGAAGGAAAAAGTCATTTGACCATATGGCTTTTCCTCCTTCTTTCCTCACTGCTACTGTTTTGCTGTACAGAGGCAATACCAAGGACGTTTTCTTGTGGTTTAAGTAGATAAAAGTTGGAAGAATCCAGTCAGGAAAAGAGTATTACAGTACCCCAGTGCTGTAAAAATAAAATAATTTGACATCTTTTGGATCATTTAATTTATCTTGCAGTAGAGCCTGGGGACCTGCATTTGTGGTGCTGACACACTTTAATAAATCTGCTTTGTGATTATCTTCCTGAAAAATTCAATTTCTACAGATACTTGATATCTTAAGTGCAAATCCTGTTATTATACCATTTGCTCAATTCCCATTGAAGTCCAGAAGAGGGTTTTTATATGAAAAATATGATGGTGGTTTATTGACCTTCATGGTCTGTATGGAGTAGTTGGGAGTGACTTTCCATTTCAAAGACTGAAAAATAGGTTTTGTGTGTGGCTTGAAGGGGGTGATTTGTTCATGCATAGTTGCTGTTAAGTTTCAGTGTCAGACTGCAGGTTTCTGGGCAAGGTAAAGCTTTGTCAGCAGCAAATTTCTTTGGCCTTGTTCCAGGCTGGTGCCATGAGGAAACATTTGCCATAGTTGATCCATGTGTCAAGAGAGTTCTTCCAAAGAATTACTGATTTTTGGTGTTCTGTGCCATAAAAAAGCTTCTTCATTTGTGTCTATTACGACTGAAAATCAGTCTTTGATTACAGTAATAAAGGCAGAGATTTTGATGGCAAATTTCTCCCCCAGTTTAAAAAACTTGACTGTTGCACTGGCTTTACATGTTTGCTTATGTATGTGTCCCCTCTTACCTGGATGATATGGTGTTGGGGTCTGTCCTGTCTCTATGTGCATTGTTAGAGGTGTGCAGGATGATTCTGTAGGATTCTTAGATCCCGTAATTAAAAGAGCTGAAACAGTGTTGGATATTGGGAATGCATGTGGAGGAGCAGGGAATATGAGGCCGGTCATATGTTCACTTGTAGGACAAGGATAAATGATTTTCCTTTATTTTTTCTGACTGAAACACGAGTTTATGCTGTGTTCACAAATAGCAGATTGAAGATCTCAACAAGGTGACACAAACCCCTTTGGGTGTTTGGGTGGCAGACAGCTCACCTCTGCAGAGATGATACATCTCCTTTTGTGGGTCTACTTTATGATAAATGTAAATTAGAGTAGTGACAAACTTAGTATCCGTGTTACACCCAACTGTGTATCTAATTGGCTGCTGCAATACAAAGATTTTGCTCTGTGTGTGGTGTGGTTTGGATTTGTTTTGTTTTCCAGAAGAGAGCTGGAGTTCTGGGGTAGTTTGAGCCATTTGGTTCCCTAAATGAGAGCCACAGCTCCTGCAGGTGTGTGCTGTGTGTAGTGCTGGTCATTAAAACCCCATAAATTCACTTTCATTCTTTGCTTTACCAGGTGAGCTTTAATTCACTTTTACTGGAAAGTATGTCCTGGAAGCTTTGTCTCCCATTTTTTTCTCTATGCTGTTGTATTGGAGACCAATGAGTAAAACTGAGCACCATGAGTAAAATGATGCTGCATATTCATGTGACATCCAACCTCCCCATGACTGACCAGTTTGGGATACTTAGATCCTGAAATGTAACTCTTCAAAGAATGGAGTGAGTGTACATCTGTCCTCTTCACAGTGATAAGTAACATCTTTCTTCTTTTTTCTCCTGTGGAGAGTATGGAGAAGCAAGACTTTAATCTCACTGGCATGAATTATTTAATATCCATTTGGAGGGTTTGGATGATGGGTCCCAAAATTGAGTAGCAGGGCTGAACCTGATCATCACAAAGTTAGACTACACCAGAAGGGGTTCACAGTCTTTCTACATATTACAGAATGAGAATGCCTCCAGGCATTTAAAATGCTTTACAAGCCATAGTTTGGAGTGAAAAATATCAACCTTTTGAAAATGAGACCTTGTTGTCAAATTCTAATCCTTTTCCCTACTTAAGCAGTGTTTTTACATTAGCAACAAACAATGGCTCAAGACATTTAGGAAGTCATGCAGTTCTTGTCAAGTCCCAGATTATTAGTGTTTCATACTAAACCCAGTTAATTTGCATTTTATTAAACCTAGGTTTCATGATATCTCAGTGTATACATGACAAGAAGCACTGACCAGTGTTCCTGCTACTGAATAACATCATGAAAAAGCTTGAGCACCATTAAGTCCAGGAGAGTTCTACTTTTTATATTATCAAAAAAAGATTGACTGCATCCTTCAGTTACAAAAGCAACCACTGCATGCTCAAAAATCATTTATATACAAAACTAGATCAAAAAGCATAAGCTCTAAAGGACAAAAGCATCCAAAATTTTGAGTGTTGGGTGTGGAGAAAGGTTCCCTCTTAATATAGTATTTTCTGGGCTGTCCATTTTAATGGAATACAATTTTAAGCAGTTTTCTGAAATTTACCATCAATAAATGTAACTCACTGAATAGTGAGGCTGAGCCTATGGCCATGGAAATTCAGTTTTTAACGTTTTTACTTTACCCAGAGTCAGAGAGTTTGCCTTTTCCTGTGCTGATGAAAAAATATGGAAAAAATTCTAATGCAGTATTTTCTGGAGTACTTCAGAGAAATACAGCTACCAAAGGTGTGTGCAACAGTTTCTCAAGTTTTCTTTCTTTAAACTTTATATTTTTAAGCTATTGAGCTACTGGAACTGCTGATGGCATTCTCATTGCAGTCTTGCCAGTTATATAATTCATGCTATGTAATTTTAGCTTTAAATATTTGATTGCTCTGAAATTCTCTTTTCAAATGGGAACATACTTGCTTGATTTTTACCTTCCTTAAAAAAGCCATTAATTCCTAGCAGTTTGTACTGAATGTTTGCAACAGGTACATCTGACTCAATGAGGCATGGGACTTCAGTTTGGTTATAGGAAGGATAAATGTAATTCAGAATCATGTAACAAGCATCAGGAATCAGAGAAAGACTGTCAGTATATAAAGTTAAATGTAGAAAAAGTGCAGGATAGAAAATTAAATTTACACAATATAATTTTTTATTACCTTGCTTTTGTATTTCCTTCTAGTTTGATGTAAATTTTGCAACTGAAATGTGATTTAGTCCTATGAGGTACCATTTATTATAAAGACTTTACACTGATGGTCATGTTTGTTGTTGTTTTGTTTTGTTTTTCTTTAAATAAGACAAATACTTAAAAGTATGCAAATACTGGTTAATAGAAACAAAGCCTTGAACAAGAATTACATTAAGTTTGTCTCATGCTTTCTAGCTGTAAACTAAATAAAAAATAACTCCAGTTTGCAAAGTAGTACAATATATAGCAATATATTTAAATATTTTGTTCCAAGCATAGATATTTTTCCATGCTTTGTTTTATAACCACTGCTATTGTAACTTCCCATTTTTTTAGGAAGTCACCGTTGAACTAGAAAAAATGCTTCATACAATTTTGAAAGGTAGAACTGTAGTTTTATTTTTGGCAGCTAGTGTTACTTAGGTAAACAGACTTTTCCTTGGTTCAGCAGAAATCTGAATGCAATATCAGAACTGGTTCTTGGCTAATCTTGGTTTGAGCTGACCTTTTGTAAGTGTTGGTCCCCATTTTCAGTTTCTTCTTCCCCTCTGGGTGAAAAAGGCTTCTCTATCATGCAGAATACCTGCAGGCTTTTTGAAAAAGCAGTTATTTTAAAGCCATGAGGTTTCTCTAAAAGGCAGGTTTTTTCTTGTGAAAATACAGTTCTACCTTCCTGCTCAGCCTAGGAAATTGTTTACTCTTGAAATTTCCAGGTGTGGTTCTTTTGTGTACGAAAACACGGAGTATTCTGGTGGTGGGGGAATTTTAGGTGTCTAATGGTGATCCCTGGAGTTTTAGTGATCTGTTTGAGAATCACCTGCACTGTCCATGAGTATCAGAGGGATTCAGATGATGCTGAATTCCTTGTCCCTGATGACTTTCAATAAACACAATTCTTGAGGGAGTTGTTTTTCCCTGGTGACAAGTTCCTCTCAATGGAATATGTATGTGTGAAGGAACATCTCTCACTTTATTGTGGTAGTCCTGAAGAACCCAAACCAGGGACAGTTTCTGAGATTTCAGTTTCTCTTTTCTGTGACTGATTTTGCAGTGCTACAGAATTTCATCAGAGTCTTCACGCTGCCCTTAAAGATCATTAAATAATGTTAAGAATTTAGATGTTTTCAGTAAGGCTTCATACATGTTTAAATGAAAATATGTATAAGTGAGAAGGAAAAATTACTAAGAAACTAAGGAACCAGCATTTTATTAATTTTTAATTATTTTAATCTTAATATAACATTAATTAAATGCAGCAAGGTTTAGTCACCCTACCTCCTAAGATTTCTTGGAGTAGCTTTAATCAAGTAATCAAATGATTGCATTGTATAAATAGGCAAATACATCACATTAGTGATGTGTAACATTCAGGCTATTTAAACCACAACTACTCTCCATCTATAGCATATTAATTGTCACCAGCATATTTAGATTCTCTTTTCTTACAGAGAAAGAATGAGTGAATATAATTTAGAATTATTTTTATGCACATACTTGAATCATGTCAGTTTGATAAGGTTCAAAATTGGGGAAATGCTGTGCATTTAATTTTTATGTAGTTTTTTTGCTCTATGATGTTGGGCGAGACAGGAATATTAAGTACCTTGCTTGCCTTTAGTTGGTTTGAAAAGCACTTTGATGTCTGTGGGGCAAAATCCCATATTAAATCTCCCTAATAATTTCATGAGGAGCTGATTTGCATTAATAGCAATATGTATAATCAATCAATAAAGACAGAGCAGAACAGGGTGTTTATAGCCAAACCTGATAGTCAGCTGGGAGAAAACAGAGAAGTATGCTTGCCATAGAATTAATGCAATTCCTAGGTACTCCATGTTTGTTCGTTTTTTTTTAATAGCCCTTAGCAGTCATCTAATAATATTTTTTAAGAACCATCAAGCCTTCTGTCTCTAAGGATCAGTTTGCTAGAGTGTGGCAGGTGTTTATAGATGAGAGTCACAGACCTGTGGGTTCTTGGCTGTGCAGCTTCTCTGGCCTTTACTACCTGTTGTTGTTGATTTACATATTTACAGTAAGAAAGATGCTCATCTACTTTTTGTATTTTTACAAGGTCTATGATGAATGTAATAAATTCTGTAGCTCTTTCTTTAGACAATTTTACTTTCTCTAGATGGTCTCTTACACTTTAGGTCCTTAATTGCACCAGTCCCTGACACAGGTGGTGATTCAGCTCAGAAATAGAGATTGATTATTCATGAAGAATAAGATTCCTTGTTGTAGTTCTGAAGCTGACATACTGTAAGAATAACTGTTCATTCTTCACTTGCCTTATTGAAAGCTCCTAAGATGTTTTAATCCATTTTCAAAAGGTGGTAGTGTTTTAAGTGAAGCTGGAGTCAAGTAAAGAAAAGTAGTAACCAGAACTAACTAATAAGATCTGCAATGAAGTCCCACTTGGTTATACTTCAGATGTGTCAGAGCTATTTTAGAACATTACCTCAAATTAAATGTATTTAATTGGCCATATGGTACTCTTCATTTTCTCAAATTTGTAACATAAACCTGTAAGATGGTGCTAAAACCCAAAACGAGCTCCAGAGAAATAAAATTATTCAATTACAAATAGTGGGTGAATCCTTGCACTGACACGAAGCACTCCTTGATTCCTGGCTCAGCAGTGGCTTGGTTTGCCTCCAGCCTGGAGGGAGGGCTTGAGTGGCACAGTGGAGCCAGGCTGAGCAGCTGAGTGCTCTAAATACAGCCAGTCTGTGCTTTTCCTGTAAGGATAACCAGCTGAAGAAATACAATTTGGCTACTCTACAAATGGGACTTAGTTGTGTGTTGCTAATAACTAGTTGCTAGTATCTATCCTAGATACATTTTAAAATATTTTTAATTAATTTTATTAGCTTTATTAATTGTAGACTAAGTCAATTAGTCTGGGGAAACATTTCATTTGTTTAATGAATGCAGAGCCCACTATGTGAGCTTTGCAGTTGCTACCAAGGAGTTGAAGAATACTGGTGTTGTGGAGCCTGCATAAGAATAAAAACAGATTTGAAGCACACAGCATCTTGCATGTAAACCATTCTCCTATATTGGTGCTGGGTTAAATATTTATTGTTGAACTTGTCATCAGAGGCTTGTGTGTCAGAACAGTGCAAGTGGAATAAAGTAGTTAAACTCTTAAAGTGCTGAACTATTGAATTGAACATTGCTGTCATCAAAACATTAATCATATACCATCAAGGATAGTGATCTAAAACCCCCAAAATACTGTATTTTATAGTCTCTTAACGAAAGCTGTAAACATTTCATCTGCAAACTTTCATGAATAAGAAAAAATAAATTTCATTGTTGCTGTAGGAAGACATCTCTCTAGCTCCTGGTAGGCTGGTAGAAATGGGGGTTAGTGGATATTCAGAATTAACTGTCAAAAGCTGTATTTCCCAATTCACATCATTCAGTGAGCCTTTAAACATTAAAGGAAGAACAGGCTACTCATCATTCATGAAACTTGCCCAGCTGTGGTGGGCAGTGTGAGTGAGGGGAGTCTGATCTATGCTGCAGGGAGATCCTTAAATGCCTTCTAATTCCTGGAAGGAGCAGTGGATCTTGTACACAGATACATGTGTAAAATCATAACTGTGGCTTTTTGCCTGCATGTGTGCTGTGCAGTGGGTTTGAGTGGGAGACACCGTAGGATATACAAGTGTGGTTATTAAAAACACATTTTCAAATGAATTTGTTGTTTGGGTTTCTGCCATTTCTGTTACACCTTTTTGGACAGACCTTGAACAGCTGTGAATGTATGTAAGAATGGCATGAGCAGAAATGCTTAACAGATAAAAAAAAGAAGTAATACAGCCACCTTTCAAAATTACTTACGAAATGGAAGCTATTTCTTGAAGGTATTTTAAAATAATTTTCTGTGAGACTCTGCAGCCTTTATTTAAACTGTGTAATATGCAATTGCATTCTTCATGGCACTGAAATGAAACTGTAAAGCAATAATTATGCTAATTTTGAAATGGGAAAATACCAAGATTTTTCTCTGTCTAACATTTTCCTGATAACCTCGGAGACTTTAATATACAGAATTTGCTCTATTTTCGTGTTAAAGTAGAACGAATCTTAGTCTATTCTTTCACAAAGCCTGTAATTTTGTAGGTAGAGATGAGGATGTTATGTTATACTATATAAACTGTTAGCTAAATGCAAATAATCTCCAGTACTTCAACCTCCTAATATTCTTGAAAAGAAACCTAAGTATCTTATTTGCTGTAATAGATGTTGAAAGCCTTTACGCCTACTGTTTATTAAGTGTTTAATTACCTGATAGATTTAAAAGCTACACAAGTACATAGCACTCAGTCTGGGCTTGATTTCCAGTTTCCATATTTATTACAGATCAGTTGCTAATATTTTACCATTAAATACTTACGTGAAAGAAATGCAAAGATTTCACTGACTAGAATTGTTTTAAGAAGCCTACACAGAAAATGTCTATTACTTACACAGAAGATGTGTGTTAGGTATCTTTAGCCTTTTAATTCTGTTTTTCTTTTATGCCTTACTTTGAAATTGTGGGAGATTCTTGACACTGCCTTAGCATTTCATAGATATATGAATATCATAGATTGTATATGATAATCTCATTCAGCTTTTTGTTGTGACAGAGCATGCTATTAACTGAATAAAGAACTGATTCCTTAGGAGCCATTAAAGATCTCAAAATCTTCCAAAAGGCACCATGATGCCTTCTGATCTTCTGGCCAGCATGAGACATTCCATATGCCTTAATTCTTCTCTTGCCTCTCCTGCCATCTCAGTTAGATAAGAATTTCCTTATCCTCTGAAAGACTCAGCCATGTTGCATCAGAATTTCGCTCTGCCATTTAGAAGATGCTTCAACGCAAAGAATGCTGTTTAAATGAGATTCTGCTACAAGTCTTCAAGAGTCTGCAAATAATTAAGTAGAGCTTTGATTTGTGTTTGTTTTTTTCAGAGCCAGAGCTTCTACTGTGTGGAAAATGCTAGATGTCCAGGATCCAATGTGAGTTCTGTGCAGATACAGGGAGATTCAGATTATTTCATCAACCACCTTGGAGTACCTGCCACACAGTTTTCCTATGAGGACATCAAAGCATCAGAGGTATCTATGACTAAAACTGGACAACCTGAAAATAGAATTATGTTTTCTCAGGTTATATCCTGTTGTAGTGGAAATTTATCTCCTGTAAGTGCATTTTTTCAGATCGTCCGAGGATTACCACAGAGCTTCAAAGTGTCTGGTGTTGTAAGGGTATGGTATTCAAAGAAGCAGATACACATTGCTGATAGTTTTATAGGCTACATGTTATCTAACCTAACTTTTCAGACTGTTTTCAGCATAGAGGAAACAGGTATTGATTGATGTGTACTTTTCTACTGCACAGTAGGATGTGACAGCCTTCAAAATGAACTCTATATCCATTTTTATACCATGAGAAAAATAAGATTCTCTAGGATAAACCTTGGTGGTAAAGATCTGTATGCTTGATTGGAGTTTTCCAGACACCATGGTTTTTTTCAGCCCATCATCCTCTGCAACGTAGGTGGTAGGGAGAGGCATTTTAAGCTGTTGGGAGTTCAGGTTGGAATTGGACACAAATAAGTTGTTAGGAGGGTTTTTCCTTCCTCCACCTTCACCACTGTAGCTTATTTGCAGCTGAACATCTCAAACTCACCCTCAGTTGGTCAGCTGAGGATCAGGAAACCTGGAATTAGGTATTTCCAGATACAGTAGGCAGGAGAAGATGTGTCTGTTTTCATGCAAATGTAATGATGCACTGACTTCATATTCTCCTCATTTCTCTGCTTTCTTCTCTTGACTCTGCTCATCTCCTGTGTGCACATCTTTCCAAGCTGGGGAGTGAAGCTGAGGCTGTGTTGAGCTGGAATGTTTCCTGACACTGCATGCTAACATGATTCCCTTTCAAATATGCAAAACAAAGCAGGGATGTGCCAAATAGGGAGTGTTGCTGTCGTGTTATTGTGTAGATTAAAACAGATTAAGTCAAGAATTTATATAAATAAGGATACTTCTGTTTCTAAACATCATGGCACCTACCAGGCAAAGCTTTCTCTTTCAGATTAAACACAAGGTAAAAGGCTGTAAGGAAAATTTGAGGGCAGAGGATGTGTGAGTGCAATGTTTGTGGAAGGCTTGTGGTCCAGAGGAATTTTTTTGTTGTCACTTAGCATCTATTCCACATAGTTTTCATTCAAGATCTATGTACCTACAGTCTACAGAGCATGAGAAAAAATTTGCAAAATTCAGTATATCAAAATAATTTTTCCCAGCAACATTTACAATATGAACACTGAAGGTTCCCTTGGCTATTGTCTACTTTAATCTGAAGTTATTCTTCATGTTCAGTTAACCTTGTAAATGTGCCTTTTTGTCTCTCAGAATGACTCATCAATATAATTAAAATCATAAAAGACAGTATTTCTATATTTGCTTAAACATGACACTCTAAATTTGGTTCTTTGTTAAAATTCAGCTTTTGTTCTTGAAATCATTTCCTAGAAATAAACTTGGGAAGTGTAATCTGCAGTCTTGAAGTAGACATACTGCACTTCTCAGACTGTAGGAGACCTTGACCCCATGAGATCTGTTTTATGTGAGAATTAAATCTGCTTGGCAAAATGTGTAAATTTCTCTTGGCAAGAAGATGGAATTTTTCCCTAAAAGTGAAGTTACACAGAATGGTTAAATTTGGATTATTTGCTATATCTTTGTTATTTATTATACGGGTTGTTAACAGTCCTCTGGAAGATTAGCTTATTGTCTCTCCTATGTTCTAGCAAACAAGCAATCTGTTTATTCTTTACTGTTTATTGCCATTTTTTATTGTGGGTTCTTTTTATTGACAGATATTGTAAGGCAGACAAATTACTCTGTGTTGACAGCCATATTAATAAACATTGTAGGAATTTCTGTTAGGCAGGTTAGGGGCTGATAAAAATCTATTGGCTTGCAGGAAGGGCTTTTTGCTTGTTTGTTTCCATCCAGCTTTTTTAACTAGACCTCAGCTTTGTCAGCTTCATTGCAAAACAAGATTTGGGCAAACATGTTCCGAAATGGATTGTTTTGATGTGCTTTTGTAGTCTATCATTTTGCCAGGTTGGTTTCCTCTTCTCTCTCTTTCACTGCTGTGAGCTACTCAGGAATCACTCTTCCTTTGGAATATACATCACTTGTTTATTTTACCCACCTGTCAGCCAGCATGCAGTGTCAGGTAAAACTGATGCTGTTCCAAAGCTGAAAAAAACTGGTTTAGAGTTAAAAAGCCCAGGACCTGTGCTTGTATTCTTCCTCCAGAGCAGCAGCTCCAGGTCAGCTTTAGAAATGCATTTCTTACACAGCCAGGGCAATGCCAGTCCACAGAGAGGAGGCTATAAAAGCCTTTCATTGACAGGAACCTGAGGAGTAAATACGAGGAAATAAAAGTTGTAAGAGGAAACATTCAGGCCAGAAGAGTAAGTAAAGCTGTCTGGCTTGGAATTACATAATACAGGGAACCACAGCCTTGGGGAGGTTAAATCTGCCTGGCAAATGCCCATGGCTGGGTCTGGGAGCCAGTGAAATGCATTCGGAGAATTCAGCCGCTGCTATAAAAGTGAAATGCAGCTCATTTATTCACCAGCAGAAAACATGCAGAATTTTAGTCTCAAAGTAAGTGAACTTGGAAGAATTTAAAAAAAAAACAACAAGCCTCTCCTCGCCCCAATTTCTAAGGATTCTTTTGCAGTTTCTGAAGAAAGCCTTCTTCTCCTCCTTACCTCTGGTGCACTGGCTTTTCCTCCAGATGAGAGTCACATTTGTAATGTGTTAGGTGACAAGCTGGTCAGATCTTCCTAATATTGCTGATTATTTTGCTTTCAGGAGGACTTATGCTATTCAATATAATGATTAGTGTGCATCCAAGTGACTATGTAGAGTCTAAATGTTGATTTCAAAACAGTTTCTCTGCTACTGAAAGCCATGATTAGTCTCTAAGTTCTCACCTCAGCAGAGAATAGTGTTAGAAACATATTCAGCTTTACAGCAACAAGGAAGAGTAACATAAACTAAGAGAGCTGTTAAATCAAAGACTTGTCTTAGTCACTCTCTGTACTGCCTAAAAGCTGCATTATCAGTCAAATAACTTGATCTTATGAGCATTGGTACGTCAGAAATAACAACATGGAACAGGTGAGTACGTTCTGATGTTTTTCCCCCATGTGTGGACTATTTCTGTGCCCTTGAAAATATTAGTCCTGTTTGTATAACTGTGTATTTTCAAACCCAAAAATGGTGTAACAATATAACACATACATGTCCTCCACAAGATAGAAAATATGTGCATGTAACAGAGTAAAGGGGTTGTTCATCACAACTCTGCTTGGTGCCTTAGATATAAACTCCTCACCTGTGGTGTTTTAACTTCGTAAACAAAATAATAATGTTTACATGACTGAAGCTCAGCTCTTGGTTACCTGACTGTAAATTAGGAATAACTCTGAAAACACTGGGTATGGTGGTGTATGATCTCAAGGGCATGCACTCGGTTTCTGTTGGGATTCATGACAGTGAATTCTCATGTTTGAATGGATATACATGGATTATGTGCCTGCGTAATAGAAAATACTGCCCTATCACTTATAGCTCACCTTGTTTCTCATACTACTTTCCCTTATTTCCTTAAGATTTGCATTGTATTTCTTTTTGTATGAGCATCATCTCTATAATTTTCTGTGTTTAATTTTCCTCTTGATGGAGCACCTTAAAGTGTAGTTTGCTCTGCTAGACTTAACATTCTGATGGCCTTTTTACTTTCATGAAAGAGGACAGGGAAAAGTAGTTTGTACAAGATCTGTCTTTGGGTAGTACTGGGTTTCTTCCCTGAAGGGAAAAGGTCCAAACCCCTAGTTACAAGTTAATTTATTTTGATTACTTCTTTCATAGCACAGTTTATAGCATAGCTACTAAAGTCCTGGAGCACAAATAATCACAGAGACTGAGAAAAAGAGCCTTGCTGTGACTACCTACTGTTTGGGTAGTAGAGAAAATAAAAACTAGGTTTTCCATTATTTCAGTCAGAGATTTTCTTCAGCATTGTAACTCAAACTTATTGAACTGTTTGGCATTTTGAGCTCCATCACTTGCAAACTTCAGCTGGTACAGGTGTATTTTGAGCTTTTTTTAAGATGGAAATTAATTGACTGTTGCCATCCATTTCTGTGTCATTGCAGTCAACAGTTTCATGAGGAATTCATTTTTTTAAATTATAGTTGGATGATTTCCCATGTAATCTGCATATTATTCATCCTTCTCAGTGCATCCTGTTACAGAATGATTCCAATCTGATAACACAGAAACTTAAATCCCCTCTGTGATAATGTGGTAGGTTACATCAAAACTAGCATTATCACTTTGTTTGAGAAAAAAAAACAACTGCTGCACTTGTACATTATTTTAAAAAAATCAAAAAGCTTACTTTTTTTTTATTTCTTGATGGACACATAATCATCATTAAACATTTCATAGTATATGTCCACGTTTGGGTATGCAGGACTCACAGAACATTTACTTTTACACCTAGATCATAAAAGTTGTTTTCCGTATCTTCACTCAAACTTAAGTAGAGGCAAGAAGTATAAAAATTACCTGTCACATTATTCACAGGCTAGACCAAGGTAGTGTAATACCATGGACCACTAAGCTAATTTAGAAGAAAAATGAAAAGAGGTTTCTTTATAGAAGGCATTTGTATGTAATATATGTAGAAGAGTTTAGAATTTTGACAGTTTGAGATTGTATCCTCTTTAGAGAGAATGCATAATGATTTTTATTTCTGTTGAAATATGCATAACTTTCTGAAGGTAACTTTCAACTTTCATTAGGGCCTTTAAAAGTGATTTTCGCCCACACTGGTGTAAAACAGAGGGCACTAAATCTTAACTCTTCAGTGAATGTGGCTTCTGAGTTGTGTTTGCCAGCAGCCTCTGCATCCTCCCTCCCATCCTGTCCTGCCCTTTCTTCTTCCTTTTTATCACTCTTTGGGGGAACTTACTGCAGTTTCTTGATTTCAGTATTTACATGCTTAGACTGGCACATCATGCACTTCTCTCAAAAGAACTCAAAAGCTTTCCAAGATTTCTTTGTTATGAGAAAAGAAACAGAGGAACCGTCCTTGATAGAAAGAAATTAGTCTAGTTTACAAAAAAATAACTCTTGTGTTGCAGGCTGCTTTTGTCTCTTTGATGTGTTTATGTTGGTGTAGAGGGAGGGCTTGGCAGCTGGGAGTGCTCTTCAGTGCATCTCCCTTGTATCTGTTCTAAAGCGAGCAGGAAACTGGTGTTTGAACCCCAAACACATTTCATTTTTAAATGCATCTCTATATATAATCCACATGGCAAAGTCTATGGTATAGTTTCATCTGCACAAATACACCCTTGTACCTGTGTTCACCCTGAAAGCAAGCCTGAGTAGTCTGTCCTGTGGTATTTTTTATGGAGAGCTCGTTTTATATCAGTAACATAATCACTGCTCAAACAGTTCCAGTGCTCTAAAGTCACTTTTATGTGCTGAAGTTCTGGAGCTCTATATTCTTAATGCAGTTATCTCACCATCCTGAGTTACAGCATTAATCTCATTGTTGCCCCATATCCAGATGATTTTCTCCTTTACTTCTGGTGTGTCCTCCAGTCCCTTTCCAGCCAGGAAAGAGTTAGTATGGCCATGTACATAGTCTTGAGTTTTCTTACTGGCTGCTTGGATTGTCTACAGCTGACCAGGCCCTTCTGGTAAATGTTCTGCAGTTTATTTTACATTATTATTTATGTCCTCCTTCATTAAGTGTCAGCCAGTACCAATTAATTTATCAGAGCCAAGTATATTTATCAAGAAATTGTATTAGAAGCATCACAGCATCATTTTCTTGGAGGGATCAGGGCAGACCATTTGCAAAGACACGATGTGCTTAATTCAACCTTAGCTGCTCAACAGAGAACTTCAGAGCCTGTGGCATTTGTGTGAATGTCCTTGGAAGAGATTTAGCACTGGTTGTCTGAGTCTGTAATTCCAGGGAGATTCTTACCCCAAACAGAATCCTTGTTTCTTCTCTTGCATCTAGGAGGGAGTTGGCATAATAGCAGTGTGTTGCTGTGATGATCTGTAGTTTTTCCATCTGAAAATACAGCTCTGCATAGCTCCCCTCATTCCCTGCTTTACTTCTCTTCTCTCCCTGATACATGTTAAATTTTTTAAAGAAATACCACAGCTGCTGGTTGCCCATGGAGAGTTACTGGAGATGTTTCATGCCTGTATGAAAGAATCAAAGTACCAGTGTGCTCAGTATACCAGAAAGTCTTTGCAAAGGAGCAAATGTGTATCAGCCTCAGGATGGTTGCTTGGGAACCCAGGATTCCCTTTTCTGAGCTGCCTCTGGAGAGTTTGATGCTGTTGCACTTGCTGCTGAGAGAGTTTATTAACTGTGTAGTAGAACTTCATGGGCAACAAGGTGTAGCAGTGGAAGCTGTTGTGTCAGGGTGAAGAGAGAGTTTCATTTGTGTTCCTGGACAAGCAGTGAGCTGCCAGTGTGTAACAAGGAATAGCTCCAGGAGTCCCCAGCAGGTTTCCTTGGGACTACCTGTGGCTCCAAACCACTGCTGCCTTTCTGACTCAGGGATTATGCTGTCTTTATAATAGCTATGCTTTTCTCTATTCAGACTGATTTTTCCCTGACCAATGTGTTTTTTCTGTCTCTAGCATAAATTAGTGTTTTCTAATTTCTCAGTTCAGTCAGGGGTTAGTGTAGTGCTCACCAATAATTCATTAATTCATTAGTCCATCTGTTCATTTGGACGCTAATTGAGTTGAATTTGGTAGTGAGAGCATGGTGAAATTGTTAAGGTTAATGACTCGGTGTTTTACAAGACAAAATGCATTTGATGTTCAATTGATTGCTTGAGTTGTTTTATTGAATAATATGAATATTTAGCTACTTAATTTCATGGAAGAGCATCTTTGTTATTGCACTAATGCTAGTGAAACTGATGACGTCCTCATCAGCTTGGATACATTACTCTGCTCCAAAAAATTCTGTCTGGCCTCACAAATGCTGGTGCTTTGATGTCCCAAACATCACACAGTGCATCCAGAATGGGAAAATTCTTTATGTAAACTTACCTTACGGTGTCAAAATCACACAGCTTCTTTAGCACTCATTCACACTGCATGAGTACATGTTGTTTCTGTGAGCTCTGTCCTTGCAGATGCTCTCAGAAGCTCCTCAGTGTCTTGAAATTGACTGAGGATTGTTGGAAGTCAGTGGAAGAAAGACAGCCTGGGAGTTAACAGGATCAATGGGATATGGGAAAATGTGAAAAAATTTGTTTAGACACCAATTAATTGCTCCTGTTTGAAGCATCTAGTTACTGAAAATATGTATTATCTAAGGACAGTTGTCACTGAATTCTCTGTTCTCCCTGGAGAATTAAATGGTCTGTTGCATTCATGGTAATGTTTTACCACTGTCCTTCTGAGTGGCTGAATTCAACTATCCAAATAAAAATCTTCTGGTAGAATAGCTGGAATAAGTATCAAAACTTGTTTTGTGCCAGTAGATAGTAGTGTGGCAGTCAGTTTTGTCTTTTTGGGGGAAAAAAATCAAGATCACTGGACAATCAAACAGCTGTGGTTTGGGCCAGGGATGCATTCTCACTGGTAAAATTTGCAATATTATATATTTTATCAGGGACATTTAAGAACTGGTTAATAAGGCTTCTGATAAATAAATATTGTCTTGAAGACATTATTATTCTTAGCAAAAAACAACTTTTATTCTTACTGCAAGGTGGTGAGCCTCCCACCTACACAACATCTGTCCAGTGTCTAACATTAGATCTCTTCATCCAGTGTAATAAATATCTACTTGAGCACTAAAAATAAAAGCTGGGAAGAGGAAACATTGAATCAGGAAATAAAAGAATTGATAATATTTGATTGTGAAAGACATTGGCACTGGGATTCATGATTCCAGATCGTTAGGGTGATCTTCCAGGAACTTTACGTTTCCACATAATTGGAATGCTCACAACTGATCATAAAATGTTAAAAAAAGTTCTTACACCCTTCACACAGCACATCTAAGAAAAGCTGTTCTCTCTTGGATGTACACAATCTTACTGAGCCTCCTATTTCTAAATTCTGAAACTTTGGGAAGTTCCTCTGTCAGGTTCCAGATTTCTGACTTGGGCCACTCCTACCGAAACTGCTGATTCTGCTTTTAGCTTAAAAAGCACCAAGGGAAAACTGTAGAGGAATAAAGCCAGACAAGTATCCTGACATCCTAAAAGTTGCTTTCTTTGTGCTGCAGTCTGTGATTTTATAGCTTTACAGTGATTATTTCAATTCACTTACTAACATAAGGAAGAAAACATTAAATTAAAAGAGATGAGAGAAATGTGCTTATATTTTTTCCTTATGACTGTTGGCTGGGGTTTTTCTGGATGCAGTTGAGTTGAATAATAAAATAACTTGTGCAGCAGTGATTCCAATTCTGCCTCTCCTGTATTCTGTGCAGTCTCGTTTGGCAGGCCTTGCTCGTTTTGTCCAGCACTGGGTGGCATTACAAGGTCACTGCACACCTTTACCAGAATATTAAAACAGAACATAGATGTGCTTTTGTTTGTTTTCTAAAAGTTCTTCAGTCAACTGAAATGGTGAAAATACAGAAGAAAAGACTCTTGTCAGAAACTCCTTCTGACAAAGCCATTTTCCAGACTAGGGGCATTCTCACTTTGAAGACACGTGTTAGGCTGTGGCACTTGAAGAGCTCTGCCTTATAAAATTAATTTTAAAGCACATACTTTTTGTCTTTTGCATCAGTGAAACAAACTTTTACATCATTTTATAATCCTTTGTGGATTTGGGAGGTGATATTTTAATTAGATATCTAGAGCATTTGTTAGAAAGGGTGAAGCCAGCCTGCAAGTGAGATGGAGAGGCAGGCAATCTCTATTTGCAGCCCAATGGGCCTTTATTGGTGAGAAATCCCGTATGCCTGTTATTAGTTCATCAATTCAATTTAACCCACACTTTAGGGAACCACACTTTGGCTTCAGTCTTTTCTATTCTACATAATACACTTCTTCAGTAAATCTGCTTCAGTCGGCAATACCCTCCCAAAGTAAAAGTAATCCAGATAGCTGATGATAAGCCATATTTTAGTCTATGAGATAGCTTTTCCATTAATCTCTTTTTGGTCTTTCCTACAGTCAAACCTCTGGTTTCAATCACCCTGCCAAGCAGTAAACAAAAAGGAGAAAGATGGCCTTTTAGCCTAGGTGAGGTGTAACAACTCTTTCACAAAGAAATGCAATTGTATATTTTCTGCCAGGACACTATATGCCAATTGCTTGACTTGGAGAGAATGGAAGGAGGAATTAGTGAGAGCCTGCAGTGCAGATTTCAGAGGTGTTTTTGTTCTCCTCACTACTCTCTCTTTATCTTTTCTCCTGACAGGGCTTTCTCCATCATGCTATGACAATTTTTTGGCACTGGTGTTGAATACAGATGCAGACAAGTCCTGATGCAGTTGTAAAGCCTCTGGGTTTCTGGGAAACAGTTTTGGGCACTGCACATCTTCAGAGTGTGCCTTGTGTGACTTCAGCCTCCCAGCTGAACCTGTGCCCAGGTTCATTCTGCAGATGTGCAGTGTCTACTTGGTGTGTCAGTGGCCACACTGCACATTTGTGTGCATCCCTGTTTTCTGCAATTCTGCTTTTTGTGCTGCTGTACTACAAAAAGTCAGAAAATCTGAAACAGGTTAATAGCTCATGGAACACACGTGGACTGTATTTATATGGGACACGTAACAGACCATAGTCAGTCCTGATCAGCCTAAATTCTCATCTTTAAGGCGTTATTCTTTGTCTGTATGAAGAAAATAAACATTTTTCTCTTGGTTTCCATGCTTCTTTTGTGTATTTGCCTTGCAGGCTTTAGCAGTGTAAGATTAGCACATTTATACCTCCTGCCTACCTGTGCAAATTTCAGAAGGATTTCTGCCCTCACTTGCTTCCTCTCTGTGCCTTTCCTGATGCCTTCTTTTGTCTCCTGTGCAATATAAAATTGGTGCTATGAATATTGTGAAGTGCTGAAGGGCAATGCTGGCCTGAGTATGGACAATTCTGGCAAATGTTAACAAGAGTGAAGCAAACTGGATAACAAACTTCAGTCTAAATATTGTTTTTCCAGACTGAGCATCTTTATTGCTGAGTGGAGAAGTCTCCACTGCCTATTACTTTCAAAATAAAAAAAAAAAACAACAAGCCTCTCCTCACCACCCCCCCTTCCTCCCCTCCCCCACCCCCCAAGAAAAAAAAATTAATTCTGGAGATATTTGTGTATTATTCACCAGGTTAAGAACAGAAGGAGATCTTCTTGTAAAAGCTGGGGAACATTCAGCAGGCAAGAAAAATCTGTTTGGATGTGGAATGAGAGCATATTAAGGAATTATTGCTTACATAGTTTAAGTACATAAATTCACAGTTTCTCTAACTGGTAATTTTACTCTTTCTCAAGTAATAGTCAAGAAAACAGAATCTCTTGTGGATTCAGCATTGCCTAATAAAAAAAACTCACATGTATTTACAGAAAGAATTGCAGTTCTAAGACAATGTGTGGCAAAATTTGATATTTTTTAAAACTTTTTTTTTATTTAATGATGGCAAAATAGATCTCTCAAGCATGTCTCGGTATTTATTGTTTTACATTAAATCACCAGAAGTGCTGTGGGATTTTATTCGTGATTTAAAATGCATTGGTTGAAAGTTGACATATAAATTGAAGGTATGTTATAAGACAGTACACAAGGGATGGAAAATTTAGTACCTTCAGAAGGTGAAACCTTTTGTTCACTTAATTAGTTGAGAAAGGATAAGTTAAGTTAGAAAAATGAGTGTAGAAAATCAGAAGTGAATTTTAGTGCAAGTGTCCATCATAAATAAGCAAGAGTAAGCCAGATTTGGGGTTTAAGAGATTTTTGCCTGCATTTTCGATCTCCATTTAATTGATTCATAAATCAATTAATTACTGTCACAAGACCCGAGGGCAGCAGGAAATTGGGTTCAAATTAAAAAGAAAAGGAGGCAATTTGTTTTAAGATTGAAAGTTGAATGTTCAATCGAAGTTTAATCAGAAGTGACCCATTATTTGAAAAGTGGAACATCAATGTCGTTCTAATTTCACAGAATGCTTCATTAAATGAGTATTGAAAAGACCCGGTTAACTGATATTCCAAAAGGACCACGAGACAAAGGGACAGTTTGGAAACTCACTTCCAAGTACATGTTATGCTTGTTCATTTCTCTTCTGAAGAGCTCATAGAGATACCAAATAATTTCATTGGGAATTCAAGGATCATTGGGGTGATCCACTGTAGATTGTAAAGTTCATAAAAACATAACTTCATATCAGAAGAAAAAATGTTCTTAATCCATTTGGAGAGCCATGAACTTGAAGAAAAATTAACAGAACATAATGGAAAGGAAAGGAGAAAATTTTCAAAGCACTAGTAAAAGTTTAACCTCCTAAATCTTAGGATGCTTCACAGTGGTCTGACCTTGCAAAGGCTTTTCCATAATTTGGTACCAGAGCATTCACAGTGCACTGAGGACTCTGCCCTCTGTGCAAGGTGAGGGTGATGCTAATGCTGGGGCAGGGGTGATGATTTGTGTTTAGGAGGTGAGTATGGGAGAGAACGAGGACAACAACTGCAGCTGTAGCTCCTGCTGTGGCTGAAAAGAATAAAGGAATGGAATAATTCAGTTGGTTTTAATGGGTTTGGATTAGCATGTCTTTCTCTTGATGTGCATTTACTAGAAATTTGCTTAGCAAATTGCTGTTCAAAAAAAGCCGAACTACAACACTCACTTGTGAGCTGGGTGAAAGAACAAAGAAGTGTGATTCAGTTTCAGCTCCTGGAAGGTTTGCTCCTGCTATAAAATGCTGAGAGGTGCTCTTGGAGCATCATCTGGACTCATCTCTCTGCCGTGGGCTCCCTGGGGTAAAGAGTGGGCTTCTGTTAGTTGGAAAGCTCGTGCAGCTTTATCTGGTGAGCCTAGTGCTTGAAAAACAGCAAAAGGCAAGAGAAACAAAGTTGGCCTTTCTAGCAATTCTTTATGGAGGTGCCTTTTATGAGGGCAAAAAGAAATGCAGCCACAGCTGTTTTAAACATTTGCTTCTACAAGTGCACAGCAAGATGATTTTGGATGTCAGCAAGTTAATTCAAACAGCAATCCTTTTCAACATCTTTGCAAGCAAGGTCTTGATTCCTTCATGAGCAAAACAACTCATCACTTGTGATGTCCAATTGTTTTGATTCATTTGCTGATCATTGCCTGTATGTGTTGAGTTCTTGGGTTACCTGGCCCTGCTGGGAGCTGGAGTGGAGTGAAGAGAAGCCAGGTGTGCAGTGCCTCCCTCCTTTCCAGGCAGCTGATCCACCAACCTTTAGATAAAAAAAAATTATATTAGACAGAGCAATAATCTGACATTGTGCAGCAAATCTCTTTTGGTAGTCACTCCCTTCACTGACAGGGAGACATTCAAAAGTGAATATGAATAATGTAATTCTCTTTAAGTTATTGACTGCAGGTGTGTGAGTGATGATGAGCAGCATTAGCACCTCCCCAGCAGAATGAGGGTGTTCCTCAGCAGCCCCCCAGTCAAATGACACGGCTCTGTAAACTGGTGAAAACTTGAAATAAAGATGAATAGTTATGAGTTAATGCTGAAGAATGTATTTTATCTTTGTAATAAATGACTCTGTGCATCTTCTCCCTGATTATTTTTATAAAAAATAATAAATTCTGAAAGAAAAAATTACTTCATTTATTTTTGTGGTGCTTCTGTGACAAGTTATACAACACACAGAGGCATCACTGAACACAAAAATTTATATGATGCAGTGCTAATTATGTATTTTATTTTTAAGAAAGTGGTGGGAGTTTGCCACTAGAAATAATCTCCGAGAAATGCATGGAAATACTGATAGATTATTGATCACAAAGGCATTAATTTGTAGAAAAACTTAACAATTAAATTTACCAGCAATGTAATGGAATTCCTGTTTTAGGCATTTGGGCACCTTTGAAGCTTAGAAGTTTGTTTTATATTGTTTTGCCTGTTTTTCCAGTCCAGTCTTTGGTATTGATTTCTTGTTTCCTCATGACACAAAATATGCAAATAATGTCTTGCTTTTTTTACAGTACAGGAAGAGATGAACATTCTGTACAAACAATATATTAGATTGTCTAGTGTTAAAAGAGTGGTCAACCTAAAGTATATAATTATAGTGAATTGACAAAAAATCCCTTATACTGAAGAAGCTATTACTGGATTAGAAGTATGATTGTTGCAGAAGATAAAAGAATATTCCTCGATTATTGTGGTTACATTTCTTCTGAAGACTTAAATCATAACATAGTTAATAAAATGTCTGGTTGCTGCTGAGCTCAGAATAAAGCTCTGTGGATATTTTTTTTTTCTCTCTGTAGGCAAAATTTTTAGCTGCTTTAGGAAACATAATTACAGAGACAACTGCCATTCCAGAAATAAAGTCATAGGTTAGGGGAATTTTGCCTTTTTTGGGGGCTTTGAATCAGGTAATGAGATGAGTGAAATAAGTTTCATAATCACCAGATTTTAAGATTTGAAGGGTTTTTCAATTTATCAACAAAATTCAATAACCAATTGAAAGAGGAAAACAATGTGGAATCCTAAAAAGCCCCTTTGCTTCTTTCTCACAGAATTCCAGCTTTCTCTCTGAAGCTCTTTTTCTTGTACATGCAACAAAAACTGAAGAGCTGGATCCCTCCTTCAGCCTGCATGAGACCATTGCAAAGGTAAGAGAAATGGAGACCTCATTTATGCTTACTTTCCTCTTGACTTTGCTAGCAATTTTAAATTTAATCTATATTTTCTTTTCTGTGAATCCTTTGAATATTGTTAAAAATTCATCAAATCTCTTTCCAGAGTCTGACGGAAATAGTTGTGTGATTATTTAATGCATAGTTACTTTGTGATTTACTAGTGTGTGATGAACCACATGTAATCTGGATAATTTGTAATTTGCTCTATAATGTTGATTAACATAGAAAAATATTAGCTACTTGAAGTATTTTGATTCTGTTTAAATAATTACATATTATTTTAAATAGGGTCATTGAGCTTTACAATTTTCTTTGATAAAACTTCATGGAGATTGCACTAGGATATGACTGGATTTCCATTTTACTTTTCAGACTGTAGCCCAGGAAGCTTTTATAAAGATGAATAGTATATGCAGCAATGGAGTATCATCCTCAGCATTTAAGGGAAATGCTATAATTTAATTTGTTAACTCACCACTGTTAATGCTGTTCCTTAGTCTGAAATCTCCATATTTTCATTGTGGTAGATGGGACCAAGTTATTTCTTCACAAGACTATAAATCTCTAGCTTTATAATTAATGACTAATTTTTGAAAAGAGACAAACAAAAAACAAAATCACACCAAAAAACAACAGCAGCAACAATAAAAAACCCCAAACAAATCAATAAAAAAAAAAAAAACAAACAAACCAAAACTAGTGAGAAATTATCTTGTCATTAGAATTTCCAGTCTTCAGCTAGAAATTAATGCTCCTCAGTGGGTACTGCCAATGGACTGTGTACACACCCCATTACAATTGCAAGTAAAGCAGGTGTCATACATGGTTCAGAAATTTTAGCTTTTAATTTCAAAAAACTTTTCACACAAAACTGCTTTTTATGTTAAGAGAAATTAAATATTTAAGTATAGTAGGTTCAACATTTGGTAATTTTAATTGGTGCTTTTTTTCCTCAGAAATGGTTTATGAAAACATTTGAAACTATAACTTTCTGTTCTTGTTTTTCACTGCATATCACTCACAGTCTGCTTTGTCTGTATGGCCACTCAGGCTGGTGGAAAAGCTTGTGTTGATTTGAAGCCCTTCATCTCCATTAGAGAAATAGGATTTTAGTGTTTCTTTAGTTTTTTCCAAGTATGTGGCTTAATACTAAATAACAGTGTAAAAGTTTCAACATAATTTTTGCATGAGGGTTTGTGTAAGTACAAATAATGAACTAACTCTGTCTTGTGCTCTCTGACGTCAGTGGTACCCTAATTTCTTGGAAACTTTGAAAAGGAGGACATTGCTGAATGTGGCAGAAATAAAATGAATGAGAGATATGCAGCTATTAAATAGATGGATCTGTAATCTGAGTGCTTAGAAGATCTAATTTGTCACAACAGTTATCAGAACAATTCATAATAAGATCTTGGCAATGAGAAAGTGGATTTAGAGTGGATTGCTGGGAGAACCATGCTGACCTGAAGCATTCAAAGAAAGAGAAATCTGTAAGCTTCCTAGTGGTAAAGAACTAAAACATTCAGAGTAGAGTAGTGTGATGCAGTACAAAACTTGGTGGTGTCTTAAGTGAGATTTGCAGACCTTGTAATTTCAATATATTAATGTATATAATGTCAAGTATTAAAATAGAAGAGTGTGTGCTTTTGTGGCAGAAAAGGGATTTTCCCACCTGACCAGAAGTCAGATAAAACTCTCTTTTTATCAAATGCATACTGAGAAAGGTATGTGCTATATTTTAATAAATTTCATCAGTGTTACTCAGCACAGTGTTTCATGGCAACCAGTCAATTCAACCAGTAATTAACAGTTTGAAAATACTTTTATGTCCACTGTGTGCTCACCAGAGCATCCTCCTAAGACTGGGATCATGGATTTCTGAAAGTTTGAATGGCAGACCCCTAACAGGGGATGCCACCCACCCAGAACCAGCCATGAAATAATCTCATGTTGATTTTTACTCTGTCAGGCACCAAAGTCATGAAAAGAACACCAGAAGTGACATAATTGCTTTTATGATGAGTTATGGGTGCTGACAGATAACCCTTGAGAAAATTATTAGTGAACCTGATTATTCTACACTCCAATTATGGAATTGCATAAAGTAGAACTACTCTAATGAAATTAACTTCTAAACATTAAACAAAACAGCAAGAGGGAGGAGTGTCTCCATTTCTAGAGGAAATAAGGTGGTTTTGTGCAACATACTGTGATACTTCAAACACTTCCAAGGAGATGACAGGCAGGTTCTCTTCCTGAAGCAAATGGAATGAAAAGTATGCAAATGGAATGAAGAGGCTGCTGGACTATTGGTAAATTAAAATCATATTTTGACCACAGATAAGATGCAGCACAAGAATGTTGGCTTGGGGCATTTTCTAACAGGATCATACTGTTCTGTTCCTTTGAAGCACGGAAGGGATATATATTTCCATTTCCTGTTGTTTAGTCCCAGTAATTCTCTAATATAGGGTACACTCATTTAAATTGGCATAACTTTGGTAGTTTATTTCTCTGTAATCTCTCTAAAAATGAAAATCTAGGGTTTGGTGCATACTCTGACAAGTATTTTAATCTTCCTGCATGGTGTCTGCAAATCAGTTTGTGTTTTGGATTGGTTGGTTTTTCATTTGTTTGTTTTTGGGGGTGTGTTTGTTTGGTGTTTGGGTTTTTGTTTGTTTGTTGGGATTTTTTTGCATGCCAAGATAATGCAACATATCTAAATTAACACAAAGGTCTCAAACTCTTAAAATCCCAGAGACTTTTTGAGTTTTGCAGATCTTTAATCAGTAGAATAGTAGAGTGAACAGAAAGTCTGTGTGGCAGAGTTTTATCAAAGGCATTTCTAACAGTGTATTGTTCCTGGTGTAGATATTTCAACAGAGTACATTCATATTCCTGTGTTACTCCTATTATATTGTGCCCTTTTGGGAATCAGATCATTCTTGAAAAAGCTCTGTGGTGTTGTGCCTGGGCATGCCAATAGCTTCTGCACCAAGGCATCTCTACATCTGTACATTCCACTGAGGTATTTTCTGTTTTCATTTAGAAATTGCCTCTGTGTAGAGACAGATTTGGCAGAATTGTTTGGGCAACAGAGACACAATATTACTCCAGTCAGAGTAACAGCACCTCCAGTGTTAAAGAGCTTGTTCTGTGTGTGCAGAACTCATCTGAAATATTGAGCAACCAGAAGTCTGATGCACCTGAAAATGTCTCAGACCCAAGCCAAGCCCAGAAAACCCTTTGTCCTTGCAAGGCCCAGGCAGATACTTGGCAGCCTTCCCCCACATCACTGTGTGGAGTGCTACCTGGAAATTTTTCCTATATGCTCTGATTTCCATCACAAAAATGTGGCTCTTTGGAGTGTAAATTTTCACAGGTAATTTCTCCAATTAGCTTTCCTCAGTGATGTATTCTGTTGGATGCAATTTTAAAAATTCCTTTCTTCAGTTGGGTGTGGTGCCAGACTTTCCCATCATCTCTCAGTCTCTTCATCAAAGGCACGAGTTCTGCACAGACCAGCAGGACTCTCATGTCTTTTTGGAGGTGAATTATGTTATGATTTTGTTCTTTTAAAATGAATTATTCAAGCCTCCAGTCAACAAGCAGGAATATGGACTAGGGTAGATGACAGAGATGCTGAATGAGGTCAACAAAGCAGAACAGTCTCAGTGTATGAAGTGAGGACCAAGCTGGGGGCCTGATCAATATCCATATTTCACAGTCTACTGTTGATACTGAATTTTTAGATGTGGAGTTTGACCTTGTTGTGAATCTACCAGAAATGTCTGGGGGTACCATTTGTATGCTCTGTCACACATGAAAACACAGGTTTTGGGCTGAGAAATTGCACTACGACATGGGGACTCCTATTTTTTCTCTTTGTCTTCCTACAGCTGGCAGCAAATCATGTTTTTTTCAGAGCTCTCATCTGCCCCAAGGTGATGGAGCAGCATAGATGCAGTGTAATGTGCCATTTGCTGTAGTCACTCCCTAAGTAAAATAATTTACTCTTTTTTTTCTGACTGACATCTCATATACTGGCTCTGAGAATCTTACTGGTATTTATGGTATTTGAGAAGTTCAAAGCACAACTCTATTGTCTGTGGTGACACTGTGAATACAAACAAACCCAGTCTTTTTTGTGTTTGTTGTTGTAGGTGTTTTCCTGCAAAGCAGCACAGGCACCCATATTTCACAGGAATGGTCTGATTTAGCACATATTCTCTTAAGCACACAAGTGAGACTCTGTGTTTTACCTTTAGCCTTCATGCATGAAAGAACATATAATCCAGTTCAAGCAGAGGGTAAATACAAACCTGCTGAAAACTCCCTTCTTCCAATGTGTATTTTATTCTATAGCTATTGTCAGCAGCAAGAAAAACAAGAGCAAATCTGGTGATAAAACCAGGCACAGTGACTTTGGGGATGTTCTATTAATTGTGGTGAATAGGAAAGTAACAACATTCAAAGGGGAAAAAGCTTTCTGGGGATTTTCTCAGCATTAGATGTGAGAGAGGTGACTTTGCTGCTAAAGACATGAGGTTTTCTGACAGACAGTCACACTGTGTTTGGCCAGGCAGCATATTCTCTATCTGCTCCAGCCTAGTTAGGGGAGATATGCTTGGAATTTTTCAGCAGTTCTTTGTTCCTAAAAGCAAGTAGCCTCAAGGACTCTTGCACTTTATACTTGAACTCTGATGGATAAAGACTAGGTAATAAAAACAAGCTGAAATTGCAGAACTCCTGGTAAAAATTTGATGAACCAGCTGTACTATCCAACACAGCTTCACTAGGTTAAGTCAGGTATTAAAAAACAGCTCTATTCCCCTACCCCCTGAAATTTTCCATATCTTTTCTGCTGATATGCTAATATGCTTCCTTCAAAATGGAAGAATTATTACAGGACAGAACTAATTACGTTTCCTCCTCCTGTGACACATATATTCATGAGGTGGTGGGAAGATGTCAAGGCTCTGGTATTACAAGATTGTTTCTGAGCTTTTTTTTTTTTTTTTTTATTTG
>VXBI01001397.1:1361604-1544132 GCA_013397375.1 Toxostoma redivivum
TTTTTTATTGAGCCACTGGAATGTAATGTTTTCAGCTTAGAGAGCTCTGACAATTGTGAAAATATCAAAACAACCAGGAATTGTGGTTTCAATGAACAAGGGAAAAATCAACAAAAAAATACAGTAGCCATTAGTAGCATGGCATGTGTAGGGACCATCCCTGTGGATTGTGTGTGAAAATTCTTACCTGTTCAGTTCTCTGACTGAAAACAGAGAACTATTTCTACATTCCTTAAGTATTTTTGATACTGCAAAAAGACTGTATGTTCTTTAGAAAAGTTATCATTGGCTTCTGTCAGAATGTTTCTTAACCAGATTGCTCTTCAAAACCATTTGTTCCTGAAGTCCTCTTTTAGACCTAAATTGTACTTGGTTACTCTGAAGATTTATCTGCCAACTGTCAGTAAAAGGGAAAAAAAATCATTGCATCATTTTTCAAATGTTGGAATTTAAGTGAAGGAAGCAAATGTGTCAGCTCCATCTGATCCAATCAAACCACAGGATAAACACATAAGCTGATACATAATGTATCATCCTAAATCTTAGGATAGAAAGCCAAGATTGAGATTGTTTGCACATCTCACATTTGACTGCAAATTACAGCAATCTGAATAAGCAAAAGAAGATAGGTAGGAGTGTGAGGAAACATTGTTTAATTCCTATTTTATATACAAGAAAATGGAATACCATGAGTCAAAAATGGTACTTACAGTACTGAGTAACTACTTCATTTCTTCACCTGAATACAGAATGAATTTGTAAAATCTGATTTGTTTGACACTGTTGACAAAGAATGGAACATTTCAGAGCTGAAGCTAGGTTTCTGAAGGTGCAGTACAATAAATATTTGGGATTTGCTGAAATTTCAGCTACTGGCTTTGACCAACTGAACTTTTTTTTTTTTTCTTTTTTTTTTCCCTGTACTGAGGCCACATGAGTGCCTGTGTTTGTGGGACTTAGCTGCCTTGGAAAGAAGGTACACTTCACACAGCAATTCCTTTCTTTGCCATGCCTTGTTTTGGTTTAGATCTGACTGCAGCCCTATCTTCATTGGTGACAGGCTCACAAAGACATCTGTGACAGGTGTCTTATTTTTTTGGGGAGGTTTTGTTTGCTGGTTGATGATCATGACTGTAAAAAGAAGCCACTGTATATTTATTGCACAAGTTAAATTATTGTTTTCGGCTTGTCCAATAGTGGCTTTTTACTGTGCAATGAGAAAAATCTATTGTACATCCTTTGCTTTTATTTCAAAAATATAAGTTTGCTGTGAGGGATGTCAAACAATTGGACAAGTGCATGCATTTTTTAAGGAAAGTCAACATTTATGTTTATACAATCATAGAATATTTTGAATTGTATTCAACCACTGAAATCCAACAACTTTAAATCTGAACAAATCTAAAAAAAGAAATCTGAAGCTTGCTTCTCTAATAGGTAGGAATATGCCTGGGGCTATTTGAATATTCCCCTGTTTCCCACTATGCTGTTCCTCACACGCTTAGTTACTGAATTTATCAGACTCTAATTTTATTAATCCGTTCTTTACATCAGTACTACCGTAGGGCATTTGTTATTAGCACGCATGTACTGAATTTGTGGCTTTACAAGGAAGATGAATTTTTCTTTAAAGGAGATGCCAACATTCTAGAGGAATAGTTCCTTTGGGTACTCTAAAAGTACCTTGTCTGTTGTAGCAGCTCTCTGTAGGAGCTCTTTTCTTCTACAGATCTTTTGACAAAGATGTCAAATCAGACAGTTCTTTCCCCAGTGCATGACTCTTAAAACATGAAGTTTCTACTAACAATATTATAGTAACTATTTTTTTTTGTTTGTTTTTTAATTTAGTGTATTCCAATTTACATTTGAGTGAATATGAGGTAAAGTCAGTGGAACTTCAGTGTATGCTCAAGTGACAAGGGATGGAAATAGCTGCTTTTGTACTAAGAGTTAATTAGCTGGTTTTGCAAACAACTTGCAGAAAGATCTGGGCAAATACAGCTGCTAAAGTGGATGTTTCTTTGTTTGTTTTAGTTTTTAGACATACTTGTAACTTCCTGTGGTGTACAGTTGTGCAGTGTATTCTAGACATGTTTTTCTTTATATTGTTCCGTTGCATAGCTACAATCACATTGCAGATGCTGAAGTTTACAGATACTGAAGTTTGTTTCATGAGCTCAGCCCTGAATTCAAAACCAAATTTTCAACATCTTGGGTTGTCTTAAGGAATTCTAAAATGATGGACTTCCTATTTCCTTAGGAGGCAGCCCAATCCATAGTGGCTCTAATCTTGTCTTTAAATGTGGACACCTATTTTAGCATCTTTTCTGCAGCCATGCTCTTGATGCTGAGCATTTCTTGGGATTGTAGCCATCCAGAGGGGGAAGGATAAGACCAAAATTAAACATCTAGACAATGCATAAGAAATGTGTGTCCTGGGAAAAAGCTTCTAAGAACCAACATATTATGTCCTGAGCTGGGATAGGATGCCTGAAGGAACCTAAAAGTATAAATTAAGCACAAACTAATGTCTGCCCTTATTTAAGTTTAGCCCTTAAATCTTGGCAAAAGCCAAAAGAAACAGCTGAAACCTCAGATTTCTATGTGCAGCACCATGAAATTCTCTAGTTGCATTTTACATTGTGTGGCAGTAATAGGAGTGGCTGGCCTGTTTCAAATCCCTGCTCTTTGATGCCTTCATTGCAGATGTGCTGTGAAAATCTGATCCCAGTGGCAGATAATCTTTATTTGAAATTCTTATTCTGAGTGGTTTTTTAACTGGTTGTGTATGACAAGCCTGATGCCTTCTCAGTGATAAAAATCTTCAAGATGTTTTTGTGACATAATCCTGTGCGTGAAATTGTACTCTGCCCTTGTCCTTTATTTTCTTCTATTCTGTCTCCTAATATGTTGATATGCAGGCAGTTCAACTGGGCATAACTAAAAAGCACAACTATGTGTTTTTAAATAGATCTCCTGAAATGAAGGATTGCAAAGTTAGCATGAAGTCTCTCTTTTCAAATACAGTTGGACAACATGAAATTTTGTCAAATGTAGAAGTTGTGAGACAAAACTAGTGTACACTTAAAAAATTTATGATGAGTCAAAAAACAGTGTAAATGAAGGTATTACAAAATCCCAGCAAGAACATCCTGTGTGTAGAGCTGTTTTTGTTATGAGTGTAGTCAATAAGAGAGCATTGCCAGTTTGCTGAGACACTCAAGTATTAAAGCAGCCAGCATTACACCAATTAATGTTAGTTTCAGAACAGATGATGAGCCTTAAATCAGAATTACAAATTTAGAAGTGTCTTTCAGAGAACTGTGGGCTGAAAAAAGAGTGGGGATGGTTAAACTGTGTTTTCTTATTTCAGTAGGGACAAGAAAAGAGATCATCCTGCAAAAACATCAGGGTTTGGTTTTCAATCTGTTCAACACCTTAGAGAGGAGAAAGGCTCTGCTGAGCAGTAGGGAATAGCCTGGCTCCCTGTTTCACCTTTGTGAGCCTGAAACCAGATTTCTGTTTGGTGGTGGTGTAAAGGCTCTTCATTCTCTGCCCCAGACAAGAGGTGTTAACAAAACTGGGAGAATTTAAGCATGTAATGAAGGAAAGCAGCACCCACATTCCTATCAAAGCAGTATAAAAGATATACCTTCCTACAGTGGAAATGGTATTTCTATTTCATAAGCAGAGATCATATGCTGGCTGTGAAGCTATTTTTTATTTTAATAACTTCTTGTAAAACTAATGGCTAGGAGCTTCATAAATTGCAGCCTAATTCCAACCATGCACGTATAATATTGATTTTAAAAGGTACAGCATCTCTATCATCTATTAAAATAATTTTAGTTCAAAATTTAAACTAATCATACAAAGTACTGCATTTCGACCTAAAGTGTTTCATGACAAGAATCCAGTAGCCAAAAAATGAAAAACAACATTTCAGAAGGGTAGAAGGGAAGAAGGATAGGAGTTCTTCTGGGGTAATGGAATGGTATATTCTAGTATGCTGCAGCCTTTTCCTCATCTAAAAGTGATATGACTGTAGAAATAGAGAGAAATTTCTGAAATCAGGTTATCAATAAAACTGTATGTCCTGAATGGTGCTTACTTTGAAAAGTCATTCATTAAAAAAATAGTTTTTTCTTAGTTATGTGATGATTCTTCAATCTCTGAGATTGCTTCTCTTTTCCTTAGATGAAAGAATAGCCCATTTATTTTGCTGCTAAGATATATCAGTTATGGTGTACATGGATATTGCATGATATTCTGAGACAGTGCCAAAGTTGCACTTAATCTGTTCTAAATTATCACAGATAAGCAGTAAAATAATCTCCATGTTGCTACCATCAGATGTGATCCATCCACACTTGGGTGCTTCCTTCTTTAGAGCAATCAAACTCTCAATGGGTAACATTTATTTTCTTGTGACAAAACAGTTCTGATTCCTAAATGGCCAAATAAATAGCAACACATTTGCATCTGACTGGGATTTTTTAATTTATTCAAAGCAGTTAACTGGCAAAGTTGTTTTTCTACTGGCTTATTTGAGCTGTGTATACACTCAGACTTCATGAAATTGAAATACTTGGAAAAAGATATCACTGAAGATTATCTACTCAGTGAATATTTTCTATATTTTTATAAGATATGTTAAATGTAACTTTTTTTTTTAATTAATTAAGACTTTACTGACAGTTGTAGACTGGCAAACTGGCAGAGTTTTAATCACAGCTTTGCAAAACATCCAAGGCAACAAATAATTCACTGCCTTCTAATCAAATTAGTTCATTTTTTCAACATACCATGATTCTAAGGGGTGTATTGCTGTTTTGTTTTTAATAACAGCTTTAAAACACAAAGGTGAAGATAGCATAAATTTTAATTTTTTTAATTTCCTCTTTAAGGTGCTTACTTGAGATACCATTTTGAGGAATCTATTTTTAATAACATTGTGGCATCTGACAAGGTTTCTTAATCATTCAGATTTCACTTTTTAAAACTGCTGATTAGTGCCCTCTGTTAGATAAATGCACCTGACAAACAGATGAGCCCAATAATTTGATTATAGTCCTGGTACTCCAGTGAAGTTCACTCTGGCTTCATCCAGTACAGGAGCCCTATGAAGGGTTCATATAAAAATTATTTGTCAGTTTTTTAGCTGCTCATGAAGTGTTTGAGCCTGTAAGTGCAGATGCACTCTTGGATTTTCAGCTACAAACTGAGAGGCAGCAGCTGCAAATCCAACTCTATATTTCAGAATAAAATGTGTAGTTTTGGCTTTGTGAATGCCAGACCTGTTGGGAATTCAATTACAAACCATATTCTGGATCCTGTTGGTAATCCCCCAGCACTGTGCCGTGCTTGAGACAGGAATTCAATCCCAAGGCTTAAAAGGATGCAGAGGAGCACTCTGCAGACAAAAGGCTAAATACTCAGATTTATGCAGCTGAAAAACTTGATTAGACTCAGTGGAATAAGTGCTCTGCTACAGAAGTTTTAAGTGTCATTAAAAAGCAAAATTGATTGAATCAACATGGAGAAAAAGTTCATTTTTCTTGTCTTTATTTTCACTTCAAAATAATAACATTCCCTTGCATGGGCAGAGCTTGGGGCTCAGCAGAACTTTCATTTTGGCTGCTGCTCTGTCATGAGATGATTTGGCACAAGTTTTTAATAGAAAACCTGTATGAAATATAAGGAATTATATAAATAGTATTAAAGTAAAACAATTTATATAAGTACTTAAAGAAAATGTAACACTTTCAGTGTTACATATCTTGTTTTTAATATAATTTATTGACCTTACCATGGAGGAACATTTTTGGAATTAAGTTGTCAGTTCAGCTTTTTTCCTGCTTTTTAGAAGTGTCTCAGGAAGAGTAAACAATTCTTAAAATAACAAGAACTACTTTCTTCCACCTGTCTTTGCTGCATCACTTCTGATTCCCTACCTCTTCCCTTCCTGTCACCTATATCCCATCAAATTCTGAGCTGAATGCCAAGTTTTAACACCTGCTGTTGGAATTGGATTTTCAAAGGGCTCTGAAGCTGTAATAATTAAGATCATCAGACATCTCCATCAGCTGAACATTGCTGGCTCTGTGGTTTCCCAGCTCCCCTGAGCCAATCTGGATCTGCCAGGGAGTGAGGGATTAGGTTTGACCTGACTGAAGAATAATCATTTGGGTTTGCTGTTGGTTTTGCTGCAGGCTTGGTTTAGTTTTCAGCTCTCAGATCTGGTTTGCCATCCGAGCTGGGGTGCCTGTGGGAAGATGGGAGTGAAAGGTGCACATGGAGCGTGGCACAGGGGTTATTCCAGACACAGCATCATTCCTGTTAGGCTTTGAAATTTGAACTGAGAGGGTGTTAAAGTTGGCCTGAGGAGGATTAGCTCTTTGCATGCCAGTTCTATGGTAAGCTGATTCCTAGATCTGCTTAAAATGCATGCCTTAAATTTAAATAGTCCTTTCTGCATCTGTTGTTGGTGTTATTCCAACAGAATTGTGGAAGAATTGCGGCTAAACACTCCATATAATGACAAACTGCTGTTTTTAAAAAAAAAACCCAACAACTGAGGTGCTTTGTGGATGGAGTATGATTTATTTTGAACTTTGAAGGAGAACATGAGAAATAGATTAAAAAGTCTTTTATGAAACTCATTATTACATCTGGACTTCAAGAACTCACTGTTGAAGTTCTGATTGGAATGTACAGAACAAGATTAAGAGTTAGTTTGTAAGGGCTCTGTGTGTAATTTTAAATTCTGATGCTAACATCTGAGCCCCAAAACTGTGATTTAGAAATAAATCTATTGCTTGTACTGGCAAAGTGCACAGGAAAAATCAAAAACTAATCAAAACTTTATTTAGGTTTTATTGGTAAGATTTACATATCTGCTATGGTTTCTATAAATCTGTTGTGGGGTTTGCAAATAGGCTTTCAGATTAGTAAATCCATTTGGACAATATTTACTGAAAACCTAAGGGATATGCATTACTTGGCATTTAGGAAGTATATGCTTTAGTGAAATTCCTGAAATTGCTTTCCTGTTTTAGTTCTGGCAGTCTTGATGCTGAGTTATTGAAGACTGAGCTCTGTGAATGCAGATTTGCATCTCCCAGTTTTATTAGGGAACCACTGTTTTTATTTACCACTAATAAACTGGTTTCATAATGCAGCTTTAGTGTTGCTCAGTGCCTAAAGAAAAATTAGTTCCTGTGCTGTATGTTTAAGAAAGCTCCTTTTCAGAGTTCCAGCAAACACAAATCTAGTCAGGCTTGACTTGTAGCGTGGTTTGCTGTTTAGTTACTCAGACTCCAGTGTTTTTGTTGCGTGCTTTTCAATCTTCTGCAAACTCTATGACTTGCCACAAGCTGTAGTTAAATGATTACAGTTTATCTAATTGGGGAAATTACATGAATAAATGAAAGACAAATCAATATAATTTTTTTTTAACAGGAAGCTGTGTATTTAAAGGTGCATAGTTTTAGTTAGAATGGTATTGCTTAGATGAGTTTTCTATAGCCAGGTTATCAGGTACAAAGAAGAGATTGCACTATACAGCCATGTATGTTTTTGCTTTCCCATTCTGGGTATTCAAGACAAGGACTGTGACCAGGAGGACAAAGCTGTGGAAGGGCTGGAACACAGACCCTGTGAGGAGCAGCTTTGGGGCTGTCTTGTTGGGAGGAAAGGAGGCTGAACCTCCAGTGACAGCACCTGTGGGAATGGTGCTGAGCTGTGCCAGGGGAGGTTTAGAGTGGATGTTAGAAAGCATTTCTTCACCAAGAGCGTGGTCAGACCTTGGAACAGGCTTCCTAGAGCCTGTCAGTGTTCAAAAGGCATCTGTACAGTGCCCTTAACAACATTCTGCAGCCTGGTCAGCCTTGACTTGGCCAGACAGTCACACAGGATGATGCAAATGAGAGTCCATTCCATTCTGATCTCTGTGGATGCCTTCTGCTGGACATTTCCTTTAACACTATTCACAAGCCTGGAAAGGTTTGACAATGAGTTTTACATCTGATCTGTGAAGTCTCATGATTTATAATCTGGTTACCCAGCACACAGAACATTTTTTAATAATTGACTCTAGAAATTCACCCGTTCCAAACATCAGCAAGATGATCACCAAGCAGATCACACAAAGCAGAAGGGTTGAACTCTTAGTGAGGAGAACATTTTATATATCTGCTCCATCACTAGCTTTTATTTAAAAAGTCAGCAAAGTGAAATGCAGTTAGTTTGCCATGTCAGAGGTCACATTGCATGAGGGGACAGCACAGTAGAGTGCTGCAAAGTTCCTGGGAATTTCTGCATTCCTCTTCTGCTGGTTCATGGGAACTGCCTTCTGGAAGAGAGAGCTGTGATCCTACAGCACTGTTCTGCCTTCAGTCAATACTCTTATCTTGGCATAAAAACTAATAATTCATTCAGTCACAGCTCTATTGTACTATAATAATAATAATAAATAAGAGATTATAAAATTATATGAGCACATTAAGACAGGTATGTCTGTTGGAATGGAAGATCTGATATGAGGAGCTGTTTAGCAATTCTTGCAAATACAATAAAAACAGAGCTGCATGAAAGAATGTGAATAACAGGAGTGTACTACATGACTGGAAAGGAAGGATTAAATTTTAATTTAAATGAACCCAGCCTGAAGAATACCCTGAGTTAAATCACTAGAATTTTGGAATTAATGATTTTCACATAGCTAAGAAATGCTTTAAGATTGAATATCTGGTCTCCCTGGCCAGTTCAAATTTGAATACTATTTATCTTTTGTGAAACTGTGATCCTAGAAAAGGTACTCCTCAGCTAGGAAAAGAGCACATAATGAGAAATATGTGATGGAATCATTGTCTGAACCCCTCTGTACAGCACAGTTTGATTTTGGGGTAATTGCAAGGCGAGGTTGGGCCTTTACATAAATACCATATTTTCTAAAAGTGATGAAGAAAATGGGCCCACAGAAAGATTCTGTCTCAACTGACATGAGCAATATTCTTCTGAACTTGGAGTTCCAGCCAGTGCACTGCTTTTGATTGACATATCTAAAGGAAATTTTAAGCTTTTTTCTTCCTTTTTTCTTGAGATAAACTGAGCAAACTTGCAGCTGACAGGATCTCATATGAGATCCTAATGAGGCAAAGAGAATGAAACATTTCTTTTTATGCTGAAGTGCCAAAACTGTAATGACATTGTATCATGGTTTCCAAAAAAAAAAAAAAAAATACAAAGATAAAAAATCTTGCTTGTAACTCAATAGATATTTTGCATAATGTAGTGGACTGAATGCTGAATGTTGAGGAAATGAGTTAATCAGAACTTTTCTGTCTCATCTCTTTTTTTCCTTTTTCCACATGAGGTTGGGAAATCTTCCATTGGGTTCCCTTACTCTTCCAGGAAGAAAATCTCTGTCCACAGTAAAATCTCACAGGACAGGGGAGAACCAATTATTTGGCAGTATGGAACTATTTCTAATTGTGTTCTAAATAAAAATTTTTTGTTCCAGATAAAGTATGCTGTAGATAATTTTTCAAGATCTAAAACCAGCCCATCTCAGAAACTCTGTGTTCTAAATGCTTCATTTATACAACTTCATTTTATAATTAGCATTATCCTAAATTACTAAGTTATTTGCTGTTCCAAACAGCACTATTATATCAATGAAACCCACATAAAAAATAGCTAAATGTGAAAAAAACTAAGTAGTCTAAATATGAAGTAGATTTTACTAAAGTAGCAAATTTAAAAAAAAAAATTAGAATTTCAGTTACTTCAAAGCTTCAAAACATCCTTCACTGGAAATTTTTTTATTAATCAATTATTGAAAATTTCTTTTCAAAATTTCCAATTTTGTGTTGTTATCATAAACAGGTGGTGCAATGCTGGCATGATTGTTTTGTATCCCACTTAGGATATTGCCATATTTCTTTGAAAGGCTCCTCTTCCACTGATTTTCTGTTGAAAATTGGATCACTTCTGCTTGAAGAGGTGTGAAAGGATGAAACCCCAAACAGAAATATTGCAGCACTCTTCTCTAGTGTATCAGTAGTAAACTCACAAAACACAGTCACAGCAGCAAAGAGGATGAGTGTGTCAGCTGAAAGGGCTTGGGTTGGAGTGGATGTTAGGAAGAAATCCTTCCCTGGGAGGGTGGGGACAGGGTGCCCAGAGCAGCTGTGGCTGCCCCTGGATCCCTGGAAGTGTCCATGGACAGGGCTTGGAGCAGCCTGGGACAGTGGAAGGTGTCCCTGCCCATGGCAGGGGGTGTTACAAGATGAGCTGTATAACATATTTGATTATGGTCTACCCTACAGAGGTTATTTTTTTCCAAATTACAGTGTGAAGTTAACAGAAAAGTTGAATTTCTAATGGGAAAATTCAATTTCAAATTTTGTTTCCTGTTAGCTGGCACATTTTTAAATTGATCTATATTTGCTGTAGAAGGACCAGGATAGTCTAGAGCCATTTATTTTTCTTAGTAAAACAGAAGCAAACAAAAATAAACCTTAAGATACTTGAGTACAGCCAATGTCTGAATCCACAGAAAGTGCTGTTATCTCATCATACTGTTAGAGTTATGAAAAATTATCAGTCTCTCATTGCCTAGGTGTCACAGCTTGTTTTTTGGGAGGTTTTTTTGTTTGTTTGTTTTTTGTTTGTTTGTTTTTGGTTTTTGTGGCTTGTTTTGTTTTTTGTTTGGTTGGTTGGTTTGGTTTGGGGTTTTTTGGGTTTTTTTTTTTGGTTTGTTGTTGTTTTGGTTTTTTTAAGCAGAGCTCTGAAACATGCATTTTTTTCTGCTCTTGTTGCTTCTAGAGTCATCATTTTTCCAGGCCACAGTGCAGGAGAGTGAAGGCTTTGATGAAGGTGCTTGGTGGGTGCCCTTCAGCCCCATAAAATGTTCTGGCAGATGTGCCCTGTGAATGGGAGAGCCTTGACTTTGGTCTTACTCTGCACTCGTGTCCTGGCAAGAGAAATTAATTTCTTGCTTGCCTAAGAAAACAGGTTCTTACACTGCCAGGAGCACCCAAATTCTCACAAGCCTTGGACAGTTTGTTGCCATTACATAACAGAAGACAGTGGCTGCATGGACATATTTTTAAAAACTGAGCTCTAGTTCCAAAATAAAGACAGATAAGTCTGTGTCCCATTTAATATCTATGCATTCAGCCTGTCCAGAAACAGGTGATGTGTTGTTGTTAATGATCTGCTTTTCATTTTCCATTTCTATGCACAGTAAATTGCTGGTAGGTTTTCCTGGTGGACTTTTAAGAATGGAGATCTATACTTGCAAATTCATGCAAAATTTTTAAAATAGCAAGCTGTTAGAAAATATTACAGTGCCTAAAGTTGCTTCCCGATATATTCTAAACTGGATCAGAAACCAAAGGAAGGAAGTGAGAGTCTTGGTGAGGAGCTTAAAAAAAGGAAACGCATGGGTTTGATCAGTGCAATCAATTTTTTTCTTTTTTTCCCCTTCTTATGGTTCAGCTATGTACTTTTATTCTGTTCTAACATTTGGAGGGGAGAAAAAGAAGCAGAAATTATGGCAAGAATTTTGTGTTTTTCAGTAAATTGGGTTCTCAGTTGTCTTGCTTCTCTATAGGTATTTTATCCAGTAGCCTAGTCCTGAGTTAGGGGTAATTTTGCTACATAGTAAGAAACTATTAAATAAACCTAGTGGGCATGCAGCTGGGTAGGTTTTGGGGTTTTTTCTCTTTTTTAAATGTTATCAAGAAGCATTTTTTAAAGGCTTGTGGTCTCTTTCTTCTTATTCTATCATGTTCATTGTGTCACTATTAGAAGCAGGATGATTCTGTTTGCTGCTTGTGCTTTCTTTGACTTAGTTACTATTAAGGCTTACATCTAAGTTAATTACGAGCATATATGAAATAAAAAACTTGAATCAGTGGAGAATGAATACATCCTGAGTGTATCACTCAGAAAAGCTGTGACATATGCTCCTGAAATATGTTTAATTTAATTAAAAACCTTCAAGTTTTGTACATTTCTGCTTGAATTGCTTCACTGATGTAGATCATAGAAGTAGAGTTTGTCTTGTGGGAATACTGTAGGAACAACAAAAACTACTTCTTTGCCTTAAAATACACCCTTTACTTGTCATGACTTTCTGGTATCTCACTGAAAGCTTTCTATATCCTCATGCCTTTTATTGCATTTAAGGAAAGGGGATTTTAGTGGAACATCTTACAGCTTTTATAAGGAAAGGACATAATTGGCCAAATTAACAGTGTCACAGTCCTCACTGCTGTACAGCATTAGTCTACAAACATTGGCAGTGATCATTTGCTGGATACCCATCCTGAACATAGCAGGAAAGGCAATTCACTATCACACACAAATTAGACTGAAATCACTGTACTTATTGCTGGAGACTCAAGCTCCAAATTCATGTTTGAGGAATCCACAGAGCATTTCAGGTATTCTAACCTGGTTGTAATGCCTGTCTTTTTAATTTGCTTACCTACAGCATCTCATACTGGCTGTAAATGTTGTGTGACACTGCAGAACATTCCCACTGTCAGGCCAGTTGGGCTCCTTGGGTGTGCCTAAGGGTGCCTTGTAAGCAGAACTCTCAAGAAGCTGCTAAAGAGCATTTTCCATATTCTTACTCCCCTTTATTTCTTCCTACTTTCATATTGTCAAGTGTAATCAGTTAAAGGTGTGTAAATTGTTTTCAGAGGATTGAAATATATAGTACCTTGCATAATCACGTTTGTCTTCAGTACAGTACTTGCAAGTTGTGTTCAGACCCTCAGATTGTCTCACCTTAATTTTTAAATAGCAACTTCAAAGAGACATAACACGTAGAGAACTCTTCTCCAGAATAGCCCTACACTGTGAAAGATTGCTTTAATTTAATTAAATTTCCCTGTGAACAGCTTAAGGCATAAATTTAATTTATCTGTAAACAGTTTAAGGTGTCAACTTGCTTTTGTTTTTGTTTTTTAGGGGGTATATTTGTCCACAGTCTTTTTCAGGTGCTCTGTGCATTTCTGTTGGAGGCTGTTGGCAGGGTATTAACCTGAGGAGAACTCTACTTCAGAGCTCAGCTTTTTCTCCATCAGGACACAGGTCTCGTGTGTCACTCATAGGAGAAATATGGAAGCAGTCATGAAAAATTGGAAAGTAAACAGGAAGAAATACAGTCATTTGATTTACTGGCTGACACTTGTCATTTTCAGGAGGAGGCAAAGAAAACAGTGAATTCCCAAAGGCTGTAAGAGTTTAAGAGTACTTCTAGAAAAATTCTACTCTCAGCTTGGACAGTTCCCTAAATTTTAATACAAACTATAGTAAACATGTCCTTTTTATTAAGCTGACTATTTCTACCATCTTTGGAGTTTTATTTGAACATGTTAAGCAATACAACCTTACTGGAGGGAAAATAACCAATGTTTAGTACTTACACAAGGGAATTGTTTTTCTAACCTGACTTTGAGTCCTTGTTCATTCATTGAAATATTTCTTAATTAGAAGAAGAAAAAAATACAGTGGTCATTCTTTCTTCTGACTCTTTGCATGAACATTTCAGAGCTACTTGAACTTAGGCTAAGAAACTCATTAGCAAAGCTCTATGAATTTCTAGTTTTTGGATGTATGATTTTCCTGTATTTTCTGAAAAACAGAACAAATCATTGGGGACTATTTATACTGTTGTAAAATCCTGCGGTCTCCTCTGATCCATAATTGTGTTTCTTGGACTATTTACCATAATTTCCTTAGCTGGAGTGGACTTTCAAGCTTCCATTTTGTATGACTAGGTGAGTAATAAAATTACTGAAGTGTGACTTTGAGAATGAGCAACTAATAACTTTAAATTTAATGCCTGTTCCAATAATCTTAGTTTTCAAAGTGTCTCAAAAGGCAGCCTAGGAATCTTGATTTTAGTGTCCATATAGGCAATACTTGAGATGATCTTGACCCATGTGGTTTTAATAGGAAGATTTTTAATGTTAAGGAAGAAGCTCTTTCTCACTTCCAGTTTGGTTGGTTTAGTCCACTGAGTTGTGTTGCTTTTCTTGCTAGGCTTAGTGATTTTAATTCAAAGAAAGTAATGAAGAGAAAAATGCAAAGCACATCCTTTACACTGCTAAACGACCACAGTAATATGTTTAGAAAATGTATTGAGCTGCCTAATCCAAAGCTCATGGAAACTGAATGCAGATTTATAGCAATGGGATGTAATTAGGCTTTGCTGACTTTTTTTTTAACCCTTGTGAGTTAAGTAAGATCACTTTTCCTGAGAAGCAGATAGTGAGGGAAGGGGTGACAATACCAGAACTAAGAGCCAAGGTTGTCCTGGTGTCCACTCACGTCTTTGAGCCAATAGTTGCTTTTGAAAGATTATTTCAAAGGTCAGCATCCATTCTCAGAGGGACTGGTGGCACTGACAGATAAGCAGTGTGGGATCTTGCTGACTCCATCCCTTTTAGTTACCAGCTTTATTTAGTACCTGCCAGCTCACCTGGGGTGGGGAAACATGCTCCAGTTAACATGTCCAGCAATACAAGAGGATTCTTTTTAGCAGACTAAAACCCAAAATCAGTTTTAGATTTTTTTGGTTGTTTTTTTTTTCCAAGTTTCAGTCACACTGAGCAGTAAGATACAAGACTGTGATAAGAGTTCTGCTGGCTTTCAGGGTTTAGAAGAATGCTTGTAGGTAGTGCAGACGATTACACTTGGGTTTTTTATTTGCATTAGTCTAGACAGACTTTGTGACATGCTGACTTTCTTTCCCCTCGAATTCAGAATGAAAATAAAATACCATGGATGAGATACTGTGAACCATTATGATAACTCATGCTAATTGAAGTTAGATTTCAGGATTTATGATTTATCTCTGCTCATTAGATTAAACTAAAGAACTTTGAGGTCATTTAGTCCATTTGTGCTGGTACAATATACTCACTTCCTTTCTTCCTAGGTTGTATTTAACTACAAAGAGAAAAGACATGTGCTGCTTTATTTGATGAACTGTTCCACAATCCAAAATGACTTCTCACAAAGTTTTTTCCTTCTCTTGTTCAATCAAAATAGTTTTCCCTTAATTATATCACTTTTGGTTGTGTCTTTTAATTTTTACTTGGAAACTTGAATTTCCTGTAACTACCATGTTCTTAATTTCTGTGGAAAAAGAATCCTTTATTTTGAGATCAAAGAATTCTGATATACATTAGCACTTTAATTATAAGCTGCAGAATGATAACTGAATGAATAGGGTGAAGGCTTTTTTAGCAGGGCTGACAATTAAAAAGGCTTTTGCATGACTTGCAGCGTTGCCTATTCTTTTTTTTTTTTTTTGGTTAAACATGGCTATTATTGTAAATAAAGATTAATAATCACTAATAGCTACTGGCTCTTTTAATGCAATATTCTGCACAAATAAACCCTTCAGCTTAGATAGTGCTGGTGCCCCCCTTCATATCCCCTCTTTTGCAAATGTCAGTTGTTCCTTAAGCAGAGTAAGCAGAAAATTAACTCTGCAGTCAAGTTTAACCTCTGTCTCAGGGACACGAGGGTTTTGTGCAGACAATTGCTGGAGGACTGAAGATAAAATAAATATTAGCAAATCAGCATAATATAGTGGTCTAATCTAATATTGTGTCTGGAGTCTGCTGTTCTCAGAGTGGAAAATTTAAACATTTGGGAATGGACAGAGATGCCTCCAGACTCCCTTGGGACAACCCTGCTGACCGTGACCCTCAGCAGGACCCAACTGGCAGTGCTTAAAAACTGCAGGCTGTTTAGCATTATTTGCAGTTTTCCTGTTTCAAATATCTTGAGAGGTCAGTACTGATAAAGTCAAATGGAGTTTAAATGGTGTTAGTCAATTTCGAGTTTGTCACTTGTTACCCACTCATTTTGCCTAATGAGTGAATTCTAAAATCTGTCATTTTATAAAATTTGTCTATTTGTCTACTTTTTTTCTTTAAACACAGTGTTAAATTTGCATTCTGATCAATTCTTCATTCCAAAAATGTCCCATATAATTATTATTGGATGAAGCTTGGATGAATCTATTGTTCATTAGGGTTCAGAATCTTGCTGCATTATCCTATATCCAAAAGATCAGAACAGTTCCTGGAAGGCTTTTTAGTTTTTCTGAAAATACAAATAAAAAACTTTAAAATGTGTTTTGTGTTTTTGATGTATGATGTAGACATAGTGCAATTTCTTCTAGAAATTTTGCTCTGATATCAAAATTCTTTTGAAGATGATTTTTATTGCATTTAAAGCTATTCAGAGTACATCACATGCCCATATGCATTGCCTTTCTACTGGCTGGGGGAGGGGGGATTCTCAGAGTCTAGGAAGTCATATTGTATTTTTAAGTATGAAAATTAATATTATCTGTAATTCCATCTGTCTTCAATTTTAACATATGGAAGAGTTTGGAGATGAATTTTTCTCTGATCTGTGAATTGAAGTGCACTTACACACATGCATGCCTGTATCACTTGGGATGCTCCCACTAATTTATTTGTTCACTCTGGGTCAGTGCCATATTCCACAGCACTTTTTCAGTTTGGGGGAAAATTTATTTGGAATTTTACATAATATGGGGGAATTATGCTGAGTGCACACTGATTACAGTATGCTAAAGGACATTTTAGGATTTTGATAGATTTTCATTCTACAGTTTTTAAAATCTCATCCTTTTCTCCCTGGCCTCATGATCAAAACTTTTCTCTGCATTGTAATTGTCTCTCATCTTGACATATTTGTCTTGCAAGTCTTTTTTCGTCCTGTAATCCATCTATAGTGTTATGTCAAAATTATGTTCCTCAGCTGTCCTTTTAATCTTCCCTTCTCCTCCTTCACACATTGCCCAGGCTCCTGTTGATGTTCTGCAGCAAATTCCAACTTGTTTTTTTAAAAAAATTGTTTGTTTTTTTCATCCCTTTCACTCTCCAGACTGCTCAATTCCTTCCTTTTCATTTTACCTCTCACGAAAGTGATCAGATCTTCACCCCTGTTGTATTTATATTTGGCATAGCAAGCAGTAACATTTCCTGCAGTATTGTAAGATTAAATTGTTTAAAAATGTGCTTCTCTGTGTAGTATTTGCTGTTTCCATCAGATCATGCTACCTTTGTCCCTTTAATATAGAACCCACCTAAAGATGCTATAGAATGAATAGGCCATCATAATTTAATGATTTTAGTAACAGGTGTATGATTGTAGGCCCAGATGTGCTAATAAATCTCAATTCTACCTTCAGATACTTAGAGCGTTACAGCCAGGCTTCCTTATGAATTCCAAGGGCCATACTATCTGAGATCTGAGTTTCCTTTCTCTGTTTAATAGAAATATTCTGTAATGGGAAAGATTATTTATTATGTCTTTAATCACTGTTTTTCAGGGACAAGTTACAAGGTTGAGGGAGTTTCTTTTTCAGGTAAAATGGCAGTCTCAGGAACATGCCAGCTAATTAAAAAATACTTCAGTAAGTTCATCAAACTCACCTGGGATTTCCTAAGACTCAAGGAGTTTGTCAGACTTGGCATTTCCCCCAAGCCTGAGGGGAGGTTGCTCAGGCCCAAACACATTCATCTTTAATTAATGTTTTATTTTTAAAATAAAACAAGCAACCTTACCCCACCTTTATTTATAAAGTTATACTGTTTAATTACAAGTCTCCCTTTGAGGTTTAAATTTCACATTATTACTGTAAGTCAATCTATTACTTCTTATTTTAGTCACAATGAAGATTTTATGTTCTGATATGAAAAACAGTGGGAAAAAATTCACAGAAGTTCCACCTTTGAATTCTAATACTAGCAAGAAGCTTAAATAGTTTTCTGGCTTGGTAAATGCTATGTAAGTAAATCCAAGAGCAGAATCTAACCCTAATTGAAGTAATTGCCTAAGAAGGAAATTGAGCCTCTTTGTGAAAGTTGCAGCAAATATTGGTGTCTGGGGGTAGCCCCAGTGAATCTCCCCCAGGTGGAATGTGCCTTTTAATGTTGATGGGTCTTCTCTAGGAGCTCTCTGCTGCAGCACGATGCATTTCCAGCTTCCCTGGGATCCTCAGCTCTGTGGTTCACTGGTGCCTCTCCCTCAGGGCCAGTCTGTCGTGTTTAATGAACTGTCAGTGCTCCAATCCTGACTGATTAGAGTGACCTAAGAGGAAAAATTTGCTGTACCTTTGCATCAAGAGGCGGAAAGAGAGAAAAGAGCAATATTTTCTGTGTATAACTATTAAATATCTCAGCTTTTCTGAGCTGGAGAGGATAGGGAGACTTCAGTATGTAATGTCATTAATCTTTCCATAATGCCTATTCTGCTGAGAATGCTCAATTGATTGTCCAAGTGTGACAAGTTCCTCAAGAAACTGTTTCCTTACCCCATTGTGGATGATTTTCTTCAGGTGTTTCAACTCCTAAATTCAGTTTCTTTCTTTCATTGTCCCTGGTTCTCCCTGAATTCTATCTAAGGACTGGCTGCTGCCTAGCATATCTTCTTCTTTCAGTATGGCCATTTAGAAGACATAATTGCAAATAAAATTTGGGCTAAACAGAGTACAGTTTGAGGCTCCTGTAATAGCATTTCCTCATCCTCATCTCACAATCTCCATAGTCAGGTCTGACTCATTTTGAAGGTCATGCAATGGAAAATTGAAGGATGGTGGTATATTAATGCATCTCAGTGTCCTGATATCATGATCATTAATGTTGAAAAAGTATATAAATGAAATTGAGATAGAGGAGGAAAAGTAGAAAAATTGTATTGTCACAATAATGGAAGAAAAATAATAAAGAACATCAAGGAGAATGACTGTTCGGTGCTGAAGCAGATTATATGCATTATTTTAATTAAGAGTGCTTAATAGTACATATGGTTTCCCTTGAATAATAATTGCATACTGATGAAGTATGATTAGAGACTTTTTTTGGAGTTCAATTAAATCAAATCCATTTCTGTAAAAGGAGAGTGATTAAAAAGATGATATCAAGGTCTAAACTGAAGGCTGTGGTTGAAACTTCCTATTGCAGATTTCTTTATTACTGCATTCCTCTGATGACTATTATCTAGTTTTTAACAATGCCACAAGTTTCAGACCGAGTAGATTCAGTAGAAGTGGCTTTACAGATCAAACATAAACTTGGGAAGTACTTGGATGTCCTTGAATATGTGATCCTGGGATTGTTTCCAATCTGGGAAACTCTTGGTTCATGCATGTAAGTTGAAGTGTGTGAGGAGATACTCTGATTAATTAGGGCTGTAAGGCAACATACTGTTTCCTGGGCTGACCTGTTTCTGTGGAGTGCTTGTGAACCTGTGATGAAATGCAGACTTGCACTGCTGCTTTTTTTATCTGTAAGTCATTACTGTCTGCCTTGGAAGGCTCCGAGACCAGCGGGGCCCAGCCAACTGTCTGGCAACTGCTCACAAAATTATCAATTATCTCGTTGAGTCCCATCATCTTGTGCTTTCATTATCCTGTGAGTGAGGAGGGCTGGTTGTGCTAACATCCTGATTGGTGTCCCAAACACGCACATAAGGCAGGGAAAGGGAATGATACTCATTAACTGGGAGCAAACACAGGGAAGGTGTCCAGTGGCATGGGAGATGGTTGTGTCCAGGCTCTTAATCACAGCCTGGTGTGTGTTTTCATGAGAGATTGTGGTATCCAGGCTCTTAATCACAGCCTGGTTTGTGTTTTCATGCCAGTCCACAGGAATCTGCACTGATGCCTCTTGTCTGTTATCCTGACATGACTTTCACTTTCTTTACTTCAAACTTCTCTTTATAACAAAAAAAAAGCCCTTTTTTCTGCTTAAGCATGTGCACTGATAGCTACCTGCATGTTTTACCCTGAAAATGTCTTTATTACACATGCAAATAAACAAAAGCAAGCTATGTAGTTTTGGTTTAAGGTAGCTAACATCTGTCCAAGATGCAATCTCTGTACATGATCATTCTCATTGGAGATCTTTCACTCTGATCAATGGAGATAAATTTTGCTTCATATTTCATTATATATTTCTCTTTCTACCAGAACAATAGTTCAATCTGTTTCCCCAGGACTGCCTGTAGCCAGCTTTAGGCAGCTAACATTGCTTCTTTCAAAAGGATCCAGCTTTTTAAAAAAGGATCCAGCAGAGGAACTGCTTCCCTCTCCTCTTCCACACCTGAAGAGGGGCAAAGAATGAAAGAATCTAAGAGGTATTTCCTGTGCAGTGATGGTATCTGGGTTTGTGTGAATGCTATTTGCAAATCATTCTGCTTTAAATCAAACTTTTCAGTATCTGTTACCCTCAGAGTCTGCAGCTGGGAACAAGAGCAACCTGGCTTTAACATTGGAGCTAAAGAGAATGAACACTAGAGCAAAAATTTTTAAATTCTCTCTAAGAAATACAGCATGAGGGTTTGTAAAGATGTAAAGATTTGTATTGTCATGGTGTAGCCTCCTCAGCCAGAGCTCAAGAAGTGCAAAGACCATTCTGCTCCATCCTTTTGCATGTTCATAACCATTGCACACTGGGGAAAAGTCTGAATAACTCTCTTTCCTAAGGTTTTAATCTAGTGGCCCTTCTAGAAGTTAATTCAAACTGTCTTTGCACGCAGATACCATGAGAATTTGACATGCATAAATATGAAATAGATGATTAGAAAATCATCTCGAGATTATTGCTGCTTACATTTATGTGCTCCACACTGACTTCATGGGTTGCTGTGTAAGCAGTGACCCTGTGCAGACAGAAAGTGGCTCTGCCTCAGCTCCAAACAAACTGGGTTGAGCACAGGTTCATGTACATAGTGCCAAGCCTAACTCAATAAAGCCATTCTCTTGGAAGTGAGTTAATCATCTCTCTTCCCTGCCCCTGCAGTAACAAGAGTGTGAGAATTGCCAAAAATGGGCCAGGCTCTGATTGTGTGAGGAGCAGCATGATGGGGATAGAAGGTAGGAGTGGAAAGAAACTCTGCATCATATCAAGGAGCTAAAACTCAGGGCATGGGGAATCATTCCTCACTATAAATTAATGCAATTTAAAGTACTTTTGAAATAGAATCATATAAAATCCTGAGTTGGAAGGGATCTACAAGGATCATTGAAGTCCACTTCCTGGGACAACCCCATCAATCACACTGTGATATTAGAAAATTCACATAAATGCATTTAGATACATGAATATATATATATCTCCATATACTTGCAGTCTGAAAAACAGTAATTTCTACATGTACACAAAAAGTAAAGCACAGGTAAGTAGGAATTTCCTTTGTGCAAGAAACTGAAAGTAGTGGCATGAATGCTCACTCCTAGCTTGAATGAAATCCATACAAAATGTACTTGCACTGCTCTAAGTGCTGTATATTACTAAATTGGTCAGCACATTCAATTTTAAGCAAATTAATCACTTAAGAGGATACTTTTGACCTTAATTTATTAGTGCCTCAGAACCTCATCATGAATCATATAGAAAACATAATGTATGATCATGTAAATAGAGACCTATATTCCAGAGCCAGCCCAAGCCACCACAGTTTTGGATTATCTCAATATGTAATTTTGGGGATTCCTAGTGCTGTATGCCACCCTAATACAAACAGTCAAGGGCTGCTTGCTGTGCACAGGAAACTGAAGAGAGGGAAAGTCCATGTTTTATTCATAATCACTTTTATTTCCTAATCAATATTTTCTATGCTAAGAGTAAATAAAACAATATTAAATTATTTAGGGGGCGGGGGGGTGTTGAAATAAAGTTTTTAATATTTGCAAGACCTCACACACTTTCCTTGTTCAGAAATAGATAATTTCTTATGAATTACTATGCTCTGGTTCACCTGCTGTAGCACAGACTCACCGTAGTCCTTTCTCAGAGAGCCCTCTACTGTCCTGAAATACAGCATGTTCCACTCAGTGTCTGATCCCCAAAATATCATTTGATCTGCGGTGTGAATACATGCCCTGGTGCCAAGGCAAATTTCAGTAAGGGGGGGAAAAAACCTCAAACCAAAACAAAAAACAAACAATAAACACTTGGTAATACTGAATATTTAAGAAATTTGAATTTTTGAAGTTTGACAACTTTAATGCAAAATGAACATGTTTATGGCCAGATTTCTGTTTCTTTGCCTAATCATGGGAATGTGGTTTCCAGAAAAATAGAGGCTCAAAGAAGTGGTTGTTTTCTCATGTTCCTGCCTCTGATTTTTCTTGTGTGAATCAGTTGACTTTTTTGGAAGGTGATGAATAAATAAATAAATAAATAAAGGCTGTGTGGACTGATTCTGCAGGAAATTTTTTCACAGTAAATTGAGATCCCACTATTAAAAGTGCTCGTTAATTTATCATGACTCTCACGACTGCTGCCATTCATCTGGTAACACTTGTTATTGCCAGGGAACCACAGATCTCATTTAAATAGACTCAATTTCTCATGTTTAATTAAAGAAGTCTGATAACATTAAGGAAGTTGAGTGGATAGGGGGAACCAGAAGAAAGCATATTCATGAAATTTGCCTGTATTAATAATAATATTTCTTCAATTTTGCAGGGGGGAGGAGGTGGGGAAGGCTGATTATTTTAACATTTGAGCTTATTAATACTGTGGTTCTGAGAGGGGATCTTAATGTATGCAGGTATTAATTCCTTATTTACATAGATGTTGAGGCTGAAGGTGTTGTTTACAATTGGTTTAATGTCAGAAGATCTCAGCAGGTCACTCTGCTCATCACTATGTGTGGGAAGAGAGACCTGTGATGCAAAAGATGAACACCTGAGATCAGATAGTGCAACAGCCTGTCAGTAACAACAGTTAAACCTTTCCACTCACCTTAACAAAGGAAAAAGAGGAAAAAAGTGTTATTTTCATCAGAGTGTTACTGATCCCCCTAAAGAGCACAGAATTTTGCCATGTTCTTTCCTCATCCACGAGCACCTGGGTAATGTATGAAGGGAGAGGTGCCAGGTGTGGGGGCAAATGTGACTTGAAAAAAACAATGCTGATATCAAAGGAGGTTGAGGCTCAGAGCTGCTCAGTCCCAAAGCTTGTGTGGGTCTGTATTAGGCAGCCTTAGGGACAGGGGGATGTCTGTAGCTGAAAATCTGCACTGGTCTGCCACATTACCATGTTACATTACTTCTCCTCTCACATGGTTTTGGTGGATTAGCTGCCATGTGTGTGCTGGTTTCCTCTGGAAGTGCACAGATGTCAGTAAAGTGTTGTTAACATGCATAGAATAAAATTTTAAAAGTATGTTGTGGAGGCATAGGGCTTGAAATGCAAAGGAGTTGCTGCTGCACAACTCAGGTTTCAAGTAGCCGAGCCTAATTCTTTCCAGCAGGTAAAACTAGAGTGTGGCACTGCCAAAGACTGCTTACAGAAGGATAAGCATGGCAGTTTACCTGATTTTTTAAGTTATGTTGTTTGTAACTTGGCATATGAAGAGATCTGAGATGTCTGTTTAGATTTTAATGCTCCTAATGTAACTAAAAATGTCCTAAAGGCTCAGCACTTTCACGCACTGAGGTTTGCATAGCACAGGCTGGATACGGCACAGTTCCAAATTTCACTAAACAAAAAACACCCAAAAAACCCCAAGACTGGCACGTAAAGTTCTGTGTTAGAGAAACTGCCTGCACACTGCATGCTGATGTTTATTCTAGCAGATTGATCTCTCTCACGCATAATATTTTCATATCTTCATATCCACTAAATATGTTTTAATTTTATTCATCTTGCAAGTTTCTGCTGCTATGGCAGAAGGGAGGTTGGGTGGCCCTGCAAGGCAGACTCAGGAGCAGCCTGCCCCAAAGCAAAACTGAATCTGTGTAAGAGAGACTCTGTGGAGCCTTTCACATTTATCCAGCCTGGGCTTAAAGTATTCATATTTTATAAAAAATTGAATTTGTATGCCAGTAGACATGCTTTGTGTTGCTAGTAGGCAGCTTGGATGTTTGAGGAAGAAAGTTGTCTTGAGCACTGAGTTTAACTCCCTGAGAAAACAGCTGTGAAATTAAAAAAAAAGAAAAAACCCAACCTGTGATGAATCCCCCCAAACTCCACTTGATTTCATTTCCTTATTTGCATTGTAAAACAGCTAAAATGGTGAAGTATATTTATAATTTATATAGAGGAACATATTGTGTGTGTTTAATCCAGGTATTTTTTTATGTCACAGTCTTTTAGAAAGTGTTGTGGAACATCCACTTGATGTTCCTGAAAATTGGCTTTTATAATCAAATTAGGCTCGTAGATAGGTAGAATGGCAAGAATACACAGTTCCTGAAGGAACAGTTTGTAAAACTCTGGAAAAGAACCTTCAACATAATTTGAAAATGTCATGTGATGCTGAATCATCTTCAACACCAGCATTTTTTTGAAGTTTGTGGTTTTTCATTTTGTCTTTTGGGATCTACAGAGTGTCAGAGAAGTAAAGGCAGGGACTGCAGTTATTTCCTTCCTTAAGGTAAAAGACCTTGAAATAATTTGCTTTGGTATAAACCTATTTTAAATATTCAGATTTGTTTTGCACTATGCATAGAACTACAGAGTGGTTTGAGTTGGAAAACCTTAAAACTCATCTTTGAGCTTTACCATGGGCAGGGACACCTTCCACTATCCCAGGTTGCTCCAGGCCAAATCCAACCTGCCCTTGGACACTTCCAGGGATGGAACAGCCACAGCTTCTCTGGGCACCCTGTGCCAGGGCCTCCATCCTCATAGAGAACAAATAGAGTATAACTCTACAATTATTGTTACATTTGATATTAATACTTATTTTCAAATTATTGGAAGTTCATAAAATAAATTTTCATTTACCAAAAAAACACCTTTCCCACAGTCAAGTGTAGTGCAAGTGTTAGTCATTATTTTTTCTTTTTTTAAAATAAGAAAATCATTATGGGATGAATAAGCATTTGAACTCTAAGATATTTTCTTAGACTTGATAATTGTGTAAATGTTACATCAATTATTGTGTGTATTGTACATGTATTATGTATAATTGCTATTTGAGAAGTTGTCATTAGTGTTTTAACCACTTCAGTATGGGAATAGAATCAATCATGCTGCTTTAGCTTTTCACTTCTTGAGAAAATTGTTGTCTTTACTCTTTGCTAAATTATTCTTGCATTTAATAATTCAGTAGTCAGTCTGATGCATTTTTCACCTGGGAAAAGGGGGCTGAAGCTTGTCTTTATTTTCCATGTATATTCAATGTTGTGCTCAGGGGAATGGTATATCCAAAAATAAGACTATAAATAAGAAATCAGTAGCCTTTTCTGTCTTGCTGCTTTATGTGGGTTTGATATATGCTTCTGCAGCATTATTACTTACTCTGTTCAAATCAATGCTCTGAGCTTTCCTTTACATGATTGATTTCTTCCAGATTAGCCCATGAAGTACGTGATTTAATAAACACCACTGCTACCTCTTTGCTAATACACAGATGTCTGCAGTGTTAGACAGAGACTACAAAATGTCTAAAAGTGCTTCAGTCAGTCATAAGATTTGGATTGTATCACTTTATTTAAGTAGGAAAAAGAAAACAGATTTGGTCTGCTATAGTTGAAAGCAAACTAAAATTCCTTGGAAGAAACAGAAATAAGACAAGAATTTATAAAAATGAAGCCAGATTCTGCAGGATGTAATGATGACAAGGAAAGTTTCTTACTAGGGAACTGTCCTCTTTAAGTGCCCCTTTCCTGCTTCACAAAAGAACCTTTTTTTCCTGTCTTTTATGTTCTTAAACATTGTGGTAACAGATTGTAAATTATCAGCAACAAGGTATAACTGTTGATGTCCCTTTCTAAAATACCTATGAATATGTATTTGTATTAGCATGTATGGAGGTTTTAGCAGAAATGGGCTGTCAAGGAAGAATTTAAGTGTTTTGAGTGCTACAGTGCTGTCCTGGGGTTCAGTGGGTGTGAGGTCCCTGTAGAATACCTGCTTTGTATGAGGATGTTATTGCAGTGTCACAGTTGCTCATCTGCAGGAATTCACAGGGTGCTCATGTTCTGGGCAGTATATCTTGCAAGTGATATGCAGGACATGGAAAGATTTTGTGTGGCATTTGGATATTTTAAAATTTGGATATTAAAATCTGAACCAGATTTTTTACAGTTGCTTATGGCTGGACCCTATGGACATCTTGTTTAGGTACATCTTGTATAGTTTTAGTTTGCCCTAACAGTTTCATTTTTTGGCTTTCCATAATAACTCTCTGATATCTCTGAGACCAGTGTTTTTTAAAGCTTTCCAGACACTTTTGTGTATAATCACTGATAGATAATGTAATGGCCTTTGAGCATTGATGGCTTGAGGAATTGGGAAGTTTCTTCATAAGAAGTTACTGTGTAATACTTTAACACAGCTGTCCAGACACTGTCTTTTTTATATTTAAGTTTACTCTTAGTTCTTTGGTTTTCCTGATAATGGCCTGACATAATATTATTCCTCCCTATATTTTCTCTCTCTATGTAAGGTAGGGTTTTTTTTTTCCTTTGTGCCTTCTGTGATATTGTTTTCTCTAGAGGTAAATCTCCATAGCTTCAGAGCACATATGTGCTCAGATGTGGCCTCCTGTCTGGTATGCAGCATGTTCCCTCCATCTCTGTACCCAAACCAGTCTGTGACCAGGTCATTTCTTCTGTGCTTTCTGAGAAATCTTGTGAGGTTCTGTTAATCTTTCTCCAGGAAACTTGTATTTCTGATATTACCCTGCTTTCATCCACTTTCCTGAGAGATGGTTTTCCTTTTCAATTCCTGTGCTACTGTTTTTAATATTACTGAGGCTTGTTGTCTTTTCCTGCTACTTTCTATTGTAAAATTAAAAAAGCTACTTTTGACACAGAAACTGTTATATTGCTTTTGAAGGATAGATATTATTCTTGCTTCCCCAACACCTTGGGAAGAATTGTACAATATGATTCTATTCAGTCCACATTTTTATCAACATGGTCACCATCACCTGCAGCCATCATTCCATTTTAGAGCACAGCCTTACAGGTATTTTTCCCTTTTTGCAATATCAAGATATGAAGAAGATGAATGAAAGTTTCTTGCATGTTTTTGTCAGTGTGTTTTTATAGCTCCCATGAACAGTGATGGACTTGGCAGCCTGGAGACTGAAATCCTCTGTTTAATCACAGCTAGGTGTAGTTCAGCAGAAAGATGTATTTCTATACACAGCCCCTGTAGCATGTCTAAGCCTCGAGCTGGAGAACTGACCTTCTGTAAGCAGAAAAAAGCTCTCAGGCCACTCAGCTCCTGCCTTATCTGTGAACTGTTCAAAAAGAAGAATTCATGCCACTGAGTTTTTGTGACAGGTGCTGACATCTAGTCTGGAGTGGACCGAGGGTTCTCTTTGGGGAATTTCTTTCCCTGAGTTACTGGGAAAAAACAATGTTTTATCCAGTCTGGTATTTGTACATCTGCGTGCATCAAGCTGTCACATAACACTTCAAAAGGCAGTGGGTTTTCAGGTCAGCTTGCATTTAGCCCTAGGCTTGATCTTCTGATCATTAATGTCTGTGATTCTTTATTTTAGTTGTGAAAACTCTCAAAATCCAATAGCTAAGACCAGAGAACTAAGTAAAACCGAAAACTTCATTCCCATGTTTAGAGTATTAAGATATTTTATTTGAAAACAAAGCAAAGAGATCCTTCAGAGAATCCTGCAGCATCCTAGGTCGAGAGAAGACACTGCATAGAATTCTTGTGTGTGGTCATAAATTGTATTCTCTGAACGTTTTGTAATGTTGTATAGAAAGGCAATGGCTCTGGTTATATTCCTTTTAATAAATATGTGCTTATGGGTTTTTAATCACATTTCTCTGAAAATACAATGTAATGAAAACATGTGCTGTTCCAAAAGAACAGCATGGCTATTAAATCTGCTGGAAATAATTTGTCTGGGTTTTGGGTCTTTTTGTGTTTTTCAGCTAACAGGACAAGTGACTTTGCAAATTGCCACTGCTCCAGTTTTGCCGTTCAATGCCCTCGACATCGCGCTGGAAGTTCAGAACAGTCTGAAAGGTAATTTTCACTAGAGGAATATTGTTCTCCATTAGTATGGGGGGGAAAGCATTATCCAGTCCCTGATACATAATTTCAATACTTGAATAATAGCCAGTGATTTTACTAGTTAATAGGGTCATTATACAATGCTGAATAAAATGCAGGTTTTGTTGCTAAAGAAAGCCATAAAGTTCTTAGATTTCTTCTGATGTTACTTTGTCAATTAAGCAATACAGGTTACTGTAGTGTCCTAAGACCTTGAAAAATATTTCTGTTTATAGGTTTATGAAACTCTCAAGTTGCTCTTAAATAGAGAAGTAAGTTCTATAAAATCACACCCAAACTTCACATATCCTTCAGCAGATTGTGAGATCATATCTCAAATGTAAAGACTTTTGGCAATCTTGAGGTGCTACCCCTGCATTTCATTCACTCCCTACACTATAAAGCACCACTTTTCTGTAACACATTCTCATAGAAGTGCGATACTTTTACTTTAATCTTTGCCATCCATCATTGTGAAGATATAGGAGTCAGTAGGCAAGTATTGGTCTGGAATCAGTGAGCATCTAAAAAGACAAGTAATTTTAGCTCTGTTGTGCCACATAAACATTGGTTTAGTTCAGCCTAAACACAGCAGGGGATGATCATCAAATGAAAAGTGTGGCTCAGCTGGTATTCCTCCAGCTGAACATGAGATATCTTCTATTGTTCTTCCTTTTTCTTTATTTTGAGTAACAGGAAATGTTGATTTAAACTGACTTTTTTTCTCCAACTTCAGTTTGATCATTAATCTCTACCACTTCATTGGAGAGAAATTATTTCCTAGGTATAGGGCCAGCAGGATAAATTCTCTCCCAGATGTTCACTTTAGAGTTATGTTTAATGATTTTTCTCATGGCTTTCATGTCTTGTCTGTCTCTGACTTGTATAAAAGAACAGTTTATTTTCATTTTGGAAAACATTAAGGCAGTGGTCCTTTTTCAGTTACTTAACTGAGAAATTGTACTTTTTCTATGTGGCTCATGGGTTTATTCATTCTTCAAAAGATTTTATGTTGTCCAAAATTTCCAGTTCAAAGCTGGAATGACTTAGTAAGCTCTTTCCTTCTCCAACTCCATGCAAACTGTAATTGTAGAAAAGGTGAAGGTAAATCTGTATGACATGTAAAATATTTGTTCATTAGGCTTAATTTGGTGCCTCTGGGATCTTGTTCAGCCAATTCCTTGAACAGAGATTTTATTGCCTGTTGGACTTTCTCACATGCTTGAAGTTAAATTTTGTGTAAATATTTGAGTCACTGCTTTTTAATCTCCTGGATGTACTCACAAAAGGTTGTGTATACCTTAATACTTGTTAATACTGCATTTATTTACACCTCTAAAGGATTTAACTCTGTAATGTGGTGGAGTCTGTACAATTAGCTCTGCTAAATTCCATGGGATATTACACAGCATTTCACAGACCATTTTTTACATTCAGGATTGTGTGGATGGCAAGTTATGTAATCCCCTACACATTCATATGGCTCGTGGCCTGTTCCTCAGAAAGATGGGGAAGGGACTGTAAGTGACATGTGTTCTCTCCCCTTGCTCACACCAGAACTCCACAGAACAAACCATTGCTTTTGTGTTCCTCTGAAAGGAAGGGTTGGAGAGATTTCTTTTTCTTCCTCTGCTGATGGTCTGATGTTTAATAGGAAATCTTGTGGTCATAAATGATGGGAGGTAGGGGTACCAAGACTGAAATCCAGGTCCCCAGGGCTAGTCAGGCTGTTGCCTGTCTGTTCACAGATGTGATATTTTAGACAAATTCATAAATAAGTGACTGCTTAGAATAGTCTCATTAGCTACATCTTGTGGTTGTGTGGGATTTGTGCCTTCTATACATTTAAAATCAAGACCCGTTTTAACTTGAATCAAATACATGAATATCTTGCTAGGCCTTGTATCCTACGAAAATCCATTTTATCTTTTGAGGTAGGGTGCAGACAAGGTGTCAAACCTGGTGTGTGGGAGTGCTTTTAAGCACTCCTGTAGAAGTGTTTATATGCAAGTAAAAATGTACAATCATTTGTATGGAAGTGTTTTGTATGTATACTAACATTTTTATCCAGAACATATTTTTATTTTTGTGCTGGAAGCTCTTGCTCCTTGTAGACTGTATTTAAAATCTAGTCTATGCAACAGCAAGTTTCAGGGATTGATGATGGAGATTCTCAGTTGTCTCTTTAGGATTAAAAGCATTTCTGTACCTTTGCACCTGACTGTCCCAGGAATAACAAGTTCAGCCACCCAGTTTTACAAAAATAAAGTCACCCAGGTTGGTGGTGTCCCTTGCTTGGGTGCTGTTGAAGCTGATGTCATTTATTATTGCCAGTCACTTGGGCTCATGCAAACCTTTCAAAATTGGTGTCTGTGCCCCAAAATTGGTGTCTGAGTTGTGGCTGTGCAGCACCAGGTGAGGTGAGGTGAGACCCCACTTGTGGCTGTCAGCACAGGCTGCTGGAGCAAATTGTAGCCATCTCTGGTAGGCACTGGCTGAGAGGGAGAGGCTTATGAAGACAAATTAAGGAGGGATGAGATTTTCTGGTTTTCTAAGAGCTGTGATTTAAAGCTCTTTGGCTGGTGCAGTGTCAGCTGTGTGTGAATTCCTATCAGTTAGGCCCTTTCTTCTCCCCAGAATGGATGTTTTACAGATGTTACAGCAGCTGAAGTACTTGGGGTGATAATAGTAGGCAGCAGTAGCAGAAATTTCAAATAATCTGGTTTACAATAAGTCGTTCCCAGGGAAGTCTGCCTGACTTTCCACAGCCCTGTCTTTACCCATACATTTCAAAACATCAGGCTGAATTCTCTGTCCTTAGAAAAATCAATAAAGAAACATATCTCTCTCATTCACTTGATGGCTGCATGCTCATTGCCTACAGCTATCTGCTGTTCTTCAACTTGGCATCATTTCACCTGCTTGACTGTATTTCCCTGATCATTTTGGGTACTTTTCAGAGTTATTCTCTCCTTCTGTCTGTAATGTTTAGAAAATTTCCCTCTTTACTGTCCCCACCCTTTATTCTTGGCTGCAACAGAGGTGAAAAATGCAACAAATCTGTATATAAGACAAATATCTCTTTTGTGATGAGACACTGGCATCTTGTCTTCAGTGTCCATTCAAGGTTATTATGTATTAGTACCTTTCTTGAGCCTTTAAAAAAACAGCCATGGAAAAACACATTTTCCATGGACAAACATTTAGTTCTGAAGGGCAAGGATGAGCATCTATTCTGTGTTAGTAGGCCATAAGTTTCAGCAGCTCTGTGCAAAGTCATTGATAACTTCATAGAATCATAGAATAGGTCAGGTTGGAAGGGACCTTTTAGAGGTCATCTAGTCCAATGCAGTGAGCAGAGAAATCTTCCAGTAGATCAAGATGCTCAGAGCTTCCTCCAGCCTGGCACTGAATGTTTCCAGGATGGGATATCTGCCACCTCTCTGGGCAGCTCAGTGTTGTACCATCCTCATTGTAAAAAATCTCTTCCTTACACCCAGTCTAAATCTAATATTTTGGTTTAAAACCCTTACCCCTTGCCCTATTTCAAGAGTTTGTCCCAAATTTTCTTATAAAGCCCTCTTTCAGTATTGAAAGAGCACAATAAAGTCTCCCTGGAGCCTGCTCTTCTCCAGACTCCTGTATTGACATGCACATAATAAAATGTCACAACATTCCTCTTTAACATAACTTCTTTGAGAAAAGTCTTGGAGCAACACCAGATTAGCTTACTTGGGCTACAGCAGTCATGGTAGCAAAATTGAAGCTGGTGGCAACATGCTCCTTGCACTATGTCTGTGGATTTGTGCTTCTGCCCCTTTAGGGTGCTTCCTACAAAGCTTTCCCATTCAGATTTTCTACTGCCAGGTCTGCTTATCCTATTTTGCATAGCATTAAACATTTTCCTAGTGAATACAGCAGCACATCAGAGCTGATTCAGAATTTGCAAGCTAATCAAAACCTGAAGCATTTCCCTTCTCTCTTACATGCAAACACATGCTCACATATATGATAAGCAAGCATCATGTCTTAAAATGCTGATTTGTTTGTGCTCCCTTTCTTATAAGTACTTATAGGCATGTACTTTCATAACAGAGGGCACAAACACAATTTTTAAATGTTAAATCCCTAGCTGTGCTTTTCATAAGAGCAATCAGTTACACAGGGAAAAGCTATTGTATTCGGTGTCTGTAAAAATATTATTTGGTGTAACTTGTTTCTGAATAGGATCCAGTTACATTTAGCAAATGCAATGAAATTCAACAGTGTAATTCCCTGATCAAGAGTGCACATGCTCTTGAGTCACTTCCCTGTGTTTGCAATTTTATTTTTATAGCAACTAAACTACTAGCTTAGATGATTCATCATGATTCACACTGGAGACAAAAGGACAAAATACAAAATATAATAATGTGGCATTGTTTTCTCTTAAACGAGGTAACACTTGTGCTTGATTTTCTCTGTAAAAGCATCACAAGGTCCTTAAGACATCATTAGTTAATGCAGGGTTTTCTTGAAGAATCATTTGCCCTTCCATTCCCATCTTCTCAGCCTGAGAAAAGCATAAATCAGTTTTCCTTGGTGGTGCAGATCAGTGTGTTTTGATGCCTGTTCTGTCCTTGGCTGCTGAGGTAACACTGCCTATCCTTGCAGGTTTTGTACTGAAGCATTAAAAAGGGCCTGTGTGTGTGTTTTCCAGCAAGTGCTGGTTTAGAGAGTAAAACAGAGTTGGTTTAGAGGCTGTGGAGAACAAGTGAGAGCATTTACAGGATTTTTATGTTTAAAAGGATAGTCTGGTTGGCTTCATTTCCAAATACAGAAAGCTGGATTTTCCCTTCATATGTCACCTTCCCTATTGAAAAGGCAAAGCTGACATTTGCAATTGTTTATATAAGATTCAGGATAAAAACTACAAAAGTTTTATGTTACTTGGAATACAAAGTGCTTTGCTGAAACCAAAGGATTCTTTCTAATTTGAACATTTCCATATGGACACAAGTCCCAGGATAAGGTATGCACAGTGCCTGCATTATGTACTTGGGAATGGGAAGTTCTTCAGCTGCACAGGATGTTTGCCGGAGATTTGAAAATTAGGGATAATGATATTTTGCAAATAACTTAAATGTGGCAAGCTGATATGCTTGGAGAATATTTTTCTGAGGCATCAACCTAGCTTGATCAGAATTTCAATTACTGCAGACTCAGAGAGATACCAACCCTTTATATCAAGATACCAGCACGCCTGTTATCCATTCTGCTTAGGCAAAGGTGGATTGGTCAAATGTCATTAGCAAAGAAACCTTGTCCCAAACCAGGACAGACATAAACTATCTTCTCTTGCTCCCGTTCCCTCAGGGAGCTTCTGTTCATTGTTGAAATTCTTCTTGATACCTCTGGAAATCTGACAGTTTCTCTTACACCATTATCTTGTCTCTCTGTGTATTCTGGATCATTTCATGTTTTGCTAGATTGGAATGTGCTAGTCAGCTGAATGACAGGAGTATATGGGATCTATGAACTCCTTTTCCTTTGCTGGAATGTGTCCAATAGCAAATCCCTTTTTCCATATGAGAGGCAGAATATATTACATTCAGGCATTTCCTTGGATTTCTTAGTTATACTTGTTTACTTTTCCATTCCTATTATGTGCTCACCTTTCAGACTCCAACCATGAATAATTTGAGAAATAGATTGGTGTTTGTCCTGATTTTAACGAGAATAGAGTTAATTTTCTTCCTAGTAGCTGGTACTGTGTTTTGGACTTAGGATAAGATAAAGGTTGGTATCTCACTGATGTTTCAGTTGTTCCTTGGTAGTGCTTACCCTGAGGACTTTCCAGGTGCCCATGTTTTGCCAGAGAGGAGTTAGAGGAAGCTGGGAGGGAGCACGGTCAGGACAGGTGACCTGAGCTGGCCAAAGGGGTATTTCATACCAGAGAACATCATGCTCAGTTTAAACTGAGGTGGCCAAGGAGGCTGATTGCTGCTGTGGCCAGGCTGAACATAGTCAGGCCAATAAAATTGCTCATCACTTGTCTGTCTTGGGTTTTATGTCTCTCTTTTGATGCTATATTATTACTATTGTTATTAGGATTATCATCCTTATATATCAATTATTAAACTGTTCAAATCTCAACCCATTGATTTTAACTTTTTGATTCTTTCCCTATTCCATCAGGGAAGCCAGTGGGTGTGATTGTGCAGCTGCATGGTACTGACTTGCCAGCCGAGGTTAAACCATGTCAATTTTCCCCAATTACTATTCGTGATTTTTCCATGTGTATCTTAGACAAGGAAGTTGAAAATTCATTGAACTTGAGTCCTGAACCACTTTCTTGGTTTAATTATCTCAGTCACTAAGGTGCAGAACTCCCTGAGGTTTGCACATTCAGTTAGAGCTCCTAGAGCTGCATGGTTTATGTTGATTCAGGCATTATTTGAAAGATCTAAGGACTGTTGGATTTCTTGTCAATAGGTGAAGTGAATCTTGACCTTAAAGATAATTTCTGCATTCTACAAATGTTTGTGCTGACTGATACTGCTTTTGACTTTCTATCAGATTCAGGCTCTGCTTTCTCTCTCCATGTGCTTGGAAAGATAAAGGCAGTCCATGCACACACTGGGAAAGGAGGCCACACTCTTCACCTGCACTACAGGTGGGAGGAGGCTGAACATTCACAATGCTGCAATTCACATTTCTCTTTCTGGACTATGAACAGGGAAATACTGAAATCATGGTGTGCTCCTACGTGCTGCAGGCTTTTATTCTTTTGCTGTCTGAGTGGGGTTGTTAAAAAAGCAATAGTTAACACTCAAGTTTAAAAAGTTTTGAAAATATTGACTAGATTAGAATATGCATTAGGATATCAATTAAAGTTGGCTCATTGGCATATGACTTAAGTGATTAAGAGGAGCAATTTCACATACTCTCTACAATTACTGTTAACTGCTAAGATTCTAAAATGTTGAATCAAATTCAATTAAACTCTGCATATTACAATATTCTATAGAGCAGTGATTATGGAATCCAAGCACAGGCTTTCAGACTCAAGAGCAGCAGCATCAAATGGTGTTGAATAAATTCAGTATCGGAAGGAAATGTAGTTCTTGATTTATAACCATCGCTTCCTGCATGCCTGTTTTTCCAATAGATTTCAAGCTGTACCCCAAAAATCATTCCTCACAGCTTATTAGCTCTTAAAGCATCAGAGCCCAAATTGATCTTTGAGAAACAGATCAGAGGTTACACAGAATGATCTATGGCTTCCCTTGACCCGTTCTGTGCTGCTCACAGGGGAAAAAGAGGCTCAGGTTTTAATTGGACTATTATTTTTGACTTGGAAGCTGGAGTAATAAGTGGTCTGTGAATCAGTGGTGACTGTCTTGCTGTCCCTGCTGGCAGGTGATGAAGCAGGAGTCCCTGAGCTGCTGGCAGTGGCCTCCCAGCTCAGGGACATGGCGGAGCTGTTCCAGTCGGACGAGATGCGCCCGGCCAACGACCCCCAGGAGCGAGCTCCTGTCAGAGTCAGGATGCTCAATGATGTGCTGCAAGGCTTGGAGAAAAGCTTCCTGGTTCACCAAGCTCCTCCAGGACTTTACAGGTATGGCACACAGTGTTCCTAAAATGGTATTCACCTTGACTTGGTTTGCAGAACTGTCTTTAAAAAGAAAACTTCAGTGAGGACCCAAAATTAAAGCTAATTTTTTTTCCTGTCACATCCTTTCTGCAGAGCACATTAATTCATTACAATGCAAGGGGCCATTAGAATGCAGCACTGTAGCATTTCTGTCATGACATTGCTGCTAACGAGACGTATGGTGTGATGGCAGCGTGGCAGAAACGTGTGTCAGATGGTACAGGAAGCTTTCAGAAGAAGAAAATATTTTGAAGTCTAATACTGCTTGACAAGCTCCACCTATATTTTATTTAAAACTTCATTGAAGATTCAGAATTGTACAAGATACTCCGTAGCATTATTTAACATATTTAATTATATAGCAGCATTCTTGGATGCATTTCAGTGAGTTAAAGGCAGCACATTTCAGTTAATGAGCAGGCCTGAGTCAGTCAATGTTCATAACATCTTGTCTCTGCTTGGAATTATTCTCTGATATGTATTCAGCTGCACTACCCAGGTTGGTTTTAAGATGTCGTAGTCATCCCATCTTTTACTTTCTAAGAAAGAAGTCTGCAGGTCTCTGTCTCTCACCAGAACCAACTAAAGTAGCAAAACTGTCCTTAGGTTTTACTTGATGGGAAAAATTATCCAATGTCTCACACAAGTGAATGTGTCAAGTGGACATCAAACAGACACATGATAAAGGTGGGGCAGGATAGCAGAAATCTCCAGCCATGGGAGGGATCCTTCCAGTTATTAGCAATGGCATAAAACAAATGCAGTCATTTTTTAACAAAAGCAAAGGGGAAAAAAAAGCAAGGTAGTTATGGGAAATTCAAAAGTGTCAGTGAATAAAAGCCCTACAGCTGTAATAAAGAAAATAGAAGAATTACATTTGGGGAGGGGCTAATTTACTTCCTTTCTGCTGTGACTGGATTTATAACATAAAGAAATAAGCTAAAATGGGATTAGATAAAGTCTAATATTCCAGGTTTAGCAGTGCTGTCTGTCTTGTATGAACTGGTATGGTGTTGCAAAGGAGCCATAAAACTGTTTAATAATAATGTAATATGTATGTGTTGCATTGCAGCAGGAACATTCAACATTATTGAATCTGGCCCAGTTCTTTATTTGTAAAAATAAAATGTATCAAAACCTAAGATTGTAAGGAGAACATTGTTAAGGTCTTCTAATATTTCAATTCTTGCAGTTGCTTGCATTTTTAATTTTGTTATTTACCAAAATGTAATTGCTAGATATGCAAACATAATGTAACAAATTTTTCACCTGCTCTCCACAGTAGTAGAGAGCAAAAGTACTTTCACACTGGCATAGTAGACACTGTGGAAGTTAAAATGTTGTACTTGCCCTCCAATTTAATTAAATTTTATACAAGATTTAACAGTACAAGATTTCGATGTCTAGGAGGAAACATTGGCTTTGACTTTGGTCTGAATAATTTTACCTGACATCATCTGAAATATACAACAGTAAAGGACACCTTGTGTATCATCATTTAGATGTTCATTTAAAAAGAATACAACCTTAGTACGGTGCCAAGGTGTGTAATTGTTCCCTTTAATGGTAAATCTACACAGATAAACAGAATCAAGGACACTGTCAGATTGCTGATGTCCTTTGCTGCCATTTAAAATCTGAAGTACGTTTAATTAAAAAATAAAAAGCATCTAAGTCTTGTTTAGATTATTTTTCTTTTTTTAGGGATTGAATGTTCTTCTATTAGTCGATGAATTATGTGAATGTGTTTTGTATTCTGAAGCTATAATTGTGTCCTGAGAACACTAGAAATACTTGAAAAACCTGATTTCCTTTTTTTTATTTTTGGCTTATAAAACTGAAAGCTTATTCCTTTTGTCATTTGGTAAAGAAAACAAACAAAAAAGTCAGTCTCACAGCCAGGACCTTGTATGCCATGTTTCATCCTAGTCAAAAGATTGATAGGCAAGTTATAAACCCCTGAAATAGTGGTTTATAATGGAAATGCTGGCAGCCCTTTAACTATAGCAGCACAAGCAGTACAGCAATAAATACTGTGCTTCATCTGTAAACAGAAATTTAGGATGCAGTTTGCAGCCTTGACCTTCAGGCTCCAACTGTGTTTAGATCATTAAGATTCCATAAATACTGTAATTTACAGCCTTCTGAAGGAAGAATTTGTGTGCACAGTAAAGGACGTATTCTTCATGAAAAAATGATTGCTTCCTGTATACCCATTTGGACTCATATTCTCAACCTCAATCAAAGCACTTGACAAATTTGCTGAAGTTTTAGGCATTATTTTTAGCCTTGTGTTTGTCCTAATTCACAGCTCTCTGGATCTATACTATGTTTTCTATCCTAGAACTTGAATTAAAAAGAAAGGTGGATTTTTTCTTTATTGCAGGAGCGTTGCAACCTTCCTGTGCTTTTCCACTACAGGGGAACTGATTGATCTTTTATATATCTTTTTTTTTTTCTGTAGTTTGCACACACATTCCCATAGCTATAGTCTCTTACTCTATATAGGTACTTAAAAGAAATAAATGCCTCATTCCAGTCAATGTCATAGAGCAATATTTGGGCAAATTGATACATTATGCATCTATAATGAGAAGTAATGTAATCAAACTTAATGCAGATTTCAAATTGCTATTTTTTAAATAATTGGTGTAGGATATTGACTAAATTAAGTAATCATAATTGACATCAGCAGGTTGTTCAATACAGTAAATGCTGTAGTTTTGATGCTCATCCCTCTTACCTGGACTTCTGACACTGAACTGCAAATCTGACAACAGCACAGGTTCCCCATGATCTCTGTTTCCAACTGAGCTGGAAATACACAAGTACAGATTTAATCAGGGTGTTTTAGTCTTATCCAGAAATTTAGGCAGAATGAAAAATAATAGGTTGAGGAATATCCTGCTTTGCAAAAGTTACCCTGGGACTTGATTTGGGGTTAGGAGAAAATTGCTGAGTTTTATTGTACCTGAAATATTTCTTTGATTCCCAGTGGTGAACCTGGATATATTTTCTATTTCCAGAATAAATGTCTAGGAATAAAATAGGATTGCTGTTTGTATTTTTCATTTATCTCTCTTTGTTTCTCATAGCATAATTATAATACTGATAATTATTTGGATTTAAAATTTGCCATTATTTTAATTGAAAAATCAGTAGAAATCTGTTTTTTTCTTACCTTTAGCCCTTTCTTGCTTTCCACTCTTAAAATGTATACTTGTGTGGAACATTTCTGTGTGTTTTCTGATGCTACTAAAGGTAATAATCATAGATTACACAGCAATGGTATCCACAAGGTTAATGTAAGAACAGAGGCTTTGTTACTTTAGGCACTGTATAGGGGAAAAAAATTCAAGCATATTGTCCTCTCCATGAGGTGGTCAACCTCACCAGAACCATAAAAAGATTCCATAAATACTGATCATGTCATGGTTTTGCATGCTTTTCTCTCTACAGAAATACCAACCAAAACACTGGGATAGCAAGACAGGGTGAATGTTGATAAATACTGAGCTCAAATCTTGTGTTTGCCTAGGCTCAGTGAGAGGGGTCTCCCTGTTCCTTGTATATTTTGTTGTACTTCTTGCATTTGCTGATCCCCGGAGCTTCTGACACCCTGTCAGCCTGATGTATCTGTCAGGTCTGTGTGTGCACTCCTCAGGTACTCACAGGGAGCCTCTCCCTGTGCTGGAAGGCAGAGTGCTTCAATGCACAGTAATTTTGAAAACAATACAGCAAACTTCATGGAGTATCAGGCACGGCACAGTCCGTGCAGGGAGATCTCCAGTCTCAATGAAAGTGTCACATTTCTTCAGTTCCAGGTCTAATTTTCAGATATGATGGGTGCTGTTGGTAGCAGATGGATCCAGTAGTAAGTATGCAGAATTTCCTAGAATCCTCTAGGATGCTCCCCCAAAATTTTCAAACCTAAATGAGTCATTAAAATCACAGTTTGTGTCTTCAGTACATAAAATTAAAGCCAAAAAGAGGCATACAAGGGCTCAGGTTGTTATTTCTGCTCCAGTTAGGGGTGTTTTCTTCTTAATGGACCTTGCCTAAGGATCAGCTATGTCCTGACTGACAGTTCTTTTAACAGTTTTACAAAAAATCAAGGTGAAATTGTGTAAAATCTTCCTTTTAAAAGTTTTATCCTAGCATGGAAAGTTTATCCTGTCCATTAGGGCTGTATGCATCTACCACCACTATTTATGGAATTGTTACAGGGGTGATTGTGCTTTGTCTAATAGATGTAATTGAGTGAATTGAGTGATAAGTAGGTGAAAAGAAAGGATTTTGAAAGCAATCTGTGTCTTCAGCAAAGACCTCCAGCAGTTTTTATTGCTCATTTGTATCAGTTAAACTTCTTCCTTTTGCTTCTTTTCATCACAGATACCCAAGTGTGACATTAGCACTTCATTGGGCTAAAGAATGACAACAAATGGGTACATTTTAATGCACTGAACAAAATACTGGCAGTAAGCAAACATAGATTGTGCATGCACCCTGAATTTGACATAATGAAATGAAATGAAAGAACAATCAAAAGGTGTTTTTAGTACCATTCAAAAAAGGCAACTTGCATCACTGCTGAGCTTGTGCCACTCAAGTGTGTGGTTCCTCAAAACAAATATTTTCTTTTCAGATTGAGATTTGTTATGTACATTCCTGACATGTATATTCTACAGGATTTATTTCTGCTTTGCTGGTAAACAGCAGCAGATTTTCAGGTTTCAAAATACACATGCCCTAAGAGTCTAGTTTCTAGAGATATGTTTAGTAGGGAAATTAAAGACCTCATTATATGTCCATAAGTAAACAGGCTGCTCATTGGATTTACGGAGGACAAGCATTAAAGATGCAAATATACTGCTAATCTTAAACAATAACGTGGATAAACATGGAGTGCAATGTCACCTGCAAAATAAAATAAAACCCTAGCCCAGAGTTTCTACTGAAGACAGTAGATCTGTCTCATTGTATAAACTCTGGAGATTTGTTTTTTTCATTTTGAATTCTTCATTTATGACTTCAAGTAGAAAACATTCCTGTCTCCTTTGTAGTAATATTTGAGATGTTTTTTGACCAACCTGAACCAAATGCATGGAGTATTTTTATTGTTCTGCTTTTTATTATGTGAAGCAAGGAGTGATTTGATACGGTGTCGATGATCCTTAGTGTGGGAAATACTGAAATAATTCATGTTTCACTGGCAGCAGTAGATAATGTTCTGTCTCTTATTATCTGCCATGTGCAATTTGTAAATACAATGCTAGAATTATGTTGGGGGAGAAGGAAAGAATTGTGTGCTGGTTATAGAATAGTGTACCTCAGCTTTTGTCATTCAGTCAGAATAAATGAATTTTTTTCTTCCAACACAGCAATGATTTCGTACCTGACTTTTGACCTTCCTGTTTTGTATATTTCAAAATTTGCAACTCCTTTTCTTCTATGATTTTTTCACAGCTTATGAGTGGAGTTATGAACAGTGCAATTACTTGTTTCTCTCTCTAATCCTTCTCTGGTGTTTCTCAGTTCTGCAGTTGTTCAGCTCCCTTCTCTCTGATAAGCATTTCACCAAATGTATTTTTTTACACCCAAAATGCCTTCCCATTTTCCTCTGCCTTATTCCTTTGAACTTTACAGTGTTTGAGCAGTGTGGTTGTGGTTTTTGCAATTGTAAGTATGGAGCAGCACATTTATCCTAGCACACAGCAGTAGCATTTACTAGGCTGATAATGCTCTTACAAATTCCTGCTATGGTTATTATTTTTCTCATGACTGATAATGATGCTGAATTATGCCCTTTCTTAATACTGAGGAGATGTAATAGAGTGATAGTTATACTCAAAACACCTGATCCATCTGAGTGGCAATGGAGATTTTTTTTCCTTTGGAATCACTGATACATGTAATGGCCACGAATTAATGACTGTATTTGTTGTCTTGTAAATTTTTACTATTTAAAGAGCATTTGCTGCATAAATACTACTGGATTAGCCATCTGCAGGGCTGTAATTATGGCAGACTTTAAAGCTTATTTAAACAAGGAACATGAAAATCTTTTCATGACACCTGCAAAAGCAGAAAACCTCTGTAATCAGGGATTAGGTCATGCCATGAAATCAGATTTCTCACTTCCCTGATATGAAGGGAACCCTGGTTTTACATATATTAATTTATTTTTCTTCTATGTACTTCTCATGACTTTTCTTCCATCTGTTAAATTAGGTTGATTTGTATACTTGCAGAGTTCTCTCTGTACAATAAATCAGACCCATTACATTTGTGATCCAGTAAATATTATTATATTGTAATTTAACCCACCTATAGTCATCCTGAAGACAAGACTGTACCCAGGAAATAATATTCCTCATGCTTCCCATGAATGTGCATGGTCTTGGCAAAAAAAAAAAAAAAAAAAAGTTTTTTTTTTGGTAAAATGCCATTTATTTTAATATGTGTCCTTAGCCCATTTCACAGCAGTTGTTCTGCTGACTGTAAAAGCCCTGCCCCAGCTGTTCTGTGAGCTCAGTGCAGAGCTCTCATGCCAGCTCCAGCAAGGCTTGTGGTTAGGATGCAGCTCCACTCCCTGTCCCTTGCTGGCAGATCTTGCTTGGTCTGCACTTATGGTGCTAAATAGGGCAAGAATATTTAGTTCCAGAAAAAAAAATCTGCTGTAATCTCAGGAAGCTGTACAAAGTATAGCCTCTGAATAATTTATTAAATATGATAGAAACTTAATATTTTATACATTATTTTATCTTTATTATAAACAGTAGGACTGGTAACATTTTTTAGATCCAAGAAATGTATGAATCCACATTTTTGATCATGACAGATAAGAACCTTTTGTGTATGGTTGAAATATTAGCCAAGAACACTTCTTGAATATAGTACAAAAACAAATGCAATTCATTGGGAAAATAGTTAATATGCAATATTCCCCCACTAACATATTACCCAGGCAATAGAGCTCAGAAATGTGTTGATGAGATCATTAACAGGAAAATTACCTTAACTGGGGCTTAAAAGAAGTGTTAATTCTGTGTGTGTACCTGCCACTGAAGGTAATAATGATATAACTTTAGGCATTTCTTAAAGATGTATTATGTATTATGACATAATCTTTTATCCATCGTTAACTCTCATGACAATGACCTGTGGTAATGGTCCCATGTCACACAGCACAGAGTTATTTAGGGTGATCAACCCAGTCAGGATCAGAACTGGAGATCAAGGTCAAGCCAGTTTCCTGCATTAAGCACTGGACACTGCATGCTGCTTTGTTTAGGAATGGGATTCCTCCTTAGGAAGAGGATGTGTTACATGATTTCTGAATAAAAAGCCCTATGAAGCCATCAGAATATCAGCTGTGAGCCATTTGGAAATAATTTTATTAATTCACTTCCCTCAAGTTCTTCAAAATAGTGACACATCTGCTTTTAATTCAAGTGTTTCAGAATGAGACAGCCTTAAAAGACAGATAGTTTCCTCCAAATTATTCACACAAGCATGTTTCTTTTACTTGAAAAGCAAGTGTAGCATAAATCATTCAAAAAACAACATGCTTACCTTTGTTTGAAATTATTATTATTTGAAATTTAACAAAGAATATTTCATATCAGTCGCTGCCAGCAAATAACATTTTAAAATACAGTCATATCAATTTTGTTCAAGCATCATCACTCTTAAGTATAAACGTAAGTCCTTGTTCTGAGGAATCACAGAAAAAGTACTGGGGGTTTTTAAAAAATTTTTACATTTCCATGGAGTATACATCATTCTCTCATCAGCTGCATACAGGGTTGGGAAGATCTGTGGCAAAGACTCTCATAGGGGGTTCTGTGGCTTCTTCAGGAATTTATACATAAAATTGCTTAATTAATGTCTGTAAAACCCAATAGAAATATAAAAATAATAGAAAATAGAAATAGAAAATAATGCCTAATTAGAGGACTGCTCTTTAGTAATGATAAATAGTGACTTGCAACTTTGAAGAACAAATGCATTCTATTTGTTTGGGTTTTTTTAATTTCACTTCTGTGAAGTCATTCTGTACTGTTGAAGCTGTAGATTGGATGCTCCTTACCTACTGATCCGGTTTACTCCAAAACAAGAATGAAATCAGCACCTAAACTCAGCAAATTTTCACCAGGAGAAAAACTGTGAGTGCGTGGTAATGTTGATGTTCAGCACTTGGAAATAGATATTTTATTGCAGCCTAATTTTACTCAAACTCAGTCTTTAAGCTAGTCAGGCTTCTTAGCTCCATTATTCTTATCTGAGGCTGTTCCAGAACATCAGTCCTCTAATGATTTGCTACTTGCCTCAAGTTGCAGCTTCCATTTGTTGATAGTTATCATATATTATATTAGACACTGTTTGCTATCAAAAGTCACAAAACTTAGGAAGTGATGTAATTACTGTTTATTTAACAAAAGTGGAAAAGTTTGGCTACAGATTGTGATAAATTCAGTATTTCATTTTTTTCTCAGCCATTGCAGAAAACTGTCCTATTTTATCAGAAAATCAAGCTTAGCATTGTTAACTTTACGTCAGTCTTTTCTGTTGACAGAATATATAACTATATAAATACATAACTATCAAAAAATAGTTTCCTTACATGTTTCTGAACAGAAATTAAAGTGAATGTTTTCTGTGAATATTGAGTTTTGGTCATAAATAAGTCCTCAAGCAACCTTTCTTGGCTTAAATTCTTTAATAGACCTTTTGCTTTCTCTTTAGGATTCTGAATGCTTGTTCATGTGCTTTGGAATCTGGTATTGGTGCCCTCAAGGCCCTCACAAAGATTTAAATTTGTCAAAGTGCATCAAGCTGAATTAGGCTAGAATTAGGGTTAGGTTAGGCTTTAGTGATCCTTCAGTGAGAGATTAGTGTGTTTCAGGACAGTGCATCCCTTACCTTTGAAATGTACTGTAATCAAAGAGAACTGTAGGGAAATAAAAGATAATGTATCTGGTAACCCACTACTCTTCCAGTTTGGCTTCTCTTTTCCCCTTTGTTTATTTGGCTGGCAGTCAAGCCAAGCATGAAGACACTTCCCAGAGCTTGCAAAATCAGGATTAATTTTTTAAAGAAGCCCTATTTAAAACTGACCCCTCAGAAATGTACTCAAATCTGGAATAATTACCTCCTTGTGGTCCCATGTCCCAACAGGATTCTGTTCATGCACATTTAGCACAACCTCCATTTGCCATAATTGACTCAATTAGAGGTGTCCTAATGCCTGTCTTTTATGCAAGATAAATTTGTACCTGGCAGGGAGAGAGTTTACCTGTTTTACCACTGTCACATAACCATGCCTTTGAAATGCCTTTCAGGTGGTTAGACTTTATTTGGGCTTGATATCTTGATTACCTGCAGCTTATCAACTGCTGATAACATGCAAATACATCCCTTTCAGGCAGACACTCACCTCTGAGTGTACATGATTTTAAATATATCTCTTTCTGGAATATATATTGGTAGAACCATTTGCAGCCTGTAAACCAGAGCACCAAGGGAAGGCAGTCAATGGCTTTTTAAAAAAGAAGAGGATGTGTAGGAAACAAAAGTTTGGAACAGCATCTTACAAACAGAGGATCCTTAAAAATGGCATTGCTAGGTTTGTGGGGACTTAGGGCAGCAGGGAATAAACACTGGGGGGGAAAAAAAAAAGGAGGGGGGGGTTCCTCTGGATCAGCTCTAATGACATGTAATGACACTTCACCAGGGCATATATTTTCTCCTGATAAAAGCTAATCTTACATGGCCAGCAGCTATCATTTTATAATTATAAACCTTCTGCCACAATGCTGTGAAATAAAATAGGTAAGATAACAAAACTGCATGTGGGTGTCAAAAAAGGTTTAAAAAATAAGAAGAGAGGAAAGGAGAAGGACCACTGGAGATCAAAGGATAAGGATCCCAGAGGAAGAAGGGAAACTTTCTGCATGTTCACTGCAAAATTTTGTGAGGTGCAAGCTTGTGTAAATAAACCAGTATAAATCCTTTTGTGCTGTTTCCTGAGAAGATTTTTTGATAATTTTATGTCCTACAATGAATAACCACTGTATGGAACTGGAATTCCCAACATGTAAATATTGTTATTAGAGTGCATTTACTTATTTACCAAAGTAATCATATTTTATGTGATACAAACATGAATGAAAACAGACTCCTAAATGTAAGAAAAATGCATTCAAAATTGAACAATATCAGGAGAAAGGGAAATATAGAGAATCTTTGTTCTGGTGTGCTTTTTTTTTTTTTCCCTTGGGGAGTACAAGAAAAAACAATTCAGGGAATTATAAAATTGAGTTTGTGAGGATGCTGAAGTCATAGCACATTGTGTTATAACTGGAATAGACAGAGGCTGCCCACAGCATTTACCTCTAAACAATTTGTGATTCTGCAGAGAAAACCTGCACTCATTTCATGTGGGACAGTAGACTTACCATCATGTCCTAATGATTTAATAATTACTTTTCAAAATCTGAAATCTGTGGGCTGTTAGGTACGAGTCTGTTTGTAAGTGCCTGAATAATTCATCTTCTGTTATACATTACCTACAGACAAAATTTTCTTGTAAGCTAAAAATCGTTTTTCGTGACAAGAATACTGTGGTAATCTTGTTTCATCTTGTACTGTCCAGTTGCTCTAAAATTGAAGTTATGTTAAAATCAATGTATTTCTAGCGTGGTCCATCATTCAAGACTTTTTCAAATTCCTTCTGATCTGGTGGGTGTGACAGTAGCTCCTTATTTGTGGTTATGTAGAACAGCATTTAATGGCATTGTTTTGGTCAGGAATGCTTGTGCTCCTGGGCCTGACAAGGACTTATCAAAGTTATAGAAAAGGCTCTGTTTATAGTTTCTTTACTTTGCTAAGGCTGTTTGTTTTGTTTGTAGCCCTTTTATCTCTTTCAGTGGTACTGCCTGAAGTTATTAATTAGGTTTCCTACCTCAGTGTTACACTTCTCAGGTCACTGGGATGTGTCATAGAGACAAGCCCATTAGGATGAATGATGTGTGTTGTAATTTCATCAGTGCCAGCAATAATGTATTGCAGTTTTCTGTTTAGGAGTGTCTTTTTGTTTTGTGGGGGTAAGGCTGACTGTGTGAATTGTATTTATAAGATAAAATAGTTAAAGATGAAGGTAGATACTTAAGCAATTAGGCCAGAGGCTGGAATTGTTGTTTTAGAGGTGTAGGCTACAAAACCAATTTGTGTTAAGGAATGTTTAAGTAATTGAATTTCACAGTGTAAATTAAAGTCTCTTGCTGTCATTCTGCATGTTGTGGGCACATGGTGATACCTTGTGTCAGTGAAATGGCTGGGGTTTATTTTTCAGTTCCTGTGTAATCTTTAATGAAAACACTTTTCTGACTTGTAAAGGCTTGGAAGTAATAAACTGGACTGACCATTTTTTTCATTTGATGAAGCTTCAACAGAGATGAGAAGTGAACTTGTATAAATTGGCTCTCCTGAACATGCATAGAGAGAAAAATCATTTTATGTGACAAAGGGGTGGCATGGCTTGCCAAGCAAAGATAAGTAATTGGAAAATACAAGATCCCAGTGAGAACTAGCAGAAAATTTGGAAAAAAAAAAACTTATTATTATTTGCATACATAAAAATATAAATGAGGTTCTCTCATACTATTTAATCAGCTATTCTGAAGCTGTTACTATTTCAGAAGTTAAGAGATTATTTTAAAATTATGATAGTAGACTGCTTGTCTCATTCATCAAACAACTAAGCTCTCATCAGACACTAATTTCCCCTGCATTCAGGTGGGGTGGACTAGAAATACTTGTTCTTGCTCGGATGACATGCCTGTGTATTTACTGTGGAATCACCAGTGATTCCAGAATCACAGTAGTAAATTTAAACTATTAACACCCTTATATGTCAGGGTAAACCATCTTTTTTAGCTTGTGTGCCTTGTTTTGAGCACATTTGATGATGGCACATGAGGTCTGTCCCTATTCACCACAAATGTTGTCTCATCAGTCCCCAAATGTTCCAGTGTTCAGACCATCCTCTCTTTAGAGTCGTTTCTGCAGTGTGTCAGTGGTGCTCTGCTGATGGCTGCTGTCTTATGATGTTTTTATAAGTTGACCTAAAGGATTAGAGGGATCCTAGCACAGGTCAGGGCACCAGTGTTGTGGGCATTTGAATTCCAGCTCAGTCAAACTCTCCCAGCCACCAGCAACCAGATCTCTCCTGAGGGTAGAAAGAAATGTGATTATCTGTAGCACTGTCCTTGCTGTTGGAGGTGTTTGAGGGGCTATGAGCACCCTTCTTTCTCCCTGTGAACTACAGGAACTATAGAGGAGAGTTCTTCAAAAGCCTGGTTCTGTTTGCACTGATCTCAGCAGGAGTCCCTGAACTGAGGGAGCAAAATCAATCCCTGCTTTGAAAAATGCACTATTTCCCATAGCACAGCCTATCCTTAAAAACCAAGCAAGCAAGGGTTTATCTGATTCTCAGCATACACAGTTTTCATTTATTGTGTCACAGAGACTGCTCTGGGACAGTCCATGAGATAACTTGAGCCACTTTGAGTATGAGCTGGTTAGGGAGCAGGAGCATCAGCTCTGAGCTGGGGAAGCAGGGGCTGGTCCTGTGGCTGCTGCAGTGCAAGTTATTGCCACATTCTGCCTGATTCTGCCCTCTTGATGGGGCTCTCTGTCCCCACTGTGCTCTTCTTGCACATCCTCCTAACCTGTTTCTGTCTAAATGGTCGATGTCAGTGATGCCCTATTGTTTAAACTGTGTAGATTCAAACCCTTTCCCTCCTCTGCTGAGACCTCCAATTCATTGCATTGCAGACCCCTGGAACTGTCTGGATGTATTGCTGTCAGGGGATGAAAAACTCATCATTCCTTCTGCACACTGCTGCACACTGCTGGGTTTGGATGTATACCTAGTATTGGGGGGTAAAAACATAGACTGAAAAATTGCCATATGAGTACAGGAGTTATTTAATATATTTGAAAAAAAATGGCCTCTCATTGAAAACATTTTTTAAAGCTGAAAAACACAGCAAAAGATTGTGGGTGTTCTGTGGTGTCATTTATTGGGCTTCTTTGTTACCTTTTCCTCAGGCTGAGTTGCAGTTAGGTGATTCACAGAATGATAAGATGCACTTTTTGTGTTCATCTATCTTCTGTAAATAAACTTGGCAGTTTTAGCACTGATTTGGCCTGTTCTGTCATGCCATTAGGTTACTAACAAGTGTGAGCTGTCCTGTCTCTTGCTGGGTTCCCATGGAGCAGCTTCTCCCCTGCCTTGAACACCTTTCCTGTTCAAGAATAAGGTCCTGCACCAAATCACTGTGCCTTTCCTGTTTCAAATTTCATTCACTTCTGTTTGCAATCAAAGGAGTTCCTGGGTGGAGATTTATGATATTTATGTGGTCTTCTAATTAGTGCAATGATTACACCTGGTTTTGGATAACATTTATAGCCTGCTTCAAAGAGTCCCATTAAAATCACTGACTAGCTTTGAATTCCAAGCCTTCCACACCTCATACAGATAACATTTCTAAGGGATCACACAATACTCTTGCATCTATTTTTCTACAAACCATTAAAATTTTTTGCAGATTTTACTGGAAAACACAGATTTTGTTTCACAAGGGTTTAGCTGTGTGTGCTGTTTCTTTCCTCTAGTATGGGACATTAAAGATGGGTTACTCTTGTTCTGAAACCACAAAGGATTATTGATGAAATAAAGTCTCTGCTGAAGGCAAGGAGAGTTTTATCATTGGCTTCAGTGTAGCTGGAATTTCACATCTGAAGTGTGAAATAAATAACATGAACAGACAGGAAAAACAAAACCAAAACAAAACCTGTGCTGAGGGTTCACAGCAATAACTAAACTCCTTTTAGAGGGGAATAAATAGAATTCATCTGAGAGACAAAATCCTTCATGAAGAGTGTGACAGGTCTAGGCTCAGACTTTTGAATAAAATCTTGAATGGTCAAAGAGAATATGAGACTTCTTTGATGGATTAGTAACTGCTCCAATGTAAGTACACGTAGTTCAGTGAATAGATTCAGTTTATAGAGGCATAATAAATATGCATTTGTCTCTCAATCTGCCATGGGTCAGCTTTACTGTGCATAATATTTATCATCTGTAAGCTGTGGCTGATACTTGCAGGTTTTCTTGATGGCATCTGGTGGATTTTTTTTACTAAAAATTTTACCATCTTCTCCATTGTTCTCTTTCAGAAATATTCTTTACAGACTGGATGACAGGACCAGCCAGTTTTCAGTACTGCTGGAGGCACTGGAGCACTGCAAACTACATCAGTCAAATGAGACCGTTCAAGCAGCCTTGTCAAAGGTGCTGAACAGCATCAATTCAGCTCAGGTTTACTTCAAAGCAGGGCTTGATGTGTTTGAGACTACCTTAGCTGGAAAGAAATGAGAGGATTCTCTGCATTCTAAGGCATTTGTTTACAGCTCTCAAAACAAAAGTTCGACTTGGGCCAGAATTGCTCTGAGGATCAAAACCTTTCTCAGCCTTTTCTTCAGCTGGCGCTTAAAGGTACTGCAACACGTGGTTTAAGAAATGTAAAACACTATTTTGCACTGTTCACAATATATCTCAAATGTCTGTTCCTGAATGTATCAAACCTAAAGAGAGGGAATAACACTTCGGAGATGATTTTTGGAAGGACATCTGCTGTATTTTTGTATGTAAAAGAGCTCAATCATGGGAAGTACCAAGCACGTCCTGTGGTGTGCTGAACCCCTGGTTCTGAGGCACCCCAGATGTGCACCCAGGGGAGATTTCCTCTGTCACAAAAATCTGACTCAAGTTTCCTGATGTTTTCAGCAAGCTCATCTTCTTCCTTACTCCGTTCAGGAGTTGAAGGATGTGGTGTTTCCATGGGTATCCAGCACCAGAGTGGAAATGCACAGAACACCTTTACAGGTGCAATCCAACACCTTTACTCCTGTGGAACAGTAAATACCTCAGTTCTGAGAATACAGATGAACTTTGATTCTTCCATTTCTGTATGAAAATAAAGAGTTGTTTTCTCTAATGTTTCTTGCAGAGGAAATTCTTGTGATGATTTCAAATTATTGGAAAAGTGAGAATCGGTAATTACACTTGCACAAAAATGAATGTTTATGTTAAATGAAAGAACTGCCTAGTCTTTATAAGGCTAGAGGCCTTACAAATTTTCACCAAACATTCCCAAAACATCCCATTTCAAGGTCTCTAAATTTCCAGAGAGCTGTAAATAAAAGCAAGACCTCCAAGTCCTGGGAAAAGTTTTGGGATTCCATCACTCTTTGCCACACCACCAGCTATTCCAGGCTGGATCATTCCATCAGGCCTGGCATATAGGACCTGGATGGTTGTCAGAAAAGCACAAGGAAAATATACATTCATTCCCTGCTGTAGAACAGGAATTCAAGTGTGGAGGCACAAGCTGGTGAAGCATATTGCAGAGCTAAAATGCAAATCTGTTTTTCCATTGGTAGAAGGAGCTAATCACACCATTGCCTGTTGGCCAAAGTAATAAAGGATCAGGAGTGTCCCTCAGTGTCCTCTGAGGGGATGCTGTACACATTTGGGAACTGCAAGTCTTAATAATATAAACAGTTGAAATTGTTAAGCCCTATTTGGGTTTTACAGTCTAATGGTTCTAGGTTTAGAGCTTAAATAATTAATTTTATATAAATACTTAGAATTTAAATATAATTTATTTGATGGAAATGTTAAATGTATTGTTACCCAGTTTGCCATGGAAACATTACAGGAACATTTCAGGTTGTAATAAAAATGGAAAAACTGTCTGTATTAATGTTCAAAAATTGCCTTCAGGAGAATTTCTGAGCGCACAATTTGGTGAAAAACTTTTTCAAGTTCACATAGCAAGAAATGAGCTGTGTACACATCTGGGTTTCTGTTTGCAAAGTCCTTAGCAAAGGGGTCTCTCCAAGCAATGGCCCAGGACTGGGTGCACACAGCTGTGCTGGTGCTACATTTCTTCACAAGTTATGATTGAATAGTGGGCAAAAGCCCCCTGGGCCTGACCAGAGGCAGAGCTGTGCAGTTGTCCAGCAGCCTCTGCAGTGGGAATTTGTTCAGCCCCAGTCAGTGGTCTGCAGGGACTCAGACATCATTATCTCCCAGCTTTCCTCAGCATCTGATCAGCAGGAGTTGATGATGACTCTTCTGCTAATACTGGCACCAGTTCTGTTTAGTGCAGAGAGAATTTTACTTCTGAAGAGTAGTATTGTTTATGATGTAGGTTCACCCCCTTGTTTGCCTAGTTCTTATTATTGTAAGATTTAAGTGGTTGGACTATCCACATTTGAATTGTCTGTTTATTTTGAGAGCTTGGGGATGTACTGTGCATGCTACGCTTGAATTGTATTTTTTATATTGTGACAGGGACCACTCTTCTAACAGTTCATTAAGTGACATAAGTTCTGTAGAGTGCTGCCTCACTGTGGAGCCTTTGATGGTATTAAATGAGAAAGGGTCAGGTGCCATTAGGAGACCAAAAAGAGAGATTAACACCTTTGTTAACTCTACCAGGTGAATTTAATAATTGCTTACTCATCCTTAGAATGTTCCACCAAACCCACTTCTAATGCAACCAAAGTGTACTCAGCAAAATCAGTGAAATCTGGTGGAAGCAATATCGCTCATGGATGATTTCTCATCCATGTAATTCCATGTAATTTCTCAGCCCTGTAATTCCAAAATAAAATATTTATCTTGTTTTCTCACTAATGTCCTTCTGTAACCACTTCTAAAATATCAGACTTCAAAGTACTCCAGTAGAAAAGCGCTGCTGTTGTAAATGTCTGTCTGTTCTAGAGAAAATCAGATGTTCTTGCTGGTGAGATTAATCAGATGAGCTATTTAGGGACTTAAATGCATTGATTTCAATGTCATCTCACACTTGTAGATCTTTTGTAGGCTTTTATTTCAATGTTCAGATCTTACATAGAAATGAATGTTCAGTGATAATATTTGTACTCTTATAGCTTTGGAAAAAAAGCACTTTTGAGCCATATCCTTCCATTGATTTTTAAATCCTACCTATTGACTTTAAGGAATTTATAGCAAGTGAAGGTCCTAAGTACCCTGTGTGCTTCTAACACAGAGTTTTTGCCCAACCAGCTGTGGAACATCAGCTAAAGGAAGGTGTTAGTAAATCATTGCAGCTTACCCAGATTGACTTCATTCCTATGTTGTACTGGAATAAACAGAGCACCCTTAAAGGCAGAAGCACATTTTCAAATTGCGTGAATGATACTAAAAAACGTATTAGCTTTTCAGAAGCATCAGTTGCCAGAGACAGTATAACAAATGCATTGATTGCTATTTAATCTAGAGTCATGCTCACAGTGACCAGAAAATCCCTGCAGCCTACAATATTTGTATGTTGAGACAGTTGATAATAAAAAGCCAATAAGGTTTTATTAGTATGTATTTTAAAGAGTCCATAAAAAAGCTAAAGTACAATCAAGTCAGATGAATAAAAAGTACATGGAAGCTGGATTTTGAGTACTAACCTTAAAAAAGGCAGTGAATTGTTTTTATCATCCAAGAAAAACAGTATCTGTGCAAATATGCAAACACACAAATGCCTTGTATCTTCAAAAGGTTGTGCAAACATTAATTTACTCGCAGTGATATGATATATCTACATAAACACAGATGTAAATAATTACATGAGAAAATTAGCAAACACTTTGCACTGCCTCACTTACCTTTTAGGAAAGTATTTCAGTCTAGAGATGTGAAAGGAAGCACTGCAGCTGACCTCAGTTCTTGCTACAGTAGGTGGGGAAAGGTTAAATCTCAGGTATTACAGAAGGAAGCACTGGAGGTCATTTATTCCAACCTCTCTGTTCAAGCAGGGTCACTCAAAACAGCCTCCCAGGAGGGGCAGTGTGCAGGTGAGAGTTGAATTCCTTCCAGGGATGGAGATTGCTCAACCTCTCTGGGCAATCTGTGCCAGTGCAGGTCACCCTCACAGAGAAAGTGCTTCATTCTTCCATAGAAACAGTTCCTCCAAATTTCACCCTGTTTCTGAGTTGTTAAGTTACTGTAATTAGTTTAATTGTCAACATTCAGAAGGTCACCATCATTTCATTTAGTGAAACTCTCAGACACCATCTCTAGGATTTCACAGGTATAATGTGTTGGAAAGCTTGTATGAGGAGATTTGTCCAAGCCATAAACATTGGTTTTGCTTTTTATTTCAGTCATAGAATGACTTATGTCCTTATATTTGAAGGTCCTTTGCACAGTCCCTGGTCCACAGTCATGGGGTTTCTCTATACATTAGGAGGCTGATGGAGAACAAAAGATACATTAGAAAATGCAGGGAGGGAAAACACCTACCAGCACATGTAGCTATAAATGCATCCATTTCACCCAAGCTTTGGGGGCTCACTGTGGCTTGTGTTGAGTGGAAGGGAAGGCAGGATAACTGTATGGCTCATTCTCATTTAAAAGCTGTTAGATGCTCTACAGATGCCTGGTCTGTGTTCTCCCAGGAGCAGTTCAGATTTCCCTGGCAGGGCCTGTGCTGGGAGCTGGTGTCACTCAGCACTGGGCACCTACAAGCTCAGTGGGGAGATGTTCTTTCCCTTTGGTGACATTTTAGCAGTGTCACTCCAGTCCCAGAAAATTGTTTGAGAGAAAATAAATCTTATTTCATGATGCTTGGGACCTGAGTTTGGAAAACAGTCAGCCTTGTACAGCACTCTTAGTGGTCAAAACAAAGTAAGGTGTTGTCTTTGCAAGCTCTGAATCTACAAAATTTGAGATAGGGTCTCCAGTAGCACAAGTAAATGTCTCAAATATAGAATACAAACATATTTGTGGTCTATTGCATGTTATAATAATGATAAAAATTACTTGGATACCAATGCAGTGATTGTTCTGGGTGGCTTTAACCACCTTGCTGTTTTTTCTCCCTCTAACACCATCTTCTCCAATCCCCTGAATTCTACTCTCACATCTTTTTGCAATGTGATTTTTCCCATCCCTCACCACCTTTTTCTCAGCTATTCCCACTAGTTTTCTGTCTCCATTCTGCTTCCTTATCACTTCTTAAGCTCCCCTTTAATTTGCCAACCACCAAGTTAATCCCTGTCTTTTCTCTCTCTGATCTCAGTCTTGCCTTTTATTCCCCATTCAGTTCTCAGCTCACCGCCTTCAAGTTTAAATTATTATTCCTGGTACAGCTGACCATAATAAAGAGCTCAAAGTGGTGGAAAAGTCCTGCTCAGATCCAGATGGATAAAGTGTAAGGAGACATCATCTATTAAATTCAAAGTATTCACTTCTGAGTACATGCAAGCAGCAGGTTTTCAGTTACAGTTTGACTGAATGGAAACAGATTTTTTTTTTCCTATCTTCTTTCTCTCTAATGTCTGGACCAGGAAATTCCCTCAAAAGTAGCAGTGTGGAAAGGTGATAATCTTGAAAGTTTTGAAATAAGCTTTTGAAGTTTATTTGAATCCAATTCTGAAGTTGGGTAAGAAATTACAAACAAAGAATAAGAATTGGTACTACCTGTCTACAAAAAAATGCAGGCAGTATCTAAGCACAGAACTTCTCTGACCTTGCAGGGGCCATCCAGCCTTCTCCATATATTGGCTACATACCAAACTTATGTGTGTAATTATGCTGTCCTACACTGTTTTACATTATTAATGATGACAAGGACTAAAGCCACATGCACAAACCTGTACTTGAACATGCACATTAGAGCCTAGGAAGTGCCTAAGAATAATGAATACTCATCTGGGAAGCAAAGGCTTTAAAAATGTCTAAATTAGACTGCATGTTTACTAAAACGATGGTGCTTTTAAGCTGTTGTTTTTCCTAATTACAATCCCACTGCTGCTGGTTATTTCTACTATTGCTCATACACACGTGTCATAGCTGGAGAAAATGTACACCTGCATGGATTTGCAAAAAAGATTATGTTGCCCCTCAGTCTTACTGACCTTACTGGATTGGTTTTTTTCAACAGGGTTGACTTTGCCATATTTACTTACCAGGGTGCTATTCCACAGAAGCAAGGTCAGCAGAATTTGGCCGCTATTCATGGAATTTCCCAAAAGATTGGTATCAAAAGATCAATTATTTCTCTTTAGTCTGTTTTCTTTAATCTCTCAACATAGACTGTTACAAGCAAGAAGGTATTTTTTTTAATTGGGAGGAGTCTCTTGGTCAACATTAAGTAAGCCACAGGGCAGAATATGAATGTATATACACAAGTGGTATAATCTGGAAGTAACTTTATACCTATTATGAATAATGCATTAATGCAGACATACTTTTATGAATTTCACAGGTTAGAATTAATAAAAGGGCTTGATTTAAGAAATTTAATCAGAATAAAGGCGTGGAACAACAGCTTTGCTGTGTAATTAGAGTATGTCCTTCCTCATCTGCCTAATTCATTTGGTTAAAAAATAATAGGGTTTTATTTAAGCTGCTTCTTTCTGATTTATTTCCAGCAAGCCTTTGAAAATGAAATCTTGGTCTTTCTTTTTCTTTTAAATGTGTGCTGCTTTTAATGTTTATGGATCAATTCTCAAGTGTTCAGTGTAACACCACCTTGTCTGATCACTCATTGATTATTTGATAGGATTGAGTGGAATTTTAAAGTATGGTCTTTGGAAGAAGGTCCTTTACTGACTGTTAATATATATATATGATATTATATACTAGAGTGGCTGCCTTTACCATGCTGTGCTGTAGGTGTGTAATGTGATGCTTTGAGGCACCAATTTAAGAGAATTTTTATTTTTTCAGTCATTTTGCAGAGACCTGTTAATTTTCTCCCATTTGAGGCTGTGCTCCCCTGGCCATGCTGGTGACAGAGCAATGCAATACCCAGTGCTCTTAGCACAGGTACATGGCATGCTGAGGGTTTGTCTGAGCTCTCAGTGCATTCCCAGGTTTTACTTAGTGTCCCTTGTAGCCCCACTTTGCTTTTGTGTGGCACAGTCTTGATACCAGTGTGTGACCCAAGGAGAGGTGGATGGGTCTGACTTTTTGGTGAACTTGCTACAGAAAATGCTGATGTCCCTATCCCTAACAAAACCAAATAAAATATTGGCAAGGGTTTCCCAAACATTTGGTGTTTTCAGCCTGTACACTGAGAATTCTCAAACAGTTTTGGATAATGCTTGGTTTTTTTTCATGCAGTTTCATTTCATGTTCTCAGCAGCTGAAACATCTTGTAGTGTATGAATCCACTAGAAGGGAAAGAAGGAGATCCTTAATATTTTATACTTAGAGCAAATAAGATGAACACAAATTCCCTGTGTTTTCCATTTGCAGTTTACATGAGTTAATATGCAACATACTCTTATCACACATACTGTGATTTGTTATTCTGAGACAAATAGAAAATGAATGTGATTCCCTTTCCAGAGGAACTATATTGAATTCAGGGAATGTTTCACGTCCCAGCATCTTAACTGCTTGCATACAGTGTGAGCAAGCACAAGTTAAGATACTTGAAACAGAGACTTTGTGGGGTTTTAGCAAGGTGTGGAAAATAATATTCTTGTGTGTAAGGGCAGATTTTAGCATTGCATTCATACCCAGGTGTGTGGTAATGTATTGTGTGTCCTCATGGCTGTACCTGTGAGATTAATGCTCAAGTGCTGTTATCAGTGTCCGTGCTGGGCTCAATACAAACTGGTATTTTTTAGTCAGTAGCACCTTGCAGAGTTCACCTACTCAGATGGAATAGCCAAGTATTTCTGCCTTTTGTATGCAAAAGAGCAGCTGTCAAGTTGTGTTACTTTTATCAAGCCTTGACACAGAATTTGAGACGCCTGAGTGATGACTCTGTCATTCCATCTACTGCTACATTTTCATGTAGTAAAATCACGTTGCCAAAAATGATAGCTAGTCAATGCAGAATATTAAGTAACTACTTTTTTTTTTACCATGAAATAATATAAACTTGATGCAGTGATTTCTGGAAACCAATAAATACCATGTTATGTGGAAATGTGCAATGAAAGGTTGATTTTTATAACACTTTATAGAATGTTGAGTCTGAATAAAACAGCTTATTTGCAAAATTAGTTTACTTTGTATCAATTTGTATTTTTATAACATAGTGCAATAAAAAGAGAACGTTGGCCATTAATGTAAGTAGATTCTACATACTTTGATTAAGAAGCACATTTTATTTGTTTGTGCTCTGAATATGATTTTTAGAGTTTGTGAGAGTGTATGTACAGAAGGCACTGTGGGCTGGAATTCAGCAAGAGGCATTTTTTTGAAAGAAGAGTGAGTTAGACAATGTTTTTTTCCATAGTTATATTGTTGCCAGAAATTAAACTGGAATATGAGGATGTATATAATGTACATTGCACTGAATGACTTGGAATTATATTAATTTGTTGTTTTTTTTTGTTTGCTTTTCTTTCTTATTTATAATTAGTTCTGCCAGTAAGCTGTAGCATATGCCTCTCAAGCTGCTGATTCAGTAATGGAGATCCCAGGGCATTAAAGCATAATGGGAAGAAGGAAAAAGGCAAGGAAGGGAAAAAAATGGCTAGACAGAACCTCAGAAGCTGGGATAGGATAATTTACTGTCAGGTAAACTGAATTACCCACATTTTTAGGTGCTGGTGTATAGAAATGCCAGATTTTCAGGTAATTGGTTTTTCAGGTGGGAAGAAATTGTCCCTGTGTTTTTTTTGAGAACAGATTTTGAAAACTAGTCTGAGACTTTGGGTCAAACTCACAGTATTCAGGGTGAGACTCCTAAAATATATAAAAGAAAGCTACTGAACAGCATCAGTGTTATCTGAAGAAAGAAACCAGTCCATTCTTAAAATCTTGATTATAAGTAATATTTAGATTATATGAAATTGAGATGATCAAGCTTTTTCCTGTAGTTCAGAGGTCTGGAGATTATAAGCTGGGTTTTAGTTCATGGAAATATGAATTCCATTTTTTATTTGTATTATATGAGAACCTGGAAGCTTTTGTGTGCTTAAAGTGCACTTGAGAGGTGTAATGAAATAGTACCATTGCAAAAGAATGTGTATTTCCAAATTTTATTTCCAGTTTGTGTAGGGTTAGGGTTTTAGTTTTAAAACTGCTTTCTGTTCACCATATTGAAAGGAAAAATAAATTGAATTCCTTGTTAATATGGCTAGATAGTTAACCTCATTTGATAAATTAACTCCCTACAAAGTGCAGCTCTGACTGGAATATCTCATGTAATGTTGAAGACTAATTTGTGAAAAATATTCCTTCAGGATATGTTTTCTTTAAGCCATGTAGACCCATGCCATGAAAATAAAAGTCACCTGTTTATCAACAATTTTAGATAAGTCCGTGATTTTCAGTTCCTGCTGATAGATCTGTGGAAGTCAATACTAATGAAAAATGGCATTGAAACAAAATGGGTTTTGCCTGGGTACCAGTATCTTCCTCTGTGGCTCTGATTAGGAGATCAGATCATTCTCTTCTTTCACCAAGGACTTACCTGAACAGGAATTTTTTTTAAAAAGTATATTTAACACATAAGCATTCCAGGTAGTCAGGCTTGGTATAGAACAGAGAATTTCCCAAGAGAATGGAGCTATATATATATCCAATCTTTTTCACTGATTTCTTTAACCTTGAGATTGCCATGGCTTTATGAAATGTATTTCTCATCCAGTCATAGCACAGAGATCCATGTGGGATTCAAGTATATAGGATCATGTAATTATGAAGGCATTTGCTTTTTACATGAAGTGCAGGTTTGATAACCATGAGAGTGAAGTAATAAATAATTTGGTGCTGTCACAGTGAAGTGTTTCTGTACCTGGCTGATGAGCACTCAGGGAATAGAGACAGATTCTGGCCAGGTTCTGGTGGGACCAGCAGTGGGTTGGAATTGCCAAGTTCCAGCAGTGGGTGGGCACTGGGAGAGGCAGTGTTTGTGGGGCAGTTCTGATGCACCAGGCTCCAGAAAGCACAGGATGGAGGCCTGGCTCTCTCCCAAACAACTCTGGTGCCTGTTTGCCCTGCTCTGAGTGCACTGCACACCAGCACCAGCAGCTCATCCCATCACAGGAGAGAGGTGCTGGGAGCCACATGGATTTTGGGCTACTTGGTACAAACTGGATCACCTTTTCCTTCCAAAAGGTGAGAACTGGAATGGATGCTCCCAGTGCTGGATGAGGTAAGCTGGGTGTAAATACCCTTGAAGCCTTTGTTGTGACAGATGCCCAAAGGCACCAAAGCAAAGATTTCTTTCAGTACAGTGACCTTGAGGAGTCCATTGACCTAATTCCTAACAAGCTGCAGTGTCTGTGCTGATGGGGGCAGAGGCTCAGGGCTGTGTTGGGGTGTTGGACACTGAGTTCACTCCCTGGAGGCTGTCAGCTCCCATCAAGGGAAGGGCTGATCACTGGCTGGAGCTCAGCTCAAAGGGAAGTGTTCCTGACCCTGCTTGACTATGTCACTTCAACAGGAGTCCAGTAAGGTTTCTAGCCATTGCCTCCAACTCATCTTTGGTGCATTTGAGTGAGGTCAATGCTGTGCCAGAGAGGAACTACCCCATTGGGTCCAGGGTTAGTTTTCCTGCCCATAAGAGAACACATCAGAACTAATGCTATGCCAATGCCTACTTCCTTTGAACATTTGTTGCTCTAACAGCAAGCACTGAACTTAAAATTGGACTGCTCTTGCAGTTACCTGCTTTTCCTTTGTATAATGCAGATCAGTTTCATGCAGTGTTCTGTGCCCCCTAGCTCTGATGGGAGAGGAAGGTGATGAGCACAGTGCCCCATCAGAGTCATGTCTCTGGATCTTCTGCATGAAGAGGAAAGAGTAGGCAGAAATGAACTACAAAAGCTGAAAATACAGAAATATATGAAAATTAAAACAGTAGAAGTGTTCACATGGTTATGCAATTTAGAATGAAAGTTTAAGATCTAGTATCTGGAGTGAAAGTGGATAAACATGACAATATCAAAGAGTAGTCAAAATGAGTGAAAAATCCTTTTGTTTTGATAGTATAAACCTGTGGAGCTTGTTATATTACACAAAGGGAGAGATTTAGGTTTAAAAACAGGTCTCAGTCCAAGCTGCATGGATATGTGCAGGTTGTAATGTGAGAGAAGGTCTCTGCCCTGGGACTATTCAGACATGGAAATGTATAATACCCATTAGAAATGAGCTGGTATATTTCAGACTGGAATAGGGCATCCAGAGAAACAAGGACAAAACAAAGAAGATTTCCATCTGCATCTACCACAAACAAGTTGACATTTCTAACAGTAATTCTGTGTTTTTCCTCTGAATAATAAAAGACCTCAGTGCAGGAATTCGTAGGGATTTGTCTCCAGCTGGGGTGACAGGCAGGTGTTTGTCAGCATGGGACTGTGTATGAAAGATGTTCAAATTATGTGAGTAAGTTTCCACATATGTCATGTGTCACTGCTTCTCCTAAAGTGAAAGATCACTGCTTTAACTGAAATGAAGATGCAGAACTATGCTGGGAGACCCTGATGTGCAGGTGTTCCTTATAGAGTGAGTGTGAAAAATTAGAGAATACCCCCACACATGAAGTTCACTTTTTCAAATTCGAGGAGGATGACCCTCTAATGAGCACTGACTGGGTTCACTTTCAGGACTGTGCCATTCATAAAGCACTTGTCATGCTCTCCTAGCACAACATAATCAGGGCCTTGTGAGTCAGCAATAGCCTTGTATTCATAGCAAGGAAATTTATTATCCTGTATGTAAAATGACAACTTCATTATCATTCACTATTATAAAATAGCAGGGAAAGTAGCTGTTGAAATCAAAAGGCATCTTTTAAAATAATTCTTTTCACAGAAAGAAAATCCAATACATAAATTTGTGGCATGTAACATTTTTATTAATTTATGAAGAATTTAACTTGATGTTCCATGGCACACTTTGCTGATGTTTCATTCTTAGATTTAGTGGTAACAATTTGCAGTGACATGGGATTTTTTTAAACCAGCTTTGTACCTCCTAACTGTGCATTTTTAGATTGGCAGAATTCTGCCTCACTTGCTTTGTGGCCATCCAAGGAATTGGTTCTAGGTTGTACAATTTGATACAGCTTTTTAAACTGCAGGTACTTAGTCTGATCACAATACAGTGTAAAATATTTGACAGATTATTAATTTCTCATGTTTTTTGTTTTTATTTCCATGAGGCCTTCACTATCCATATGTAATTACAAACTGGTCAGGATGAGACTAACACTTTCCTGTCAGAATAATTATATTTACCCAACTTTTCTGTCATCTATTAGCATTTCTGAGAAAAAAGCCTTTTCAGAATACGTTAACTTCCATCAGATTGATGCCTGTCACTTTATAATTTTATAATAAATGAAAATAAATAACTGACCATGATGGGTACCTCACTAAGTAGACATAGAACAGGTGACATCACAAGGTGTGATCCTGGTGATGGTCAGAGGGTCCTTCCCAATATAGGTAGTGTTGGAATTAGTGATGGTAACTGGGAAGGAGAGTTAAGTACATTGGGAAAGAGAAACCAATACCATCAGATTTCCAGAGGAAGAATGGGAACAGCAGGAAGTTGAGAGGGCTAATGGAACTTTTTTTTTGTTTAGTAAGGTTTTTTAATAGCTTTTCTGCACCACTTTTCTTTGCAGAGAGTTATGGCCAGGCCTCAGCCAACACACTCCAGGGATCTCCAGTCCAGCCCATGTAAGGAACTATTTCCAAGTTTGTAATTACTTTAATCAAATCTCTTAAGAGGGGGCATTGGCTACTGCTGCCATGCAATCCTTTTTGGAGAAACATGTGTCAGAGAACGTGTTTGTCATTCCAAAACTGTTAGGAATCAATAATGAATAATCAATATAATGAAGGCTCAGACAGAAAGTTGTTCTGAACCCATAAGTAAATTTATGAGGAAAAAACTCACTCTTATAAATTTTACATGAAAATAAATTGTTGTATGATTGCCCTGGGGGCTCTCAGCTGGTCAGTGTCTCAACACCCTTAGGACCTAAAGAGGTTTTCTATTTTCCTCTGCTGTAGATAGTGGGACAAAGGCAAAGGGAGATTGCTAAGAAAGAGAAATGCAGGAATGCCTGGGGGCTCCTGCATGCCAGCAGAGAACTGTGACTGCTGGACTCTCTTTCTTATGCCTTTGTCAAAGACAGAGATTTTTTGCCAAGATAGATTTCTCTAGTCAGAGAACAGAATACTGGAGGGTTTTTCTTGTTTTTTATTTTTTCAAGAGGATGTAAAAAGACTTAAGAATTCTCTCTCTGACCAATTGTATGACACTTTGGATAAATCTTTATATGCAATAATACTCAAGGACCTAAGTAATACATCATATTTGATCTGACCCGGCATAAATCATTTATTCATGATATATCATTCATAACTTGATTCATTGACTCATTTTTAGACAAGACAAGGTCAGTAGAAAAAAATGATTAAGCTTTTTGCCTGCGGGAGGACGAAGCTTAAACAACAAATTCATCTTCACATCTGACCTCATGAAACTTGACAGAGAAGATTTTAAAAATAGAAGTAGACTTAAAAAGCCAAGTTTTACTCCCAATTACACTAGTTTAAAGTCACAGTCACTCCACTTACAATAGAGCAAATGGGAAAAGGCTCTACAAGACAGCAGAATCACTCTGGAGTTTGTACCATCAGGGGTGAATTTGAAAGAGGGCACTTGAACTTCTAAAGTTGAAAATCATGTGCCTGAATATTTGAATGGATCAAAGATTTCAAGTCAGACTCTGTACCCAGTCATATCACTATAAATCTGGTAAGATGGCATGAAATTTCAGACCAGTCAGAGGCCCCTGGCAGGCTGAACTACACAGATTCCTTGATTTTCAGTTAATGTTTTTGGCTGTGTTACCATTGGAATTTCATTTCAATATACCTGCTCCTTCCTGAAGTGTCCTTGAGAGCAGCACCTTTAGGACAGCTCACTGTTTTGTTAAATAGCTCAAGGTGCAAGAGTATTTCATTTCCCAGCAGGGTATTCATGGTCCCAGCAGCATCTGATACTTGCCAAGTGTTTCCTCATAAAAGAGAGCAAAATCTTCCTCATGTTCTATTGCAGCCCTGGCAACATTTGTTGTGGAATAACAATTATAGCAGGAAATACTACCCCACTCCAGGTAAGGTAAAGCAGATCCTTCAAACTAATTTAAAATTTTCCATGTGCTTAAGTGTCCTCAGGACACAGCATCATTCAAGTAAGTGTCTATGCCTTTATTCTTAAAGTAAGCAAACTAAAGCAATTTGTCAAAGTTGATCTTGATTCCATAGGTAGAATTTTCAGCTTTTTTGCAGTTCTCAGAGTGATTGAGAACCTTTATCAAAATGTGAAACTGAAATATACGCAGGGTGCTAATACAATGAAACCTTTGGAATTCTTTTATTTGTTTTTAAGGAACAGAGATGGAAGTGCTTAATTGTGAAAGTAGCTGAAATCAGCATTTTATAGATCAATGAACCTGCATACATAAGCAAGCAAAAGACAATTATACTTTAGAAAAGAAATAGACTTTAAGGTAGCTGGCATGGGTTTGTTCACAGAGGGGTTTGGTGAAGCTTCACTTTGGTTTTGGCTTTTTAGATTTCAGGCTGTTTTATTACAGAGTAGCCCACCAAATGTTATGATTATGAGCTGCAGACTCCTTGAGCAGTGTGTTTCCCCTACATATCAATCTAGAAAACTGTGCTAAATAACCTAGAGCTGTTTGCACATCTCCAGTGCTCAGCAGCCTTTAAAATGTCTCATTTCTTTGCTCTCTGATTGTGCTTTAGACAACAGCATAAATCAGAAATACATTAGGTCAAGGCAGGTAATGCTGTTTTCTTATATCACCGTTCTTAAAAGGAACATGAGCTGTATTTTCTTGTAGGAATAAACACTTTAATCATTTTAATAGTTTTAAAGATAAATTCAACCTACTGACTTATATAAGTACCACACACATGACAATAACTGTGTTTCTGTTCCATTTAAATCCTTCTGTCCTGCCAATCATGATTAGCTCTACACATAATGACCCTAAAGGAAGAGTAGGGCAATGGCTCCCAGTACTAACACAATCATTTAGCAATTCCTTAAGAATGTGGGATAAGAGAGCAACACACTGATTTTGCCACAGCAGGAAATAGCCAGCAGGACTCACCCTTGAAGAGAAAGCAGTTTCCTTGAAGTCTTGAGCCTGAGATTTGGATCATGTCTTCCTGCATGATTGCCCCTTTGAATAGATCCTAAACTTATCCTGAATTCTGCTTTGTTTTAAGCAGCAGAGACAATTTGCTCAAAGTTCGGCTGTTTGTTTCTCTGTGTGGTAGCTTGTTATGCATAGATTTCTCTTCTGGTGTCATTGAAATTCCTGTAGAAGATTCCTAATTGGTTCCAAGGTCATTGGGGATTGGCACTGTTCTAGTGACACTTTCCCTTGTTTTTTTTTCTGCTTCTTCCCCATTCAAATGAAGTGTTACACTGTTACTGTTATCCAACTTGAATGAAATTCCTGATAAAACTCCACTGGGTTTGCCTGAATAAAACATTTCTGTAATATTGTCTAGTTAAACTTTACTATTATCTCATGATTACTTTCCCTAGGCCTAAAGCCTTTCCTTGTGGTATTCTTTTTGTCAATGCCTGGGAATGTCTCGGTGAACCAAGGTTGTATTACCTTAGCAAATGTGTGTCTACATTCCAGTTCATTCATATTTTATTCATTGCAGAATATTCCTACTGTGTTCCCTTCATTCCTGATACAAATATTTCACTGACTAACTAAAATTAGTTAATTTGTGCTATTTTTCCACACTAGGATTTTAGACCAAAGCCGTGTTTGCTTAGAATTGAAGACATTACACTTCCTAAAATATTACCCTTTAACTTGATATATTTTCTTACTTGGACACACTTAGCTATATATTTACATTATCTTTATATTTAAAAAAAGATTCCAAATTAAGCAAATGCTTATGCTGATAACCCCAGCCCAGAGATGCATGATGGTTCAAATCCAGGTCTTTTCTGTTGCATTTGACACATAGAGGAAATCAGTTTTACAGGTCAGTATAAAATTTATATAAACCCAGCACCAAGCACATATATTAATTTTTTATTTTTTTTTAAATAAAGAAAGAAATTGTTATTGATTCCCTCTTTCATATTGCATCTTTTGAATGAGTATAGCCATGCTGTAAAGATTGGAATATATCAATCACCATGTCTGGCTGTATTTCCCAATTGCTGTTCAGAACAAAAACTATTAATACTAAAACATGGTGCTCAACGAATAAGGTCAAATTCATTCTGCAGCTATAGTGACAATATAATTAATGAGAGATCTGTATATAGCAAGAAAGGAGAATATTGACCCATTAATACACATTTAAAATCAAAGACAATCTATCTCCTGGCAATTCTAGCACGTGTTGAATGTTACAAGATTTTTTTCCCTCTCAATGAAGCACAGAAAATCCATTTAAAAACTAAAAGTGGTTGAATCTATCAATGATACTTGCAAGTCTGAAGCTTGTGCAGCATCGTACGTCAAAGCAGAACAGGAAGAGCACAGAGGGATATCTGGAGCAGCTGGAAGAGCTGTTCAGAATTTCAGGTTGGGTAAGAGCTTTATCCTGTGCAGTATTATTTTTCCATTGTATGTATGGGGAAATTAAGCCTCAATGTAACGCCCAGAGCTGAGAATTCAGAGAAAAACCCTCCAAGGTCTGCAGTCCATTGCTGTATTCAGTAGAAAACTGCTTTTCTGCATGAGCCAGGGTGGCCTGTGGAACATAAAAATCTCTTTACCCAGCAGGAAGGTGCCAGCTGTGCTCCAAAGGCAGAGCCCCCAGCGGGGCTGGAGCATCCCCATGTAACCACAGAGCTCCTGTGAGACTTCTGAGGAAAAGAGCAAAGCAAAGAGGTACCCAAAACCCATCCTGTTCCACTGTGGCAATGCTCACCATTTTTGCTGGTGTGGTTCCTCCACAGGGGAAATTCTGCATTTTTGCTGAGTTGGAGTTACTCTGCCCTGCTTGCCATGGTTGTATCTCTCTGTCTTGCAGGTAAAATATTATCTCCTGCAATTGGTTTACTGTTTTGCTTGACATAAATGTTTGTTTCTTACATTTTTTTATCCTAGTTGACTTTATGTTCTGAAAAAGTGAGCTTTTGCTACAAGTGGTAAAGAAATCCTTTTCTATACAATTTATAGACTATCTTCAATAATCATAGAATCCAGTCATTTCACATCCAGTTATTTCTTGAACACTTCCAGGGGTGGTGACTCCACCCCCTCCCTGTATTATGAAGGTATTATACTTTTCAACTTTTCTCCCAAAAGGTAACAGACTCCTATCCATGATTTGGCTGTGCCAAATAAAATAGAGCAAAGTCTCCTGTGCCTACCTCAGAGTTTTTATCATATTGTTCCCTGTGGTAAGTTCAATAACACTAGCAAAACCTCCATCTGTCTTTAAGAATTGTTTTGTACAATCTCTAACTCAAATAAATGATTAAAAAAAACTTTCATGTTGCACCAGAAAAAAGAATATAAACTAAAATACTTGTATTCTGCTGAAGAAATATTGCTGCTGTTAGGGGAAGAATGTAATTTTCTGACATTGTTTATTGAGATTATTTAGGAAAGATATCAGTGTTTTTTATTGCAAAAACATCTATGTTAAAGGTCTCTAAATTCAGCATTTTTAAGAACTCTTCAATCACCTGCAGAGGATAAAATTGATAACAAATAAGACATTTTTGTATTTCTTAATCCATGCTGGGAGTGTATGCAGGTGAGAACTTTTTGCAATCCATAATCACAATGTAAAGAGAAACACTGGTAATTTGTTTTGTTTTATCTCAGATAAAATGAAAGGGGAAATTAACAGTTTTGATTAATTTCTCCATCATTTTGGATATGTAATCAAATTATAATCCTCTCTGTGCTTAATTTCATATTGAAATTTCTTTGTCACATTAAATATTTTCTGACCTCACAAGAATTGAGGTGTGAATGAATTTCAGTGGGAAATAAAACATCAGGTGACTTGGGATCAGTTAAGTCATCCAAATTCCAGGAAAGAACTGGCTGATGATGTTTCATTATAGTTGTTTCCCATGACAAATATGTATATATAGTTCATATAAAGTTTTTAAGTTTTCTTTTTTCCCATTAAAGTCATAAAAATGTATAAATGCAAGTTGATGCTTGTTTATTGGTTGGGGCTTCTGCTATAATATTAATGGAGTATTAAATTTAATGTAATATTAAAAAGTAGAAACCAATTTCTTTACTAGGTTCCAGAGAAGCCATAACATTAAGGTGAGAAAAGGAATAAAAGAAAATAGCTTTGGTTTCGTTTTTTTTGTTGTTTCTGATTGTTTTCCTGCAGTGTATCTAATTTAGCCAGCATAGTTTGCTCTCTGGATTGATCATTACAGAAAAATAGATAAGTATTGCAAAAGTTATATATTTATATATAAAATATGATTTTTTAAATGGAAAATCTGTCATATGCTACAGTTCTGTCTGAAATGAACCAAGATTCATAACATAACCAGCATGCAATTAATAGCAAAATGCAGAGAAAATGTGAATTCTCATTAAACAAAATCCAATGTTCTTTCCAGGCTTGGTGCAGTCTGGGCAGTGATTATGAAACATGTATTTGCCATGTATCCTTAAAAATTATCACTCCTTGGTTTCCATCTTTCTGCTGGAACAGTGGCCTCGAAATGGATTCATTTTGTTCCCACGCATAAATTTACTTTTAGCAAGTTTATTATATAGTGCTGACATTTCTGTTGTTGGCAAAATACTTGTGTGACATTTTAAAGCCACACTTTTTTCCAAACTGAATAATGACCTATAAGATCTGTGCAAATATTCCAGATCCTTTAAACATTTGTGTTATTTCTAGGAAGAAGCAAAGTTGAAAGCTTTCAAAACATGGCTTCAATCTGGATTTCTCCTCCAAAAGTCTGGCTGAATTAAATATTAAGTAGCCTTTGCCCAGTACATTGGGAAGAAATGGTGAGTTCTTTATAAAAAGCTGTTAGAAAAATCTGCTCAGTGCCACAGCCTGGTTAGGTGACTGATGCCAGGATGGTGCAGGGAAAAGCCTCTCTCTAGGGATAATTTGTGTACAAAATGGGAATTTAAACTCTGCAAATTAAATGGAAATCAAGAATCTAAATTTTTTCCTTGGCTGTGAAAGTTCCTGGATAAACAAACCAAAGAATCAGTTTCCTAAAGGTTTCAAGATAATCTCAGATTGAAAATATTATTTATTTGCATGCATGAATACATAATCTTATGTTGTATGAGGGAAGATGGGTAAAGCAATATCCGTGTGAGAAACTAAGTCCAGTAATTAGCTTTCTTTCCATTTGGCAACAAATAGCTGTGCAGTAATATCAGAAGAACATTACTGAAACTAATTTTCAGTAATGTGACTCCTTGATATTACAAATGCATGAAACCCATTAAATAAAGTTAATTGAATTTTAAAAGGCCACTTACAGCTCACACATCAGGTAGTTTTCTGTACCACATCATCAGAAATATTTCTTTGTGAGCGAAAAGCAGAACATAAACAGAGCAACAAAACCAAAACAACTCCCCCTCTGCCTAGACTGATTATATTTTATTCCAAAATATCCTGCTCTGAATGTGCTGCCACTTCTTGTTGGACAAGTCTGTTCCTGAGCCCAGTTACACAATGAAGTGGCATTTCATAGGAGTGTAGGAGAGGATTCCCATGTCAAGTAAGCAAATTGGGGAAAAAAAAAATTCTCACTGTCTGTGTAGTGTCAAGAAGAAATTAGAGAGGGATGAAACAAAATGTGATGAGAGAAAGTCAGACTATATCCTCATCCTGCAGAGAGATGTGAATACAGTCAATATTCTACACTAGAACAGTTGGCTAGTGAGGATTAGGAGCAGCCTTGGAGTTGCTGTTCTACACAGGGGAAGAATTTAGCAGATATTTGTGCAGAACTGGGATTTACAAAAGAGCCACCCACTTGCACCGTTGAAGTGAACATTGAAAAGCCAGTCTGAGCTGTTGCAGCTCACCTGGCCAATGGGGGAATCATAAAGCCATTAAATACTCTGAGTTGGAAGGGATGCACAAGGATCCTCAAAGTCCAACTCCTGGCCAGTGGGCAACCCAACAATCTGCCCTTGTGAGAAGATGGGAAACCTTTCTTCTGCCCTAGGGAAAGGCCAGCTCACCACTGCTGTCATTATTATCAATTCTTCCCCCAGATCTTGGCTCAGCTGTCTTGCCAGTGCCCTTGGATTTCAGGAGTTGACTCAGCCTCGTCACAAACCCACATTACCACAACTTAACCCCAATACCTGTTTTTCAAAGGATATCCTCTGGGAGCCAGAAACCAGTTAAAGATGCAATCACTCTTGGGCTGCAAAGGAGATGAGAAAAATTAATAATCAAAGCTGCATAATGAGCAGAATGGCAACTTACTTATGGAGGGTGCATTTTCATCTCCAGCAAGTGAGGAAGAAATGACTTCTGAGAATACAAATGAGGAAAATAAAATACCTCAAGATCTCGGGGAAGAAATTTTGACTTATCAGATAATGAGCTCGCTTTTAGTGATGAGAATGATAATGATTCCATTACTAATACTGATAACAATAACAATGGCTCTGCGTAAGCTTAGCAACATCAAATAGTTTGCATCTGGTGGAAGAAGAAATTGTTAATATAAAAATAAGAAATACATGAAAAGATTCAATTTTTTTTGAAGCAGCGTAGACACAAAGCCTAACAATAATAATAAATTATATGAAAAAAATATAAAATTTGTTGTTGTTACTACTATTTGCAGAAACTAGAACAAAATTGTCAGGTTTAGGAAACTTGAATTCAAGCCCATCATACTTCCATCCTCAGCAGATAGGGGGAAAAGGAAACAAACAAACAAAAAGCCCCAAACATAGACTCAAGACAGTGTTCTTTGTTTTCTAGTGCTGAGAACTTTCTGCTTCTTGAAGATGATCCAATGACAATTATTGCAGCCCAGTTAGACTGAAACGTGACCTACTTTCCCTTGATAGCAACAGAGCCTTCTCATAGGCACCCATAGGTATTGGAACAAAACCAAAATTATCAAGAAGATTGATAATGACTGAAGTAATTGGGTTAGTTGATTATCAAATATACAACTTAAATTGTTTCATAAATCACAAACTGCCAGATTGAGCCTCAAGGGAAGGTTCTACAGAGTCAACATGAGAAGTTATATTGATCCAAAGAATATTATCATCTGCTGACATTTACCTTCCATCCCTTTATCTAAAATCATGCCTCTATTAATTCATAATCTATGATAAGTGAAATATACATCAGAGGACTACACTAGGTAATAAACCCTGCATTTTAATTTCCAGCCAAGATAGTCAAAGCTACAATTTTAATGAAGTTCCAGGTCCCACTTGGAACTCTGCAGGGAAGGAGTCAGTGATTCCAGTGGCCTTTTATGACAGCACTTCCTCTGTTGATCAGAGGGCCTCACCTCATGCCTTGCTTGTAGTTCTCACCAGTAGCATTCAGAGAAGAGATTAATTGAGTCAAACATGGGCTAAAAAGAGTTTTAATTCGCTGGAATCTTCTGCTGCTGCCCTCTGTCACCATGGTTGCAGGAATGCCTTGCCCATTATGTGAGTCCTGTGCTGCTTACTGAGGGAATTTGGTCCTTAGTGAGCAGCTTTGAGGCAAGTCAGGGCTGGCTGGTGAAATAACACAAGACAATTTTTTTAAATGAAAAAAACCCAACCAAGCCAGAGACTAAGTCAGGTTTTTTTCTAATCTTTCTCCTCGTTAGTTCATCCTGGCAGACTGAAATCAAATTTTAAAAAAGGAGACCAAGGCATGGCAGAAAAGTGGTATTTTCTCTACACTGAGTGTTTTCAGCTGCTCTCAAGACATGCTTTGTGTCAATTGTACTTAATATTATACAGCTGTTCTAAGTGGTAGACTATTAAAAAACCCTCTGATTTCTCTTTGTTGTAGTTCCAAGATTTCCTGTCCTGAAGGAAATTGGTTTGGATACAAATGTGGAAAAAGTAGTCTAACAGTTCAAAGGATTTTTTCCAGAAAAGTAGTTACACTTTTGAAGTAGAATTTCCTGTGACTGGAAATAAAATTCTTCCTTCTTTTAGTTAAAATATTGGATGGATTCATTGCCAGCCAGTGCATGAAGGTGAGTGGTTACAGTAAGCTTGGCTCAAAGTGATAGCTAAGTATGTTCCAAGCCTTTCCTTCACATTCACAGCACCATAACACTCTCTCACTACATCTCTGCACTTGAGGTTTTTTGGGGGTGGGTTTGAGCTGTGGTCAAACACCCAGCCCTCCCCCTCCTCACCAGGCTGGGGTAGAATCACAGAATATAGAATATTAAATACAGAATATTAAATAAACCCCAAGGATCACTCACAGCCCTGTGCCTAAGAGCCTTGTCCAAAAATTCCTTGGACTCTGTCAGGATTGGGGCTGTGACCACTTCCCTGGGAGCCTGTTCAGTGCCCAACCATGCACTGGGAGAAAAACCTTTTCCTAATGTCCACCCTAAACCTCCCCTGACTCAGCTGCATGCCATTCCCTCAGGTCCTGTCACTGGTCAGCAGAGAGCAGAGATCAGTGCCTGTCCCTCCTCTTCCCCTCGTGAGGAAGCTGCAGATCCCAGTGAGGTCTCCCCTCATCACAGGGAAAGTGAGGTGAAAAATTTGTGGGTCAAGATAAAGACAGGGAGATCACCTAACTATGATTGTTGCACACAAAACAGACTCAACTTGAGGAAAATTTTTACATTACCAATTAAAACAGAATTGGATAGTGAGAGACAATGACAAAAATTGAAATAACACCTTCCCTTCACTCCTTATTTTGCAGACTCAACTCCCAGGTCTTATCCTGCCTGTGGAAACAGTGAATGGGGAATGGGGGCTGAACTCCAACCCTCTGAGTGCTCAGTGGAACCAGAGCTTTGAGAAATACACAGTGACTCTTACAGTTGTATTTCACACTTCCTTTCTCTTTCTGTGTTTCCTAAATGAGCTCTGATTTTGATCAAAATCTCTTTAGCTGGGAATGGATCTTTCTTCTAAAGAGCATCTCTGTGGGTTGATTTCCATACACGGGGGCAAATAGTTTTGCCTAATTTGACCTGTAAATAGAGAAAGAAAGGATTGACCAACATATCACACAGTGAATAAAGAGACTGTGACTACACAAAATATATAGGAGAGCTTTTAAAAACTTACATTGATTAATAGCTTATATAAATTTAAGCAAGGCAGTACCAAATGCAACTATGATTTATCAATATTTAGCTGTGAGATGGATAAGCAATAAGTAATCAATAACAACAGACAATTAGGATACTGAGGTAATTAAGAGAATGGCAGTGGATGGCAAATGGCTCTAATAGCCTCATGAGAGAACTCTAATGATGATAATGGTAATGGGCAGCTGTAGCAAACTGCTCAGCATCCAGCCACAGAAATGTGACAAGCATTCCCAAATCCTTGGGCTGTCCCAGCCCTGTGTCCCTGCTGTTGGTCCTCAGTGCCCACACTCCCAGCTCGGGGCTCCAAACTCACATCACACTCTTCCTGGAGAAGGTGTTTGCTCCCATAGTTGTTGTTTCCTAGCAGTGAGGGGTTTAAATGCTGGTCTGCTTCTGCTGCTCCCACCTTGGTATTTTTCTGAGATTACTTTCACCCCCTCAAGAGTCCATAATCTCTGGCTCAGTTTCCCAGGCTGACAGCTCACTGTGCTGAGCCATTTTCCCAGTACATTGATTTTTTTTTTTTGTTTCTTTGGGAAACTACTTTCCTGAAACCACCTCCCATATTTTCCCATTTCACTATTCCATATTGACATTTGAATTCCATATTCCAAAGGCAATGTTCCTTTCAAACAGTTCCTTTCCCCCTCATTCTGCAGCTGTCCTAACGATGCTATTCATGCATTATTTTTCCTATGTTCTCTTTATTTTGTTAAATCAACCATTTGTTAGTTCAGCAGTTCTGCTGTGGTTTGTAGATATTCCCAGGCCTTAAAATTATGCAAAATCAGCAATTTGGTTAGTTCCTCTCTCACCACAAGTAATGCCAAATGTATTTTCACAGGGTTGGCAAAAATTATACCAAGGCCAATCTTGTCTTTAATGATCCCCTCTCTGCTACTCTGGGACAATATTATGTTAAGGCCTGTCCAGCTCATTGGTTCCCTTCACCTGAAATAGCAAATTATGAAGGAGCCCATCAGCCTGTCTTGGCTCACTGGTTCCTCTCCCTATGGAAAAAAGGCATCTGTGTTTTTTTGGATTTCCCCTTACATCACCTCCATCAGGAGAGCACTTAAAGAGAATTCACTGGCAAATTCCTCAGTTTAGGAAAATAATTTTAGCCTTATTGATCAATAGAAAATTAGCTGTGTAGCTTGAAAATTGTTCTTTATCCTCTCTGATACCATTTTTGGGTTTTTTCCCCCCTGGAAATACATTAGTTATAGAATATGTGTTCAAACAAATGGCAGAAAATCATGCCTGTACCCACAGTTTCTGATTCTATTGCACACAGATATAAGATTGGATGCTGGCATCTTACAACGGCATATTTAGATGGGAAAAATTGAAATGTACTTTATGTTTTAGCTGATATAGTTACCTTTTGAGATACTCAGAGGGAAGAAAAGCTGCAAAAATTGCTAACTTTGAGAACTTTGCAATTTGTGTAAAGAATTTAGCCGTTGTTGGACACAGGATATACATGTAACTTTACTGCTGTTGTGGTGTTGTCATTCTTGCCAATTAAATGCTAAGCTTACTATTAAAAAAAAATGTTATTGGTTTTGAGATACATTTTTATTACATAAACACCCAGTCAAGGTGGCCAAAGTAACTGTGATTTTAAGCAGAATCTAATTTTTGTTTGTCTTTAAAAGCCCTTGGAATACTTTATGACCATTCAGTAAAGGGTTTTCCAGAACAAGGCCCAGGGGAAGAGTGACACATCCTTACTTTCTGTAATGAACCTGTTCTACCAAACTCATGAGTACCAAACTGATTTCTATACTTATCATAGAAATGGCAAAAAACTACTTCATATTTTGCAGTTTGAGATAGTTAACTTGCTCAGAATATATTTTATTACGAGGAAAGCATAGCCTGGACAATTTATAGATTAATAACAACTGAAAAAAGTTGGTTATGGTTTAAATGAAGAATGTTTCATCCTACTAAGAAGTAGCACACTTTTACTATGAGGTGGGAAATAAGATATTTGTGAAGAAATTGTGTATGTGCACCAAATATTAAATTTTGAAGCATAGCTTTATTTTAACATTTTAACAGGCCTATTTTAACATTACGCATAAACTAGGGCAGGTTGTTTCAAGAAATTTATTGTGTACATTGAAAGATACTGGACAATCTAAATCTCCCTTATATGGCTTAGTGATATCCTGTTTCATTTTAGATACCATTTTAAATATCCAGTGAGTCATTTGTAATAAATAAGTGTGTGGGAAGTAAAACCATTCCTGACTGGTAACTTGGGAGCACACCATGGGTTTTGCCACTACAGATGTGATCCTGCTCTGCTCTGTAGTGAAATCCCTGATTAAGTTCCCTACCAAAGACTGTATCAGTAAATCAAAATCACATCATGCCTACAAAATCTATTTTACTGAAAATGCTGCAGGATTGAAATGATCAGGTTGTAGAACAGGCAGGTGTTTTGTGGGTCTGTGGGTGATACTCCTTTATCAGCAGCAGGTAACATCCCCAGTTTTAGCAGCAGCTCTTAGTGCATGCATCACTCAGGTCTGCTTTCCAAAACTCTGCCATGGGACAGCTCCAGGAGAAACAAAATCAGGTGTTTGTGTGCCACTGGGTCAAGGGTAGATGTCCTAGGACTTCCTTGTGTCTTGTAAGGATGGATTGATGGGGTTTCTTTCTGGCAAAAAGACACAGAAGCCCAAAGTGACACCAGATGCTCTTGGGATGTTCTCCCTGTGGCAAGATGGTGTCAGGGATCTGCTGCTGCCCTGCCTGTAAAGGGTTGCAGTACAGTCCCACAGTTTCTGATAAAAACTGGAGAATTGCAGCTAATTAGAATTAAAACAGTTCACATCCTATTTTTTCCTAAAAATGTTTAGAAGGATTTCTTGTTCTTGCATCCCTCAGTGAAATGTATTTGGCAGAAAGACGTTTGAACTTGCAGATATACACCTGGCTATAATTTGTATGTGTGCCTCTATATATTTATACATATGTGCATATACCTGGATATATATATATATATAGATATTTATATGTAAACATGCACATCCAATGCTTTTCTTTTGTGATTTGAGTAAGACCTTGAAAAAGCCTGTGAAACCTTTTGAAGTGTTTTTAGGAAGTTTCCAACCAATTAATAACAGATTCTTTAATAAATTTACATTTTAACATCCCATTAAAGCCTAATTATTTGGAACAACCAAAGAAGAAAACTCAGAATTAAAAACAGGGAACATTTACAGCCCTGATATAAAATGTTTGCTATTTTTATATAGTTATTTACAACTGTGTTGTGGCTGAATTAATGAGTTAATTTATTACCTGTATATGAGTATTTATTGTTGGTGTCATTATCATGTAACTATAATTTTAATTAATTCCTTGACAGTGTGTCTGTGATTTCTGTGTGGAACATTAAATGTCAAATTGGTTTTCTTTGTTGCCTCATTTGTAAGTATTAAAGTATTTATGTATAGTACAAAGAATTAGTAACAATTACAGTAAGAGATCTACTGCATATGCTAAATGAAAGCAGAAGTTGAATGTTAAAGTTTAGAGTACTTTGGTTTGTTTACAAGTTAGATTGAGCATAGAACGTGTTCAAATGCAAAAAATAATAATCCATGTATCACTGCTGCATGTGTGTCTGTTTAATGGCTTCTCTTAGATTTTTGATGAGCACATTATAAAAGGATACTTTCTAGAGTGATACTGAGGCAGAGGTGGGCAACTGCAGTCACATTATTGGTGACGAAGGGATTTTGTGTGCTCCTTTTATTTATACTTAGATTAGTGAGAATCAGCTTTTCAGACTGAGTTTAACAAGAGCCCTCACTATCTAATTATTTTCAGAGTAAAAATATTATGAGAGTCTCAAAACCTGAGCATATCAATCAGAAATTATTTATTTATTTATTTCATTTTTTCATTTTAAGTTTATGTTCTGGCAGCAGAGGAAGTTCCATAGAGCTGGATAATTACTGGACTAGCCCTGAAAGTGCAGATACTGCCCCATACCTTCCCAGCAGGGGCAGGAGCAGTGGTAATAATGGTAGTATGGCCCTGTAACTCTGGAACTCTGGTTTTCCTCTTAACCTCATGCTAATTCTCACTCCAAACCTGGTTAGCCACTTTTATGTCAAAGGACCATCAATGAACATAAGAATTAAGAAAGGTGTGCCATGCAAGATGAATGTTTTCTGGAAAAAAAGAAGTCCATTTCAAATTTTTTTCCTATTAGAAATAGACTACAATAGGATGTAGGCAAAACTTTTACTTCTTTCAATTCTGTAATTAAATTTCCCATTCTACAAGCAAGTCTTGAAAGGACCAGGTGCTGAAATTTTGCAAAAGTGCTAAGCTGTGAGTAGTTACTACAGTGTGTTGACATCCTGTAATCCTTGTGAAGCCCCTTCCCATTTTTATACTGTCCCAGAATAGAATTTTAGAGCCAAAGCTGTTAAATATAGTGAAGATGTTTTAGCAGAACTCACTTTTTGAGGTTGTTGAAGGCATGGATACAAACCTCAAGGGCAAAGCTAAATCAAATTTTTAGGTGCAAGTATTTGGTAGTGAACTAGGCTAGGAAATTTCTAATTTTTATTCAGAGTAGTCATACTTATTTGATTAATTATTCTAACTATAGCGATTTTTTTATTATCCAATTAGAATATTGTATTCCTACCACCAGTTGAAATTTAAAATAATAGATATAAAATACAGGTTGGGGAAAGACATTTAAATAACACAAAAAATGGAAAACATAGATCCTAAGAAATCTAACCATAATTTTAGGTTGATGAGGTAGCCTGAATATATATTTTCATATTCACCATTTTAAACCTTAACTTAATTAAAATAGGCCAAATCTTTTAATCTCTACATTTCATTTACACATTTAATCTCTCTTTTCATTTACACATATATCGATAAACAATCCAGGAGCTTCCAGGGACTTTATTTAATGCTGATTGTAAAAGAAAACCTTATTTTTAACAGCAGAAAAATCCACCCACATGGAATCTTTTGAGTGGTTCAGATGTCTTCTCTATTAATGAAGCTTATTTGCATGGTAAACATGCTTATTTTGTGGTTTTTCTGCTTTGGTGTAATTGCAGCATTTCATTTGCAGATTAAACAGGCAACTGAATATGGGGGGTTTATTTGTATAAGCTTTTTTTTTTTTAATGGTATTTTTTGAGAGCATCACAGATCAAGATGCTGATCTTTTGTGAAGTTACTATACTGATGTTGGTATATACTGATGTCCAGTATATGGCTAAAAAGAGGCCAGTGTTACAGAGGATAATATGACATTTCTTTGGGTTCAGATATCTTGTAAGCTTAATGCAGTAGTACAATTAACTAAAAAATAATAATGGATTAATGCAGATCAAAATGAAGAGTGTTGAGTCCAGAAATGGCCATGCAGTTACTGCAAGAGCTGATTCCAGTGCAACCACACACTGAATTACTTATTTCATTTTTCAAAACTTTTTTTTCAAAATCCAAGCCACAGCTCTTCCAGGACTAGCTTATCAAGTGGCAAGTTTCATCTCCATGGGTGTATAAATCCTCACATGTGGAGCTTCCATAAATTAAGAGGGGTTTGACCTGGAGCACAACATGATGGTAGCTCTCAGTTCCCCTCCAGAGCAGGGAACCACCACTCTGTGCACAGAGCCTGCAGACAAAAGACAGATCTGCCCTAAAGAGCTCCCAGTCTAAATAGACCTGACAAATAATAGCAGGAAAGAGCTGTTATTCACATTCTCTTCTTGTACCTGGAAAACTGATTCATAGAAGATGTTATGAAAAGCCCATAAAAGTCAGGAAAAGGCTCCCAGTGACTTCAGTGGATCTATGGTGTTTTATCAGCCAAGCACTTAGGGACAGCCTTAAATGATTGTCTCACTCTGAGGCCTGTTCCACACAAGGATTGCAGAATAGGCTGGAAACTGTATTTCTGGTGCCAGTACTGGATGAATTACCCACAAATGCTGTAATTTTGCCAAACAGTAAATCTATTTATGGAGGCTATTCAGTCTTTCAGCAGTTAGACAATCCCATATGTATGGGAACATGTACCTTGCATTTCAGTTAAAGCCCCCAGATCTGATTTGTAGCCTATGAAAATCAATTCATTTCTTCAGCAGACTTTGCCTGGTGACCCCAGGGAATTTTAATCATTGATACAGAAATTCCAAAATTGATCTAATGTTTAAGAAATAATTTCTTCCCTGCTACCACAGAAAATACTGGGTTTCTATCATCCTCAGAAATGTCTAACTCATTTGCTCTGAGTAATACAGAGTAAAGTAGGTCATAATCTGGGACATCTGAAATTTCAGTGGTAGTGAGTCTTGCATGCAGTAGCCAAGGGCAAGTTTCTCCCCACCAGTTCACTCTTCACTGAGGGTCTGTGTTCAGGCTCCTCATCGATGGCAGTAGGAATTCAGCCTGAACAACTGGGGTACACACTGTGCAAGGAGGGAAATGGAAAATCACCTGGGGACTGGGAAAGAAACACTAATAAAATGGAGGTGGTAGCAAGCCATTAAAGTGAGGCTAGCCTGTTCCAGCATACTAGAACATCATCCTGTTCTGTTATGGTGGGATTTATTGGCATCACTAAACATCATTAACTGTGCAAGCAGACAGAACTCATGCCATGCATAACCACACACACCATCCTCCTTGTCCCAGAATGTTTATCACCTCATATTTTCATTTGGCCAGATGAGAATGGTCTGGAGTAGAAAAATGTGTTTCCAAGACACCAGTCAAATTTGTGGTTTTGGCTAGAGATACCTCTAGGAATGAGAAAGGAGAGGAAATCGAGGTCAAAATGCCTTGTCATTCTCATAGGGCAAGGGCATAGCTGATGTTCTGGCAGCCTTGTTGACTTAATAGGGGAAAGAAAAGAGAGAATAGTGAAAACCAAGCCAGGGTGACTGGCTCAGATGGATTCAGAGCTCTGTTTAAAATAATTTAATGAGAAAAAGTGTTGGAGAAAGAGCTGCATGGTGGATAATGGAGGGGAGAAAAAGTGCCCTTGCACTTGATCAGCCGCAAGAGTTCTGTGATAGCTTCACCACCCATCTGAGATGATTTTACATTGAAATAACTCGCCTGTCCTTCAAAAATCTTCCATGTCTCCAAAATATGTATTATGTAGGGGAAAAATAATTTAATACAAACTCTTTACTAAAGTTAGCAGCAAATATTTAACTACCCATGCAAGACAGGAAATTTCAAGTTTAAGACTATATCTCTGGACTGTATCTTAGGACTCTCTACGTTGCATTAGATCACAAGTGGCACCAAAACCTGAGTGATCTGCAGCTGTGGGTGCAGTCAGAGCTGCCATGTGAAAGCACAGCTGGTTGCATTCCGGATGCAATCTCAGCCAGGACTTGGAATAGAAGAGGACTATTGAGGATTTTGGGGACTCTTGGGATTATTGAGATATTGAGACCTGTTGGAATACTATTATTATAATGTTAAATGTTTTTGTTAAATGTCCAAAGCAAATATTGTCTCCTTGGATGTCCAGCAAATCTTTAAGAAAAGCTTCATCTTGCATGTGATGCTCAAAAGGAAACACTACAAATTTTATTTATTAAAAATTGTTTTCTGTTATTGGAGATAGACCAGTGGCAATGCATGGGTAAGCATTTCTCAGTTTTAGAGCAGGTCTTTAATGCTCTTGTTTTGAAAGAAGCATGCCTGTCCTTCATTTTTAACATTATGGGAATCTGCCAGTTTTACCTCAGTTCATACTGGGTGTTTCTCCATGCCCTGATCACTGTAGTTGGTCAGAACACCTGCAGACAAAAGCTCTGTTAACTTGTCTTGGCAACTGTGGTTTGCATGTTTCCCTGTTTTTTCACATGATTGTTCATTTTGCTGTGTCTTTGAAGTTAATTTAGGCTTGCTGTTAAAAAAATATGTGTTTTTCCCTTTCCCAAATGCTTTATTTTCTCATTGACTGACACAAATCTCCCTTAGTTGTCAATGTTCATTAAAAATCCCTGTCTCTTATTCTGGCCTTGGGTAAACATTAGTGAGTTCCAGGTTCTTTTGCTTTCCTGCAGTTTAAGCAATTCTCAAAACATGCCATAATTTTCAGTGGCAGTGACAAACCTTTTGCTTCTCACTCTGAGGTAGAGCTGGATGAAAGTCCTGTGTACTTCTCTGATTTTTAAGGGTGCTGCTGATAATTAAGGAATCACTGCTGAATTTGAACAGGAAATGCCTCAGTTCTTACCTGTTGTGAGTGTGTCTGGTAGGATGCCATCTCTGGGACCCAGAAAGAAAGGTCCTGTAAGGTTTCAATATTACTCAGTACAGAGTCTCCAAAACTACCCAAGCATATCTGCATTGCAAACAGCCATTGATAAACGTTTGTGTTAATAACGTGGAATATTTGGCTGCTAAAGAAAATGCAGCAGAGGCTGGAAACTTGGAATCCTACCAGTTTAGAAGCTATCCTTGCTTTCTACGGGGGAAAAGCCATCTGTGAAAGTGGAAAAAAAATACTTTCTATTGACATCAGAGTAATAAGAACTGATTAATTAGATTTAATAAGAAAATAAGGACTGACATTTGTAGATATTAGGATGTTTGTAGATACAGAGGAGAGTTGTGTATTTCATGCCGAGGGGTTCTGGTGTGGAATAAGCGCTGTGATGCACCAGAGGATGCTCAGGGGTGGGATGCAGCTCCCGAGGGATGCCCGCCCTGTGTGGCTTCTCCTGGGAGGCTGCACAGTGCAATAATCAACAGTGCCATCTTGTGAGCAAAGCCCACCCCTGCACATGCCCAGGGGAGCTCCTGCAGCAATAAAACACTGAGCTCCTCTGTGCCGTCGCCTTTCAGGAGTGCCCAGGTCTTTCTGAGCAGGTATCTGTTCAAAACGCCAGCATCAGGGATTGTCTCCTCACATGAACAAACTCCCGTGCTGGCCATATCCCCTGATCCTGTGGGCTGGGTCATCTGGTAGTTTATCCTGTGAATCAATACCTGCTATCAAATACAGTAGTGCACAGCAGTATCTTACCTCCTTGCATCCTCTGTGACCTCTCTTCCTTGTTTTCCTATTGTCATTCAAAAAATAAGAGCATGCAAATCCACCATGAAAGGCATTTTAGCTAAATAATAGTCAATCCTGCTTTATAAAGAATGATTTATGATATAATTTCTGTTACTCGTTATTGGCTCCATTCCTTGAGATGATGAAGGGCCTATCTTTATTAACCTCAGCTAGCTGAAAACATTTCATCTATGAGTTTTTTTGAAGAAATGCATCTCAGTAACTCATGATGGAAGGCATCTGCGCTGACCCATCAGCACTGCTGTGACTTTCAATATATTATACTTAATAACAGATAAACATCCTTAGCCAGAAACAGAATCCTGCACTGCAGCTTGATTACATCTGCAAAGAACAGTGATTGCCCTGACTATTTGAATACAAAAACAGCGAGTGATGGCAAGCAAACACAATCTGTTTAAAGCCCTGCTGATGAAATACTCTCAGTGCTCAAACCAAGGGTTTGTCATTTTTCCAAGGTGCTGTGTGCTCCCCTCAGTGACTGTAGCAATTGTCCCTGATCTGGGTGGGGAGGCACATACAGGGGCAGTTTCCTCTGGGACATGCAGCTGAACTTTTCAAAGTAAAAGTGGGGCAAAAATGGCCTCATAAAAGATTGCTGGAACAATGCAGTTGAGGGGAACAGCCGCTGTGGATTTCTTCATGCCAAGGCTGGAAGATAATGTTTGGACAAATGTAACTATTGTGCTCAAGCATAATGATTGTGAGTAAAGAACTACCATGATGCATTGCTGTTACTTTCTTTTAAACCCATTTTAAAGAACTAATTGATACCACTAAATTTGTTTTTAGGGAAAAATCCTTAATCGTGAACAAAGCTATTATAAAATTTAGTGAAAGACTGAAGTCTTTGATGACAAATTTATTTCTACTTTTGCTCCATTAGTAGCCTCTGTGTTTTGAAGGCCTCTGTGAGTCTGATATTGATTTGACGCTCTGGGTCTGCAACAGGTCAGACTAGATTATCTCTTGTACACATCACCTGGGAGGCCACAGCTTGTAGAGTGCAGGTAGCAGCATTCAACTTCAAAGGCTCACTAGAATTTTAATGGATAGATATTACAATAACAGGTTTTTGTGGGATAGCCAGTCTTCCTCTTTACAAGGCCCATTAATTTAAGGAAAAACCAAAACCAAACCAAAACCAAAAAAACCAAACCCAAATCAAACCAAACCAAAAGAACCTATTCAATTATTTCAGATGTCTTCACCATTTTTCTTGCAACTAGGATGTTGTTACCATACTATTGTGTTCTCATGCAGAAAGCAAAGAATTTTCTTTGTTAGTGCATAATTGATTTATATACAAACACATACATATACATATACACATACATATATTGCTGATGCAATACCCATAGGGAAAGAAAGTAGCAAAACAGACATTTTAGTGTGTTTGTTGTCAGGAAATGTCATGATTCATCTTTCATGAGCATCTGCAAATATACATCTGCCAAATCTATTTTACTAAAAGCTTGTTCTCAGCCAAACATATTCTCACCCCAAGAGTACAACATTTTTGATTGACAAGTAGAAAAGGATTAATGATTACTTGAATGTCTCTACACATTCCCACACTCCCATTTTCTGCTGCACAATAGGAACAAGGACCATGATTCACTCTCGTGGTCACATGGTAGGAATAACTTTATTGTTTTTCCAGTTCTGTACACATCCTTTTGAAGTGACACAGGGGGAACAAACAGGGATGAAGAGTAGGGCCCAGCCTCAGTGGTTAGCTTTGCTTAAAAATGTACTTAGCTCCTAACAGTAATTCCAGAGCATTGTGTTCTAATCTGCATGAGGCACTACTAATGAAATGAAATTTATGGAAGCTGGTGTCACTCTTGCTCTGCTATTAAGAGGGTCTGTGGCAGTCCAACAGTTAGAACTATGCTAATTATCAGGGCTCATCAGGCAACAGTTTCCTGTCTCTGATTTCATTCAGCTCTTGCTCTCACACCTAGAGAACAGAATTTCCATTGTAGATATGCAATGAAATTGTAACCAATGTTTAAGGCTGATCACAAAAATTGCACTGGGGCATTAAACTAAAGTTCAATATCTTCTAATAAAGATATACTTTGGTATTCTGTGACTACTCCTCAGTTTGAGACTAAATATTGCAGAGCACATGAAGCTGCTACTGAGCTTCCTGACAGTTCTGAGCCAGTCTGTTGGTTTTCATTAGGAGCAGGGGAGAGAAGGGAGAGGAACTGTTCTTATTTATTTTGGCAAATGGAGATGTCAACATCTTCTGAAATCAGCAAACAGTAAGGCCAAACTGGGGACATTCAACTTCATTTAAGATCATTGAAGTAACTTTTGTCCCATTATTAGGATTAAAGCTCAGGTATTTTAACATGCAATACTGCTCTCTAATCTTAAACACCAGGTCATTTCAATTTGGAAATGAAACCATGCCCTCCAAATTGCAACTAAATGTGGGTAACATGACATCATAGTCTGCCATGAAGATTATTTTTGCATGTTTTTGTGAATGATAAAGATCAACAATTATTTCCAAGTATCATTTTGTAGTATGAGAAATTAGACTAAAAAAAAAATAGCTGTGTTCCAAGAGTATCTGTTGACTTTTCCTTCATCCTTAGTGGTAAATTGACAGTATTTAGTTAGTTTATATTGTGTTTCCTTCCTCAACAGATCCATTTCTAACTTAATTTGCTTTTTGCTGGAGAAAAAAAAGTTGATTAACCTCATCTTGTTTAATGTTTAATTGTATTTTTATCTTCTCTCTAAAAGTAGTAAACATATCAGTAAAATGTTTTGGGGTGTGTAAATTCCCTGTTGCTGTCTACAAAAGCCCCTTAGAAGGGTTGTCCCATTTTTACTTTTTTTGGGGGAGGAGTATTCTCTTAATTCACATAGACTAAAAGAAATATTCAGAACAGCAAAAAACCAACAGAACTCTGTGTGGTTAATTTATTTTCTAATGTGGGGTGAATTTCTGGAATTTGCTGGAAATGCAAATACCTGTTTTGGCTAACTCCCCCCATCCTGCTGCCCACCCCTCTGGGGAACACATTAGAGACATGATCTCCTGTATAAAAAAGGATAAGTGAGTTAATAAAAAATAAAGTACATAGGAGGCCAGAGTAAATGGAGCATATAATTTTTTCATGAACTGGTCTCTTAAGTTTCATTTTGCAAGGCATCGTGATTTTCTACATATTTATGAAAATATGAAAGAGTGAACTGGATGCTTAATGTGCAATCTACTTAGCAATTTCAAGTAAGGCTGTATCTTGCTTTCCCTTGTCAGAAAACCCAGAAGCTTCTGCAGGCACCATCACAAATGATAGCAAGATCTGTTACGAGTTTCTGTAACACTGCAAACCTTCCTCCAGAACTACTTGTCCTACAGAACAAGTCTACATGCCAGGTTTTGCTGTTTGGTAAGATGCAAGCAAAAACATCGTCAAACTGATTCCCAAGAGTCGAATGTGATGCTTCAAGAATAAAAGTTGCTTAAGATTGATGTCATTGTACACACATGAAGTAAAGTACAACTCTTAAGAGAGACTGGAGAAGATAAACTTTTGAAATACTTATAAGAGAGAAGTGGTTTTTTTTCAAACATCCAAATGGTGTTTTCAATCTAGAAAGCTCTAAAGCAGTTTATAAAGATAATTAGGCATAAATGTCCCCATTTCACAGCTGTGCAAACAGAGGGAAACAGTTCTGTAACCTACTTACCAAAATCTTACAGAGGTAAGCAAATCTTGAACCACCAGATTGCAAGCACTGGTTCGTTAACATTGCTTTTTTGTGCCTGCTTCTTTGTAGCTAAATTAATTAATAATGATATATCAAAGCAGCAAAAGTAGACCTAGATCTCAGGCTTGTAAGATGACCTGTTTCATTTCTGTGTCAAGTTACGTTTCTTTGATAAGACACGAGCTTCAGAACAATTCAATATATTCCAGGTCTGAGCCTCGTTGCAGGCTTTGAGCACCACTGACATCTCCAGTTTCATGCCTGGGAAGTTGTGAAGCAGGAGGTACCTGCCTGTAGCACTGTGAGAGCATCACAGCCAGCCATGGTGCAGGGACCCATCCAGGTGCTACCGCAAGCACCAAGGCACTCAGGGAAGGTGCTTGTGCACACACAGCTTTGCAGTGTTCAAAGTACACAGCACACAGGCCCCTGCTTGAGCAACATCTCCATGACAACTGCTTTAAAATTCATGCCACATAATATGTAACTTTGCTGCTAAAAAAAAAAAAAAGAGGCTCTGCAAACATACTAACAAGGCCACCTTCCTGAAAATTAAATGAACCTGAAAGATTTTTTAGCAATCAATTAACCATTAAATAAAGCTTAAGGGACATTAGACAGTAAGAATGACAGTATTTATGGCTTTGATGTGATTCTGAAATCTCATTCTTTGCTTTTCCGCCATTCTCACCATTTCAAATCCCTATAATTGATACCGATGCAACATTTCATCAATAGCTATAAAAGGGAATGAGGAGCACGAAATGGCTCTTTGGCATTTAATGAGTAAATACAATCCCACTGAGCTTCGTATTTCAGATTTTTTTGCTAATCAGTCTTATTTTAACTGAAGGATTTGAACTGTTTGAGGCATATCAACAGGTTTGGGAACTGGCAAACAATAGAATGATAGCAAAGATAATGGAAAAAATGTGTCCTAATGCAGTGCAGAGAATTAAAACTATTAAAATGCCTTTCCCAGTTATTGCTTCAATGCCAAGGTAACCAATCAAATAAAACTGCTGCTGTAAGATTAATAGACATTCTGAAAGGTATGAAATGCGGTGTAAGTTTAGTTCTGTAAATTTACCAAGGCAAGAGAGGTGCAGATCAATTGTGAGAGAAGTTTTTACTGGCTACATCCTACTTTAGGAGGCAGAGGAAGGAAACAAGGGTAACAGGGAAAAGCATGTTACATTCAATGGATTTTGAGCATCCTATTAGTTGTTCTGGTTTAATTAACATCTTGTTTTTAACTGGTAATTTTATTTTAAACATCAAGTCTAGGAAATGCTGAGATGCAAGCCTTGACCCTTTCACTGCATAAAAGGAGATATGAACCCATCATAAGACTGCTCTGTTGCTTTTATGCTGAGTTTTGTGTTATAATGTATAGAATATGTATTGATTTCAGAACTGAGGAACAGAAACTGCACAATATATCAACAGGAAGGAATTATCAAATGAGAACTGACTTCTGTTGAGTTATAAAATTCAGTTAAAGAAGCTCCAAGGCAAAGAAACACATTCTGGAATGAGAAACACAAGTCCAAAACACAAGGATCTCTCATGAGACAAGTTACTGACTTAAGTTTACAGGTTTTAGCTACCAAAAAGACAAGCTTAACTCCCCAGTGAGACCTAATTCAGAAAAAATTACTTTACTGGCCAACTGACAGCAGCTGTGCAGAGCTAATCCCAAAGCAGGGTGTGCTTAAATCAGAAACACATGAGGATTTTGACTGTTTTCTGAGCATCTTTACTTACTTCATTTCCTCCAGTGTGTGAGAGGAGAATTGAACTAAAACTTCCAGCAGCACTACGAAACAGGACTGATGTTTCACCCTTTTTTGCAGGGTTCCAGATACGCAGTTTTATTTCGAGATTTATGTGACTCTGGAGGAGAATTTACACTGCTTGCTTTACAGAGAGGTGGAATTCTGATTTGAAAACAGACTAAACCTGGTGCTCAAACCTAAGGAATTAAGGCAGTTCTTTATTGCATCTCTTCAGGGGTATATAGTACTGTATATTTTGGGGTTTTATTTGTATTGACTGTCACTTTCCTCAATTACTGAGGCCCGTGCTTCTGCAGAATAGTCAGAATTTAACAGCGGGCAGTGGAAGAAGGGGAACATCTTGTACAGCATAAGCTTAAGCATAAGCTCTTGTACATAAACTTGTACAGTTTAATTTTCCACAGCTAAAATGATAAAAGCTCCCAGTAGATTTGAGCCACATTTTTCTTTTAAAGAACTGAAAAATTAAGCTACTCTTGGTAGGTTCTGCAAGGTCCCCAGTTAAACTCTCTGTATTAGCAGCAGGTCACATTAGAAATATTTATATAAAGAATGAAGGAGGCAGTTGCACACAAATATTGATGCCAAGGCAAGAGCAAAGATCAGGAAGCAGCTTGTTGTTGCTAAGTCCAGCCAGAGTATCTGGGTGAATGAGGTTGGCCCTTCCAGAGAGGAAACTTTTCAGTAATAGCACTGTGAATTAGGGAACTCTTTTCTGGTTTAATTATGTCGACCACTGACAAATATTTATCTTTTATTCTGACCATATCATTCTATCTCTCACTTATTCCCCTAACCCTGTGTATTTATGCCTTTCCTTCTGTCTGCAATCCTTATAGCTCTGGAATATTTCTTCTCTTGTAGATGCAATATTTGCTTTGTTAATTCTTCCTATTTCTCCTTCTTTGAAGACCTACTTCTGTGCTGAACCATTTCCTACATCCCTGTCTTCAACTCTAATCCCCCTCTTAGACTTCCAGACTGTGCTGCTGAACGTGCTGGTATTTGGGTCTTGTACAATGCTAAGAATATCAGTGTTTAATAAATGTCAGTGTGGGAAAGGCATAGTTGCTGTAAGAGAAATAAATAGCTCAGGAAAAAATCAAGATATTGCTGCCTCTGCAAGAGCCACTGACTGTAAAATGTAACTAAGAAGTAAATTGTCAGGTTTGGTGTGTGCTAAAGAAACCAAGCAATGTCATATATACAGATGTTTACTTTCCATTATCCTGGCAACCAACTCCCAGTATATATATATCCTTGTGGTGCAATGTAAACTCCTTTCAAAATGACATTTAAGAGGAATTTAATCTGTACAGAGCACTAAGAAACTGAAGCACAGTGGATTTATTAATTTAAGAGAATTATTCATTTAATTTTCGCCATTTAGTATTTATATTCATTTACCATTCATTTATTCCCTTCATTTTTATTCATTTATTCATTTATCAAATATTCATTTTAATGGTTTTCATTATCACTATAGTAACTGTAGGGACAGATTTGCAATAATTTTATTCCTTAAATAGGTTTAGTCTTGGAAAACCTAAAGAACAGGGTAAGGCCACTTGCTCATCAGGTTCATTCCCTTTTCTCAGAAGTGTTTGTCTCTTTACTCCCCTTGCTTCTTTACACCTCTCCCTAAGTTCTCTTAAATTCCCTTCTATGTTTTATGACAACAGCTTAGTTCAGTGATGATAGACCAAATGCTTGACTGATGTAAGGTACTGAAATCTGAGTGTGTTAGTGCTTTGGATACTGATTTAGTCTGCTTGTTTCTCCATATATTTTTCTTTTCTTTTTTCCTGTAGAATGGCTTTTCATCAAAAATTCACCTCTTATTCCCTTTTAATGCAGTTCTATTTCTGTGTAAATGAGACCCCTGCAAGCCAGGGAACAATGATCTTCTTAGCAACAAGTGTTTTGAATTACAGTAGAAGAAAGTCTAAACCTCTGAAAATATTGGATTCTGTGTATGAATTTATATTGCATCACTGAGAAGTCAAGTATTTAAAAAAAAAAAAATCTCTAATGTGAAAACAAGGACTGGATCATCTGATACCTTTTGTACAAGGCCAGGGCTTTTGAGTTGGAATTCTAGTTCTTTTTTTATTGCTATATAGACTGATCTGTGCTTATGCAGCTGAGTCCTTGAAATATGTTACCAGTCACCTAAAAGGGTAACTTCCTCTGTGTAGTGAAACTTTATCCTGGGGAGCAGGATATTCACAGATGAACCCAGGGATGCTCTTAGTGAAGGATTAAGTATTTTTTGTCCATCTTCAGTGAGGCTCAATGTCCTCTGTGAATACCTCAGTGCTCCTTTGCATCACAACTTCAAACCAGTGTCAGGATCTCGTCTTCCTTATCCAAACATTTCCTCCTTAGTCAAACACTGCATTTGAAACTTAAAGTCAACTGTCTTTTGACAAACCTGAATTCAAGGCATTCCCAACATGTAATCTTTCACAACAGATCTGTGCTATGAGTTGTGTCAGAAACTTTGGTGCTGTGTCAACAACAGAAACACAGCTGAAATACTTCCTGATTGGTTAGTTGGAACCTATATTTAACACTTGCAATTTATTATTATTACTATTTATATCACCAGAATAGAAAGAAAACTTTCATCCTTGTAGAAAAGATCATGAACTGAGTATTCCCTATAATTCTATATTAAGTAAACAAAACTGCTTCAGATATTTACATTCAGAAGGTTATCTTTGTTGCCAGAAGAGCTAGAAGTAATTTTCTTTACAATGAGATCTTAAGTTTGTAGAGTGTGTTGTGACTCTGCAGCAAAATCTCTTCATACCCCAACCTGAGGCTGCAACTCTAATTTTGAGAACCGTTGCTCTGGAGGCTTTTTATCAACTCCAAAAATGTCTTGTCTCTGGATGCTTTTAACTGCATAATAAGAGGTCATTTGAAATAGGTAATGTCTTCTTAAGGGTTTATAATCTAAAGGCCACAGTTGTCAATGAAAGTTCATTGATTTCAGGGGCTCCGAATCCAGGTATTTATTCATAATATGTGGTGTTGGCTTAGTAACTTTAGTAGTATTAAGATATAAGGAAATGGACTGCCTATTAAAGCTAGACAGAAATATTCTGGTGGCTTTTACTTTGTCAGATAAAGCTTTGGAATTCCTGTGAATTGAAATATTTTTCAGCAGTCTGCCTCTTTAATTAACCTGTGCCTGAGAAAGCAATCCTTTTTCCAGCTCACCTGTTCAGCTCCTCCCAGCTCCTGAGGATTCTTGTAGCTCTGGAGTGGAAGTTCCAGGGCTTTTGGAGAGCTGCAGCTCCATCTGTGGCATTGCAGCTTCCAGGAGCCTTGGCTTCCTCTTCCTGAGGGTGAATCTGGAAGGTTAAGCCCAGACACAGCATAAAACATCATTAATATAAATGTCTATTCTTCTTCTAACACTCCAAATAGTTTTCTTCAAAGTATTAGAACTTCCTAAAAAAGTTGGTTTTTTTTCAAATCAGTCAAGGAAACTTGCTTAAAAAAATAACAATCAAAGTGTGCATTCAGTTAAGAGGAGATATCGTTTTTACTTTCTTTCATCTCATTTCATGCAGTGTTTGAATGAGTTTTATATTTGAGAGAGTTTCACTTGCCTCCCCCTCAGCAGAGACTGAAGTCAGTGGGAAGAGATCTGATGAGTGCTTTGCCCCTCTGCTGTGTGCATGTATGTTTTTTCATTAAATCTGAACATTAACCTGATGGCCTTTAGGCACAATATTTTCTGAAAAACTTAGGTGTGCTGATTATTGCTTGCTTTCCAACTCCAGATCCTCTTGCAAACACTACAGGGACCTCATTAAATTCTGCAGCTGTATTACCTTCCTTTATTAACTTCCTTCAAATATCCTGCCATGGTCTAATGTCTTCTCTTGTCAGCTTCACTCCACTTTATACACCTGAAGGAGACTTTATTGTTCTTATTTCCTTGCTCTGAAAACTTCTTTCACAGCTAGTTTTGACTTCTCAGGATACTTTTTTAGCTCATTTCTCCATTGTATCAGTCTTTGTCCCTTGATAATATTCTGTGCTTTTTAGGCATGACATACATTTTTTAATCATTATTTTAATTTCCTGATTTAAATCTAAATAGGGCAAGAAGCACAGCAGAAACATAGATGGTGTTGGGTCTTGTAATATTTTCCTTTGTCCTAAAAAAAAAGAAAAAAGGAGAACTTGCAATAACATGAAGAAAATAGTCTCAAAACCCGGAGAAATCTTAGTTTTACTTTTAGTCCAGTCAATAAACAGGTGGCTATAAAAGGCAGCCCAATTCACTGGTGTATCCTAAAAGTTGGAGCCACAGCCACTCACTGCCTCCTGAATCTGGCCACAGGGGCTTTGCATCAATTCCCCCAATTCTTGCTCCCACTCCAGGCCCTTCTGACCTTCATGGCAAGCACTCATATTGCAAGAAAGGTGAAAGGTGCTTTTGTGAGGGATTTCTATCTATTATATCCAGGCTTACCCACATATTGGGTAAGAGACAAACCTCATCCTTCACTTTTTTTACCGGTTTCAGGAGACTTGGTTTCACACACTTCACTGACCATTACTTCTTAACATTATTTCCAATTTCTTTTTGTTTTTTGTTAGGTTCTATCTCTGTGTCACTCTCAGCAATAAATGAACATGTAAACACGTTTCAGTGAAATTAAGGATATTGGAAAAGTTAATATTAAACTCCTCTTCATGAAAATTTGGGAATTATATAGACAGGAAAATTATTTCAAGAAAACAATATAGTAAAGGAATGTAACAATTATCTCATGCAGAGCCAGCTCAAGTCAGCATTTAAAGAAATCTATATGTCTACTTGTAAATACTTATGATGCTTTGTGCAATCTGTTAAACAAAGTCAACTGGGCAAGACTAATGCCAAATCAATTAATGTCTCCTACAACTACAGAGCAAAAATATTCTGAGTTGAGTGTAACATTCATTGAAGGCAGCAATACATTCATAATATGAGCTTCTCAAATTAAGGAGTCTGGTGAGGTACAAGAGAGAATTTACCACGTGTTAAGACTTTCCAATGCTAGTGTTCCCAACATTTTCTTATTATTCTAGTTTTATGGTTAATTTTCTTATGGTTGCTAGTGTTCCTGCCATGCTGAAATGAAACTTGGGTCATTGTTGAATATTCAGTGTCTCACTGGTCTAACAGATCTTCATTCTAATCACTTAAAAACTGTTCCTGTTGATTTTAGAACATTTCTTGAATAAATCAGAATTAATTATGGGATGAACTCAGTTTCTCAAATGATTCATGGGTTTTAGTAGGAAAAAAAAGATTCAAACCTGATGAAATTACTCCTACCTACAGGGAAGTATGAGTGTGATTATATTTTCACAGATTGATAAAGAGATCAAGGGAAATGCTTTGCTCTAGGATTTCCTTAGATCAATTGAAGGGGCAATTCCAGCTGGCCTGTGTTGTACTTTACCACCCCAGTATCCTCAGCAGTCTGAAATGCAGTGATGGTACAAACTGTGTTCCTTACCTCTCTATCTAGGCTTTAGACATTAAAACTTGATCATGGAATCATGGGATCAATCAAGACCACCTAATTCCAATTTCCCTGCCATGGGCAGGGACACCTTCCACTATCCCAGGATGCTCCAAGCCCTGTCCAACCTGGCCTTGGACACTTTCAGGGATGGAGCAGCCACAGCTTCTCTGGGCAGCCTCTGCCAGGGCCTCACCACTCTCACAGAGAAGAATTTCTTCCTAATATTGAATCTAAATTTACCCTCTTTCAGTTTAAAGCAATTTCCCCTTGTCCTTTCACTACGTGCCCAAGAAAGTTCCTTCCAAATCCTTTATTTTGCAGAATATCCAGGAAGACATATACCATTTTATGAAGCAGATGTATCTTTGTTACTATTTCTGTCAGCTGGTTTCTCTGAGAATTTGATGCTCATTTTGGCTGCTCGTGCTGGCTATCTCTCACTGACCACAAGATGTGCTTCATCCTGGCTTTGTGAACTCAAAGTGCAGGCAGGAAACCTGCAAAGCACACAGTGCTTTTCACCTGTCCCCTGTGCTTACAGCTGTGTGTTTGCTTGTCACAGCACTGCTCACCCAGGGATGTGCACACACAGAATTCAGGAGCAGCAGCACTGGGAAAGCACTGACAGAAATCAGACTTAAAACTTGTTTTCTTCAGTTGGTTGCTTGTTTGCTTACAGGGAGTAAGCACAAAGGATGAGTGCTGGAGATGCCTTCAGGCAAGGGCAGCTCTAAAGGAGAGGCTGGTCTGGGGCTGCCTGCTGTCAGCTCACAGGGAAAATCAGGGACTTGCAGTGCAGGGCCAAGTCAGTGACACCCACTAAAAACTGCTGCTGAGGAGGATTTTGCTCAGTCTGATATTATATATTCCTGCAGTAATCGGTCAAAGAGAATGAAAAGAAACACCAAACCCACCTCTTAGGGTACAAAATAAGATGTTTTAGTCTTTTTCATGGCTGTAAAGAACAAGAATAGAAAGCAGAGTTAACATTCATTTTTGACAATTCATCTTTACTCTCCCAGGATCCTGGAGAAATGCCTTCTGAGTATCCTAGAACTCCCAAAAGATGCTGTACAGAACTGACATCCTTTTCAGCTGTAGGTCCCAGGAAGAGTTTTTTTCATATCTGAAAAATTATTTTAAGGAATATTTGAAATTTTTTTGAATTGCTTAGTTGTTAAAAAAATAAAACCTAAAAGTGCTGTGGGAGATGGAGAGGGGGAAACATTTCAACATGTTTTTACTAAGCTTAAACTGCAGCTTCATTATTTACACATATGATTATTTTGCTGTTTGTTAATTCTGCTGTGGTTTACTGGGGATTTTCCTGTATAAATAACTCAGTAAACGTGCACCATAACACAAGCATTGTGTGATGTGTGTTAATTGATACGATTTGGAAGTGATAAAATAAACCTTGAGTTACTTCTGTATGTGTTTATGTCTGTACCTTTTACTCTACTGTAAGGCTAGAGGTCCTTGGCCCTGTGTCCTCGTGTCCCTGGCAGGAAGGTTGGCCCTGTGGTTTGGGTGCCCCTAATCTGTCAGCTCCATCTCAGAGAATGTGTGAGAGTGTTTAATTCATCCCCTGGCATGGCACAGTGTGCAAGTTCTGGGCTCTCCCACAGCCTGTCAGGAATTCAGCTGATGGCACGTGTGAATCTCGGGGAGAAACAGAGAAATGTTGGGCAAAATATTTTGTGTTGAGTGAGAGGCATTTCCTGACAAAACCTTGCTGTGTTGAAAATGTTTTCCATTCTAGTTCTGCTTCTTAAATAAATAAATAAATTTGCAACCAAGTGCTGCATAGTAAATTGATATGAATTGTAATTGACGTCAGAGCAGGCTGTGACGTGACAATATCTTTGTTCCCAGGGAACAGAGGAGTTGAGGCCAGAGCAGAGGTTTGCTCAGATCCCAGGTAACAAGGCTGACTCTGTCACTGGTGTGCCATCAGTGCTGATCAACAGCTTTGCTGAGCTCCAAAATTCTGGCTGTGAAAGAAAGCAAAATCTTAACACATTCCCAATTACTGCGATTCTCATCTTCATTTTTGTAAGATATGATTGTCCTGCACTATTGAGCTCTTTTATTTGCTAGTTGTCAATACACATTCTGCCCATTGTTGTGACAGTGGTTCTCTTCCCTTTTATGGCAATGTAAAGAAGTTATAGCTTTTCTGAAGTCAAGGAAATTAAACATTTTGTTTTATCAATGCAAGTAAAAAAAGAATTAAGCCCTGTGTTTGTTTTATTCCCAGCTTTGCTTCCAGCAAAATTTTAGATGTGGTAAACACCATTAAAAAATACAGAAACCCATGTTCCAACATTTTCCAACATATGAGACAGCAGCAAAATACAGATTTCTTACCTTCTTACTATCTCAGTGTGTATATAAAATGAGTACAGAGCTCCAGAAAGGTATGAAAGAGCCCTACCCAGAGAGCAAGTGCCCAGTGCCAGGCAATTGGTGCTGTGCTGTGCTATTTCCTGTGCCCTATTTTCACAGACAAACAATTTCTGCCACCAAAAAATGAGTAGTATAATGTAAGGCCAGGTATGCAATATATAAATTTACTACCTTCTTGTTATAAGATTTCTCACTTCTGGAAAATAACACAGGGATTAGAGGGGTAAATAAAGATGGAATTTCAGCCACTGCTACTGTGTTTTTCTCCTCCTAGCCACAACAGTAAATCAGGTTCCCAGGAAGCTCAATCACATCTGGCACTGAACATGTTCCAAGGCTCATGTGCCAAGGACCAGAGCACAATTTTCCTTGCATGTGGATCTACTGAGATCTGTGTACAGAGTACAACTGAGTTTATGGAAAATTTTATAGCAGCTTTAAAGAAAGTGCCTCCTTAACAAGTGCTCTGGAGTGCCATTCTTTGTTCTGGATGTGCAGTCAGAAATCTGTCAGGTGTTCAAGGCCTGGGCACAGGGATGGGCTGGGTATGGTCACTAATAGCAGATAGATCCAAGGTTATACTAAGTGCTGGACAACCACATGATAAATCTGCAATAATTCAAAATCCCTCTCCTCTACAGCTTCACCCCTCAAAGCACAACCATAAGAAAATGTTGGGAATGAAGTAATCTCAGCATCCCCTGCTGTCATCCACAGCAATATCTTTACACCTAAGCAGTTGCTCCTACATTGTTGACAAACTCATTTCTCATTTTAGCTTTGACTTAAAAGTAAAATATTATGTTTTTAAAAAAAACATTTTGGTTGTTGTAGTAAATTCTGTACTCCTAGTACTAATAGGTGCTGGCTTGTGACTGGACCAATTTAATCCCTGCATGTTTCCCCTTAGTTCTTGTCTTTGCCCAAAGGTGAAGATTTCATTACGGCACATGCCCATGTTGAATTGTGTGTTAACCCAGCTCCTCCTGCCCAGTGTGTTACATAAATAAGGCAAGGCTTACACTCTCCCCAATCCTTTATCAGGTGACAGCACAAATCCTTTGAAAATCCTTTTCTAGCTTGTGGTAATGTGTTACGTTTTATGATGAATCCACTCAGGGCTTTGCCAACGGCTTTGAGGGGAAGGACAAGGTATGAATACAGAAAAGGCTGGAGATTTTGTGGGGGCATTAATTCGATGTGCCTTCCATAAAATTCAGTGTCAGAGAGCTCAGGGGAGGGCCAAGAGCTGCTGTCACTGTGTGCTGGTTGGAGGTGGCAGCACTTCCTTCAGGGATAAAGCACATCCCACCTCTACTGCCAGGACAGGAGAGTCCAGAGACTGCTGGGACTCAGCTGAGCTCAACATAGCTGTGCCAAGCACCACATCTGAAGGTTTTTGTCTATATTCAAATAAAACCTGCTCTTCAGGTCTGCAACATTATTCTTCCAAAATCTCTTATTTGCAAGCTACATATAGGGAAAAGTCACATTCATTTAGAGAGGAAACTTCCCAGTAGAAGTTCTAAATGTTTGTAAGGACACCAAGTTATCAGAACCATGTTTTCATGTTCTAACCAAAACCTGGCTCAACTTCACCTTGCTGTGTGTGATGTTTTTGTTGGTGTTGCCTGGCGACTGCCTATCCCCCAAAAATGTAGTAAATAAATACATGGTGAGGAGTCCACAATGAGCAAGAAGTAGTAAAAACCTTGCTACTAAAGTATGATGTACTGGTAGTTTGTTGCGTTTTTATCTTGTTTTGCTTTGGCAGGTCTTTAATAGTTAACGCCTAAGTACTCATGGCATAGTAATAGGGTTCAAGCCAGATATAAAGAAATACGGGAAAAATGTATATGTTTGTATATGCTTTAAATGAGCTCAAAAATATCTTTGTTGTGCTGATATTCCTTATATCATCTATGTTAGTGTGCTAAGCATGTGCAAGCCATGCAGATGGGCCTCGGTACTTGAATTCTTGTGGCACAGAAAAATTTGATTTTAGAATGAGCAAAAGCCTACATAGATATATAAATCCTCTGCTGTCACAGTGGGGAGATCCAGCCAGATTTATTTCTTTCCCAAAACTTTAAGGAATTTTCTTGAGCCACGATGGAAGGGAGATTAGGAGATAAGCATGAGGAGTGCTGGTTGTCCTGAAAATTTTTACAGTGGTGTTCCCACATGACCAGGTGGAACCATGCCCTGCCTGGGTGCCAAACTGCACCTCTTCAACCAGCTTGCAAAATTAGCTGATGATAAACTCTTCATTAATTTACTGTGAGGTCAACTTTCTCCCATGACATGGTGGTGAGAATGTTGTAGTTCCTCAGTACGTGCTCCAAGCTGCATCCTTAATTAATTTAAGAATTATCCATTTCCTTCCCACCTTTACACAAGCACATAAACAAAAAACAGTATTAAGCAGTTCATTAATGGCTTTTGCTCTTTGTTGTGTGCTGTAAAAACCAACTGCTCCAGTGGCACAGAAGGAGGGACTTTTGGGACATTTTTAATGGAAATCTATAGAGGGATGGAGAACTTTTGTAATTATTTTTAGCAGAAATGCAATACTTTTTCATAAATATTGTATTGCACTGAAAATATTCTAGAAATAGTCTTACATAACTATTCTTTTTTCAGCTTAGGAAGGTGTTTAGGGCATAGAATGGGAGGAATTTTAATTTTTTTTGAGGTATGATCCAAAGATATTTTGATATCCTCTTTGATCTGAGAACATTTTTCTTTCTTTTTAATTGGTCACTACCACTGTCATAGTTGATATATAAAACTGGAGCTGCAAAAATAGTAGCAATTAGAACCAATAGTGCTGTGCATCTCAGTACATTGCAAACATACATTTTATCTTACCTTTTACAATTAAATAGTTCCCTCTCTCAGATAAGCCCTGCTAATCTAATGACTTTCTAGATCACACAGTGAACCAGAGGGAGAGCTGTGGAAACAAGTTTAAGGGCATGAAGCTACAAATACTCTTGACTATGAGTAACTTTACTCTTGGGAGTATTTCAATTAACTCCAGGAGGGATTATGTAGGGTAATAAGCTCTGAACTTCATGGAAAGTGTTCTCAGGACTGATCCCCAAGCATATTCAATTGCAGTCTTCACATAAAATCACATAAATCTGTAGTCAGGGACTTTTAATAAACATATTTTATGCTATAAATTACTTTCTGAGGAGGATTTGTCGAGGTATAATTTTACAGCATTGACCTCCAATAGACTCATAAAATTCTATCATGTTAAATGTATATTTAATGGCTTCAAACATTTTATATGAGTGATCCAGTGGGCCTGGAGGACTCTAGTACTGCAGCAACCCATTGCATCAGTGGATATTTAGAGAGGTTTAAAAAATGCAGATTATTGACTTTATTATTGATGCAGAGGAGCCACTATATCTTATCAGGCAATTAAATGCCCTTTCATAAAGTGCTCATTGCATGGAGACTGGATTTATGGAAATGATGAGACTTAATGGCTCCACAGGAATCATTACATCCGGTCTGAAACTCTTTTTTGGTATATTAATATTTATTTTCACATTCATGCTTCTAGTAATGAGAAATTAAGGAATTTAGCAGTAAATTACAAATATAAGTATCTAGATATAGAGGTTGCTATAATTTAAGTAAATCCTATGCAGAAATGTACTTACATCATTTCTTCCTGCCCTTAAAGGTACCCAGTTAAACCAGCCCAGTGAAAAGACACAGCTGTATTTTGATAGCTTTTGTAAATCCAGGATGTGCCAGGTCAAAATTTACAATTTTAATTTTCATTTCTACATCTGATTTATGAACACTTGCCCACACTTCATCCCTTTCTATTAGGGCTATGATTTGCACAGATCATTCTGACATATATTTTATAGCTAATGAAGGATTTTGGATGTATCCACGTACAATGTGGCATTGAACCTGGAAATTGCTCTGCTGCCTTCACTTGAGTCCCTTTATAAATCCAGTCCTAAATTCAGCCTTCCAGTGAGGTCCCTGTGGCTGTCAGTTTTTTCAGTTCTAAGTGTGTGTATTATCCAGACAGATTCCCAGAGATTTAATTTATTTTTTTTCAAAGACCTAGATATTCAAAGTTATTTGATGTTGGACACAAAGGAGTAGAAAATATGAGAAGTACACCACAAGAATGCCAGATTTTTGCAATTTTGTTTCCTACTTGGGGGAACACATCACCCTTCTGGAAATGAAAGTGCACCCGTGTTGAAAATTGCTGCATCGTTAAAATCCCTGTGTTGGCACTCTCAGGTGCTGAATCCACTCAAGAGGATGGTCATCTTTGGTCATCTGTTCTAAATTTTACTGTAGCTCCATTCAGTCTTTCCTCTCTCATCTCTTCTTACTTGGCAAAAGAGGAAAATTCAGGGAATGTTGTATTGCTGTAGCCTGTGTGGTCCCTGGAGAGAGAAAATGTTCAAATTGACTATGTAGATGTAGCATTTAAATGAAAACACTTGCTGATTTTCTTGGACTTACAATCTCAAAACTGGCTTTTGCCTTTGTCTGAGATTGGAAAAATGCAAGCACAGGATCTCACTGTGCTTCCAATAGCACTGTTTTGCCCCTATTTTCAGTATTTTTTTCTTAAATATCCTCTCATTAGTAAAGCCAGGTTTACCTATGTTACAGGTTTACCTGTGTTATCAATGGCCCTGAGTTTTTTGTAACATTTTGGAATGTCCCAAGTCTGTTATGCCTAATGTATATGATGTAACATATATGATACGATGTAACATAGGTGCCTGTATACATCTTGGTAGATTTGGGGCAGAACCAGAAAAAAACACTGAACAGAGCCAGTGCTTCATTAGCCACTAATTTAAGGCAGTGCTTAAGATCACAGTTAACTTTAGGAATCTCTTTCTTTTCTGTTCAAGTCAAAAATGAGACTTATTCTTCACCTGAAGAATCTTTTCTACTTAAAGACTTCTCTTACCTATTTGTAGAATAATAATAATTAAAAGAGAAATTTGTAAGAAGTATTTTTTCATCTTTGACTCTTTTTTTTTTTTTTTAACTGCAGGGCTATTAATAAGATAATGCTATTATTTAAAAGAGGTAATTTCCCTGTTTTTGCTGTGAAGAAGCTTAACAGGCTAGTAAAAAATTATTTCAGGTCCTTGAAATGTTTGTTTTCGACTCATTAATTTTCATATTTTTGGCTTTTTTTGTTGTTTTTTGATTTTTTGTTTTTTTTTTTTTTAATAGAAAATGTTCCAATGCTATAAAATAAAATCTTTTGTAGAAGGAGACTCTAGAAAAGTCCCTGAAATGCTTCACTTTGAGGAGCTTTGTTCATCAAGGTAGAGGGTTTTGTAAGCCACAAGCATTATAATTACCTGGCTTTGCTCTCTTTGAAATCAGCAGCAAAACTCATGTAGGCTGCAGAGGCAGCAAGAGTGAAAAGAACTGCTGTGCTTTGGTTTATTGTTCCATTTTCTGATTAACATCTTAAACTGCATTTTGATCATGCAGCTTCCACTGTCAGAGAATGCATGATGGTCTTTGGTTGATCTTCTGAGAGAACAACAGCTCATCTTGATGCTCAGCCAAGGCATCTATCACTGAGCTGTCCCTCTCAGGTACTGGGTGAGAATGCAGCACAGCCCTGGCTCAGTGTCCTCTCTCTATCTGGTGACCTGTCAGAAGAGCTTTTAGACCTCTTTCCTTTCACCACCCAGCAAAGAAATTTTTTTCTGCACAAAATGTGTTTTTAACAGGTCAGATTCAAAGTAAGATTACTATCATTGAAAAAGTTACTCTGCACCAGTTTAGGTACAGTGGCTGTCCAGAAGAGGCATCCTTAGCCTACAGAAAGTATTGTCATTTAACTGTCCCAGAGGTCAATGTGAGAAAATAAAAAAAATATATCATGTTACCTAACATTTGTTGCAATGAGAAGCATGAACAAGTGCTGAAGTCTAGTTAACATATATCCATTTGACTATGGAACTGAGCCATTTTGGCATTTATTTCTTTTAATTTTCCTAAACAGATGGTTTATGCAGTTTTTTTCCCATCACTGTTTTTTTTTCTCATCTAGCTTTCATTAGCTTTTGTTCTCCACATATTATTCAGGCAAGTGTGCTGCACATAATCTAGGATTGCAATTAAACAGGAGTGGGAGTGGGGTAAATGAATGGCAGATCTGAACTTAAGCTTCTGCCAGAGATAATGGTGGATAGGTGCAGGGGTCCATTTTTTCTGCTACATTCTATGACTCTGTTATGTGTAGGTATTAAACAGAGAGGACCAATATTTCTCTGTTTCCTTCCCCTTTCACTTCTACCTCGTACCTTTGTCACAAAACATCCATCAGTCACACAAAGGCAGTGTCACATGCTTAGTTATTGCTGCCAGAAACAATTCAGAATCAGGCCTGGTTGACATGTAAAAAGCAGAGCCTTCTTTATGGCAGGCCAATAAAAGTCACCAACAAAAAAAAAACCTGTGGATTTTTAGTGGAGAAAAAGCACTAATGAATAGGCATTAATTGAAAATTAGGGCACGAAAAAGAGAGAAGAGGTAAGAAAAATCAATTGCTGTACCTATGAGCCTGAGTTGATAATAAACCAAGAGCAATAGCAGCAAGATGCATTGGACCAAATAATCACAGGTGAAAACAGTGGGAAATTAGGTGTGAATAAATTAGTTAAACAAAGATCTACAAACACTAAATAATTCCACAACTGAATAATGAGTGGAGTAACTGCACAAAAGGATTGGAAAAACTATGGAAAAAGAATTGAAGATTTATGCCCTGCCTCTGGTAGGAGATATGATAATTGACTGTGGGAACATAAAAAACCAAAAACCATGGTGCTCTTTCCTTGGGCATAGTAGGGTCTGTCCCTGTGTTAATTTTATAATCTTCTGTAAAACCTGGGAGTCTCAGTTCCCTCTTGTGCTAAGCACAGATGGTGCAGACACCAGCTCCAGGTTTAGCAGATGGACACGTGGGCATGAAAGGTGATGCAGAGGAGAAAGTTTGATCTCAGTAACCTTGCTGTCTGGTGATTTCATTTGTGATGTGAGTGGGGAGAATTTACTGAGTAATTCTGTGCTTCAATTCTCCTCTTTACAATAATAAATTATTTTTCCTTTGTGTTGAAAGCTATATTCAGGAATTGTACTTCAGTGTTGTCTTGCCTTAAGTTCCTGAATAGCCCTAAATGCTTTGTTGGCTCTCCCCAACAAATTAGAGGCAGGCACTGGGCAACTCATGGCTGAACATGCAAGAGGATATTTAGGAAAGAGTTACAAGGTCGCTTAGAAAAGCTGTTCTGTTGTTGTGTTTTCTGACATATAAAAACCAGTTAGTATTACCCAGATAATGAACAACCTGTGCCATTTTTGTTCTAAGCACTGCTACTTATTTAACCTGCACTGTCTGGTGCCCAAGTGTGCATGCACCAGGACACCTTGGAGGGAAGGATGCTGTGCCTTTGTGATTGCTGCAGAGCAGCCAGCATTCATTTCAGTTGGGAATTTTTCAACATAAAATTACAATCATATTCCTGCTCTCCACTGGCATCACCAAAAACTATTAACTGTAATAACAGGACTGATTTTGCTCTTATTAGGCATTTATTAAAAGCTAAGTATCTTGATAAAGCAGAATATGCTGCAACCTGACAGCAGAAGTGAAGCATTCTGGAGAGTGCTCCTACCATCCATCCTCCTTCCCTGGTAGTGATGAATGTGCACCATGAAGAGATTAAATCATGTGCTTCACTCGAGTAATAAAATGCTCTGTGCACTTTCTCAGTAGTCAGATTGTTGATTCTGATCAAGTGGAGGACTTGGCTGATCTTGGGATTCAGCTGATAAGAAAATGGAAATATTTGAAACTCAGAATTGACTGCCAACTACATAATTTCATACATTCATCTATAATGGTTAAAATATTGTGTGTTCTTAAATTTATTGCTGCTCTTTACAATAGAGAGCTGCCCCTGAATTTAAATAGTTGAATTGATTTTTTTTCTCCAAATTTCCTCAGGCACAAGAGCTTTTCTATCACAGTAACTACTCCTGGTTCACGCCTAGGGCTAAGGCACAGGCGTGGGACAATGCAGTGCCATACTCAGAGCATTGTCTTTGCACTGCTGTGAAACCTACAGGCCAGAATTAACAAATGAAAAAAACACAGATTCAAATTTCAGGTGCATATAAGCAAATCTTTTTCTAGAATATTTTGGTTTTTTTCTAAAATATGTTTTTTGTCTGATCTGAAGCTATTTGAGAATTCAGGTTGAATCCTGTTTAATTAAAATCTAATTATGCTGCTTGCTTTGTGGGATGAAATTTACACTCCCATTTCCTAGGATTCCCAAATTGCTAAATGAATCTGCAATATCATATTCTAGGACAGCTTTTTCTCTTTCAGTAGAACCTGTCCAACTTTGTGTAATGGAGTGAGCTGGTGCATCAGAAACTAGGAATCTGATTTTCTACCTTGGCAGCAAGGAGCCTTTACAGCTATTCAGTGTTCCCTCCTCTTTGTGACTGTCATGCTTAGTGGAATATCTTCCACAGGAAGAATTGAGCCTGACCCCAGTGTGTCTGCAGTAACTGAGATATGTAACAGCATAATGGTTAGGGGCATGCACCTACAAAGAGGCTTTGTGAGTTCATGTCTCTCAGGAAAAGGAATGCTCTCAATTACTTTTTTGGAATTTATTATGTGGTTTAGCAAAAAAAAAAAAAAAAACAAACCAAACCAAACCAAAACAAAACAAAAAAAACCCCACAGGCCTTAAAAGCCTCACTTATTTTCAGGTAAAATACAAAAATACAGGTATAAGCATTAACTACTGCAATGATTACCTACTGTAGTGCCCATTCACTTCATACACAAACTAATGATTTCAGGTTTCTTTTCCCTTTATTCTGTGTGGATTTGGTCTCAAGAATGTAGAAAGTAGCTGATTACTGAAAGTAGAAGGGAATAAGCCTTTGATTCAGTGCAATTTGCCCACATGTGCTTCCATACAGAGTTGTTATTTTAGCATTTTACTCTTTTAGGTACTTACTGTATTCTAAAAAAAGCAAAGTCCAAAACTATGTGGCTGTCCTTTATGCATCGCACAAAAGGTCACAAGTAATCAATGTATGGATTAAACAACACTGTTAATTAATCTTTAAGTTTGGAATGACTTGGCAAAGGTTTTCGGTATCATTCAAGAAAGAATATGGGGCCCTGCCATTTTCTTAAAGGAATTCTAAAAATTTCTAAATATGCATGCAGCAGTTTGCTAATCTATGTCCTTGCTTTGCTGTAAATACCTGAAAACTGCATTTCTGAGTTATGTTCAGGTGACCTGGGCATGATCAGATAGTGCCAAAGGTACCAGGTCTGCAATCCTTGGGGCTGAGGTAATTCAGGAGGATGCTTGTCTCGAGACATTCTAATAAGCACTGGGAAACAAGTATACAGTATAGTGCATTGGTAAGATGATAGTGTTATACAAGTGCATTGTTCTATGATGAACAGAATGCTCTGTTTCATTCTGAAATCTATTCCATAGGACAGTTGGCATGAACTTGGTTTCAAATGGCTATAAAAGCCCTGGAGGCTCTATTCTCCTTAAACCAGTGGGAGAGTGGGAATAGAACATAATATGTCAGGAAAATAGCAGGCATCATTTGTCTCTTAGAAAGGAGACAAGTTGCTGAGATTTACATTTAAGGATGAGAAACTCCTTTCAAAACTTTTCTTTACAATACTGCAGTTTGGGAAATACATAACAATGGAAGCATGTTTACTTTGTGTGGAATTCATGTCATGATGAGGATAATAAGACCCTCCAAGGCAATAATTGCTTCACTGTAGGGTGCTTCTGCATCTCAAATTGCTCAGCATCTGGGCTTTAAATCATTTGTGTTCCTGGTGGGTAAAGCTGCCAGCTAAACAGGCAGGCAGACAAGTAGCATTTTTAAACTTACACAGCATGATCATGGCATGTGTGCATTTAAGGATGAGCTTATTATCATCCAGAACTGTTACTTACACCATAGAGACAGACACCAAATAGATTCTGTATGATACAATCTTAATAAATTCTTTTCATTCACAAGGAAACCATTCAGCTTATGTTATAGATGTGGTTTGGGCATTTCAGCAGACTGTCCAGCAGGAAGGCTTTGTCTGCTGAGCTCAGAAAATGTGCAGTAAATTCCACAAGTTATCTATGCTGAGCTGAGCAGGTGATTGCCACTAAATGCCATGCTGAAGATCACGCTATAAGCAGGAAGAGGCTTTGCTGTACTCCTAGAGAATTTTAATATTAATGTGTAGAGTGGACCTCAGCTTGGTACAAGGCCATTCTGCCTGCAGGAGCCACTGAAACTGAACCTGTGTTTAATTTTTACTGGGGGAAGGTTAGACTTTGGTGACAAATATTCTGCCTTTGATGTGTCCTTCTCCACTGCAGCATCTAAATGATTGCATGCAGAGCATTCTTCCAATCCTAGCCTAAGGTACACTGAGTACGTCATGGTGCGTATGGGGAGTAGTTTTTGTGGTGCTGATTTTTGAAAATCCTGATTCTAAAAAGAGCACCCTGAGGTGGCTATTTGGTGGTGGCTGGAACTCCAAACATCTGATCTGCACCTTAACTATCTGAATTACTGAAGTGTGGGCAGCAGTGAGACTTGCACTGCCCATGCTCTGTCCATCTCAGGTTATGGCTTAATATCTTGTGGTCATGTGTTTATATCCCCAGCTCCCAATGTTGGTGTTTTGGGCAGGTTTTCAAATCCTACTCTTGCCTATGCCCATCATGTCCCTGTGACAGAACAGCCTCGTGCTCTGCTGTCTGTGCAGGCTGCGGGTCTCAAATGCAATGCCAATCCAACTGTCCTGAAACTGTGGCTCTGGAGAGACCCTGGCAAAGCTGTGATGTGCCTGACATTTCTTTTTGGCTCCAGTGGCAGCTGCTTTGAGGGATTTTTTGGTTGATTTTCTTTTTGGTTGGTTGGTTTTTTGTATTTTTTTTTTTTTGTTGAGGTGGGGGAGAGTTGGTTTTTTTGGTTTTTTTCCCCCTAGGTTATTTTTAACTTGGATCCATTCCCTGATTCTGATTTACTTAACAGTCACACAACTAGTTGTGCTGGCACAAGAGAGGGAGAAGAATCAGCAGAAGGAGCAGTGACTGCACACAGCAGCTCCTGTACAAGAAGAAAACACCTTGAAGTCCTCTCTACTGTGTCCATTGAAGTGCCCTCATTTGTGTCTGTTACAGGAGCTTGTTTTTGTTGTGGCTTTTCCTCTCTTTGTTGCTACACAGGTTTTTTCCTCTATACAAGTGTTTATTTCAACTCTGCCAGTTCTCATCTGCCACCTTGTTAGTTATCTGCTGACTGCTGCAGCACGTAGGAAAGAAGCAAAAGTCTCTGCAGACTTCTAAGCCACATTAGCAGGCAACTGAAAATAATGTAAGATAAATGTTACCTGATCTTCAAAAGGCAAAAAGAGTGGTCATTTTCTTGTTAGCCACACAATTCTGGCTCAAAAGCTTCTGACAGTCACACATGCAGAGTGATTGGGGATACCCATCCCAGAGGGGCTTTTCCCCTCTGCACTTAGGGAAGGAGGTTTGCCAAGCCAGCCTATGCCTGTGCTTGGTGATTTCATGCTTTTCTGCTTTCTATAAGGTGGTGTGAATCAGCATTATCTGATGATCTTGAAGGTGTTAATTATGATTGTGGTCTGTGGTTTGGCTCTTTGCTCACAAGCTTCTATTTTTTTTTTCCATGAAGAGAGATTAAATCACTTGGAAGGCAATTCTGCTCTCTGCTATCACGCTTCTCCATGTCATTCAGGACATAAACTTCTTAATGTACCTGAAGTCATCCTCTTTTAATTCTTATCCTCAGTTTTGGAAAAGGGGAGAAATTAGTCATAAGAAAGGAATTATTTTTACTTTTACGTTTGCTTGATTTCAGAAAAAGTTTCACAGTTAGGTCCTGACCCTTCTTGAGCCAGTAGCACCTTCAGTCATCTTTTATACCACTACAAAGTGAACATAATCCTGCCTTTCTTCTTTCATTTGAGAGTTATACAACAAAGTGGAAGATGAACATGCAACTAAACCTACGACAAAATTATCTAGTAAAACACAGAGTTGTGTTTTCAGCATTTCTATTGTTTTTTATTGCCTTCTGCTCTGGTAATATTTGGATTCTGGACAGTATGCATGTTTCTTGGCAGCTGTGAGATAAGAAAAAAATAACTGTGTTAATAATAATAATAATAATAATAATAATAATAGTATAATTCTAATGAAAATAAGAGAGAGAAATAACACTTGACAGGTGCTCACCATTCCCTGATCAATGTCCAGCCCAGTCCCAAGCAGTGGTCGATGGCTTCTGCCCAATTCCCCTTGTCTGTACACTGGTGTACCGTGGTATGCAATATCCCTTTGCCCAGTCCCAGGCAGCTGTCCTGGCCATGCTCCCTAAAGGCTTCTTGTCCACCTCAAAACAGGGGAAACTGAAAAGTCCTGGCCCTGGGGTAAGCATGGCTCAGCAATAACTCAGACATCAGTGCGTTATCAGCACAATCCTCATCCTAAATGCAAAACACAGCCTGTATCAGCTACTAAGAAGTGAATTTCCTTTATCCCAGCCAAAACCAGGACCCATCTGAACTGTGCTTGTAACTCTGCAGTTGAATAGGGCTCCTGGAAATAGCTGTAAAAGTGGGGAAAGTGCTCAGATCCTCACTCTATGCCAGCCTAGAGTAGAGAAGCTTCTGTTTGTTTCTGGAGCATGGAGAAGCTTTCCTGTTACTTTATGTCCATTAATGTGTTCACCAGGAAACCAGAAGTCAGAGCTGTAGGAGGTATTTTACTTACCCTTTGGCAGGAAATGATAACTTTCAGCAAGGGAGANTTGTTTTTTGTATTTTTTTTTTTGTTGAGGTGGGGGAGAGTTGGTTTTTTTGTTTTTTTTTCCCCCTAGGGTATTTTTAACTTGGATCCATTCCCTGATTCTGATTTACTTAACAGTCACACAACTAGTTGTGCTGGCACAAGAGAGGGAGAAGAATCAGCAGAAGGAGCAGTGACTGCACACAGCAGCTCCTGTACAAGAAGAAAACACCTTGAAGTCCTCTCTACTGTGTCCATTGAAGTGCCCTCATTTGTGTCTGTTACAGGAGCTTGTTTTTGTTGTGGCTTTTCCTCTCTTTGTTGCTACACAGGTTTTTTCCTCTATACAAGTGTTTATTTCAACTCTGCCAGTTCTCATCTGCCACCTTGTTAGTTGTCTGCTGACTGCTGCAGCACGTAGGAAAGAAGCAAAAGTCTCTGCAGACTTCTAAGCCACATTAGCAGGCAACTGAAAATAATGTAAGATAAATGTTACCTGATCTTCAAAAGGCAAAAAGAGTGGTCATTTTCTTGTTAGCCACACAATTCTGGCTCAAAAGCTTCTGACAGTCACACATGCAGAGTGATTGGGGATACCCATCCCAGAGGGGCTTTTCCCCTCTGCACTTAGGGAAGGAGGTTTGCCAAGCCAGCCTATGCCTGTGCTTGGTGATTTCATGCTTTTCTGCTTTCTATAAGGTGGTGTGAATCAGCATTATCTGATGATCTTGAAGGTGTTAATTATGATTGTGGTCTGTGGTTTGGCTCTTTGCTCACAAGCTTCTATTTTTTTTTTCCATGAAGAGAGATTGAATCACTTGGAAGGCAATTCTGCTCTCTGCTATCACGCTTCTCCATGTCATTCAGGACATAAACTTCTTAATGTACCTGAAGTCATCCTCTTTTAATTCTTATCCTCAGTTTTGGAAAAGGGGAGAAATTAGTCATAAGAAAGGAATTATTTTTACTTTTACGTTTGCTTGATTTCAGAAAAAGTTTCACAGTTAGGTCCTGACCCTTCTTGAGCCAGTAGCACCTTCAGTCATCTTTTATACCACTACAAAGTGAACATAATCCTGCCTTTCTTCTTTCATTTGAGAGTTATACAACAAAGTGGAAGATGAACATGCAACTAAACCTACGACAAAATTATCTAGTAAAACACAGAGTTGTGTTTTCAGCATTTCTATTGTTTTTTATTGCCTTCTACTCTGGTAATATTTGGATTCTGGACAGTATGCATGTTTCTTGGCAGCTGTGAGATAAGAAAAAAATAACTGTGTTAATAATAATAATAATAATAATAATAATAATAGTATAATTCTAATGAAAATAAGAGAGAGAAATAACACTTGACAGGTGCTCACCATTCCCTGATCAATGTCCAGCCCAGTCCCAAGCAGTGGTCGATGGCTTCTGCCCAATTCCCCTTGTCTGTACACTGGTGTACCGTGGTATGCAATATCCCTTTGCCCAGTCCCAGGCAGCTGTCCTGGCCATGCTCCCTAAAGGCTTCTTGTCCACCTCAAAACAGGGGAAACTGAAAAGTCCTGGCCCTGGGGTAAGCATGGCTCAGCAATAACTCAGACATCAGTGCGTTATCAGCACAATCCTCATCCTAAATGCAAAACACAGCCTGTATCAGCTACTAAGAAGTGAATTTCCTTTATCCCAGCCAAAACCAGGACCCATCTGAACTGTGCTTGTAACTCTGCAGTTGAATAGGGCTCCTGGAAATAGCTGTAAAAGTGGGGAAAGTGCTCAGATCCTCACTCTATGCCAGCCTAGAGTAGAGAAGCTTCTGTTTGTTTCTGGAGCATGGAGAAGCTTTCCTGTTACTTTATGTCCATTAATGTGTTCACCAGGAAACCAGAAGTCAGAGCTGTAGGAGGTATTTTACTTACCCTTTGGCAGGAAATGATAACTTTCAGCAAGGGAGACTTTCATTCAGGCAGATCCATTAGATTACAGACGTGTACCTGGAGGCAGGGGAGACTGACTTCTGGAAGGTATATACTACACAAAAGAGTGCTACAGTCTCCACCAGTTTAGCAAAGTGTCTAGAGACACACTTTATTCTGCTTTTACCTATATAGGTCTAAGGAAATTAATCAATAAGCAAGGACACAGGGTGAAAACATATGGTCTTTGATATTTAATAAATGGATTAACAGAGTCCACCGCTTAATATTCAGCCTCTGCCTTAGGAGTATAAATTAATAAGCATTAGGTTCTTTTTAATGAGGAATTTTCCCTTTTAAAACCTGAATGAATTATCAAAAAGAGCTCTGGCAGAATTTCAAAGACATTTTCTGACCTTCTAGTATTCTGGCCGGCATGAATTTTTAATAAGATGCTATATATCTGGAAGGCCTATTAGAATTTGTCTGCAGGAAATCTATCTGCCCTGCAGCCCCTCACCCCCATTTTTTTCTTTTTTTTTCTTTTTTTTTTCTTTTTTTTTGATAATAAGACAACTAAAGCAGAAAAAGGAAAAACATCTATAATAGCAAGGGATTGTTTAATTTATGCAAATAAAGTTTTAAAAAAGAGTCCTTACTCAAGTTAATAAAACTCCACACATGGTTTTTAAATATTAATCATGGCTGGCAAAAATCCTGTATTTATAGTGCCACTTTCATTTATATTCATTTTTTTATAGTATCAACAAAGTAAAATGTTCCAAGATCTATTTGAAAATGCATATTTTAAAGTGCATAACATGCATAACTTACAATTAAATGCACATGGCTATGCTTTTCTTTTTTGCTGGTTCTTATCCCAGAAAACCTTTAGGAACACTTTCTGGCATCTAACACTGTTTGGAAAATAAATGTTACAGACCAAAGCAGATGTTTTAAGTATTTGTAGATTGATTTTCAGCATAATGAAGAAAGCTTATTGTCATTACTTGCTTTAATTTTTTTTTTATTTTTTAAAGGGTTGCTCTGTGACATTTTGAAAAAGCAGAACATTGTGTCTCATAAAAGGTTTTAGTTATCTATGCAAATTTTTCCTGATGATGTTTTGAATTCTAAATGCCACTTCAGAAAAATACTGTATCTGGTAATGTACACTGAACTCTTTCACTTCTTGACATCACAATATCAGCTGGTCCCACAGACAGGGCAGTCTGATGGGGGGTTATTGCTCTGAATTGCTGGAGCAGATTCCATGATCCAGCAGCTCACTTCTAACTTCTACTCAGTGCCATGAGTTTGACACCTCCTCCTGCAGCTGCCTGGGGGCTTCACCTTGCCCACCTGGCAGCTGCAGAATAGAAAACACCTGGGAACAACCCTTGCTCCCAGACATGGTGAATGTGCTCCATGATCCCCACATGGATCAGTGCCCATGTGGACCAGGGGAGAAACAACCACTAGGTTTTAGTAAACAGATTATTAGAAAGTGGTTCCCTTTATCTTGTTAATAATAGCAGAAACCACTAATAGGATTTCCATGCCACTATTTCTTTTATTCCACTAGTTTCAGGGGAAAGTTCCTGTCTGAGTTAATCCTTTAGTACAAAATGCCTCCCCAGGATAAACCCACAGGAACTGTTGCAGTCAGTGGAATTGCACATCAGTTGGACCTGAGCCACTGTCACTGAACATAAAACTGGGAAATTCAGAGGCTGGTTCACAGATGCAAATGCTAACTGGTCCCTTGGGTCTGGAGTTCACTGACATTCCCTGCCCTGGTTCTCAATTAGGGCCACACAAGAGTAGAAAATGATGCTGAAACACATGGCTTAATAGAAGCTAGTTAATTATTTGCTCATATTACTTTGTCAGGACAGCTTAGCCCTGGAACAACTCCACTGTGGCTGATTTTCAATAAGGCAGCATTGTGCTGACACAGTATTGTCTTTCCTTGACAGGACAAGGGGTAATGTTTAAACTGAATGTGAGTCCATTTAGGTTAAAGATAAGAAAGAAGGTTTTTTTACAGTGAGGGTGGTGAAACAATGCCACAGGTTTTCCAAAGAGGTGGTAGATGCCCCATTCCTGGGAACGTTCAAGGTCAGGTTGGACAGGGCTCTGAGATGTCCCTGCTCCTTGCAGGGGTTTGGATTAGACAGCCTTTAAAAGATCCCTTCCAGCTTGAGCTATTCTATCATTCCAGTATTTCTTTGCAGCAGGAGGAAGTTTTGAGGATGTGTTGATTTAATTGTTGAGAATAAGGCCTGCAACAGCTCATGCCAGTACTTGTGTGCCCATGTCAGACATTTGCAAGGACACAAAGCAAAGCTGGAGGTATCAGTGCTATCAGGGGGCAGTCAGGGACCAGATCCCTCTTGTACCTTTCATGTTGTTGCCATTGGTTCTCTGTTTTTTTTCTCATGTCCAACTCTGCACATGCAACAGGCAGCCTTTCTGAGCTCATTGCCTACAGGCAGTGACACTTCCCTCCCAATTCCCTGGTGGAGGGATGACAGGGAAGTGGGATGTCACTCTCAGCAAAATGTTTTCCACTAGAGTGACAGGTGATTCCTGGCATGTGAAAGTGACTCTCATGGGGAACATTTATGGGGGTTTTTTGTTTGTTTGTTTGTTTGTTTGTTTTTTGTTGGGAATTCATGGGTGCAAAAAGAAAAAGGCAATTGGGCTGACAGGTGAGAGCTGCACAATAACAGTGTAGGGAAACCAGAGAGGATAAGAACAAAGTCTCAGGCAGGTAGGTGGCAGGAGCCCCAAAGGTGAGCAGCAGTGCAAAGGGAAGACCTCTGTCTTAGACTTCTTCAGCTAAACCTGTGGTTTTGTTGTTGAAAACTGTATCACTTGCTGTTTCTTTGCTAAGACTCAATGTAAAATAAGTTGGAGACCCCTAATAACACAGATGTGCTTTGGCACAGGCTCCACATTCAACCCCTAAAGGGTCCATCAAGTTGAATAATGCTTGTACCCCAGTGTTGTGCAGGGCTGGTGTACAGCTTAACACTACCCAGAGAGAATGGCCAGCAAACCTTTGCAGAACTCAGGCCAGAACTGGGATATGCTGTGGTCTGGAGGGGTGATGGCAGAGGAACAAGGGAACAGTTTGTTTGAACATCAAGATCCTCCAAACATCACACCTTGGAGTGATGTGCAGTCATCATGAACAATCAGTTCTACTAATAAAGGTTCCCACAGACCAGTGGGTTTTGACTTTTTAATTTCGTTTTCAAACATCCTCACTCTGCAGAGTTAAAGGATCAGAGTGCATGAGGAGATGAGGCAGGATCCCTATGTGAAGTCTGTAAGGGAAAATAGTGATGAGATTTTGAAAGACACCTGGAGATGTTAATCACCTAAATGCCATCAACAGTGCTTGAAAATTACTTCTACATGCCTCAATTTGAATAAAGGGATTGTCAATATCTACTCAATTAAGCTGGATCTCCCTGACAGTGCTATTGACCACAAGGGAGGGGAGTGTGCTAGATGATAAATGGTGAAATAATTAACAAACTGTTGTTCTTCAGACAAACTATTCTATTTCCTCAGAGAGAAAGAAGTATGGGACCTTTTGTTATGGAAGAGTTTTCTGAGCACGGTATCAGTGGGTTAGAAATTAGAAAAAGGAATAATTCTGTGAACCATCATGCTTATCTTTAAGAACATTAAAATAAAAATATACTGTGCATTACATCTGCGATCTGCATAGGACTACATTTTCAATTATATTTTTTTTCTGAATAAGCCACTAAGGCTTATTGCAAGGACTAATTTGCATTTAATGATTTAAGTGAACAGGTATCTGCTCAGATGGGAGAGCATACACCAAAAGTAACTGGGGAGTGGAAAGCACTGACATTTGTATACTGAGCCAACATTTCTCAGAGGAAGCCAAGTCTACAGCTGAGCAGAAACAAAATTAAAATCATGTTTTCAGGTGGCCAGTGCAGCTGCTATCTTTGAGTTTGCCTCTGCTTTTGCCCTCTCTGCTGATGATTTCCTAGCATTTCTTTATATGCCATGACTTCTGCTTTATGCCATGTGACAGAGAGACTAAATGGTTTTTCTGAAGTTTAATGTGACTTTAATTGAGGGCACATTTGAAAGACTAAATAAGGCCAGGTGGAACAAAGACAGCTGCCTTGCACCTCTTGTCTCAGCTGTTCTTCTGCAGGGCAGTGGAAGGAGATTTTCCCAAGAGCAGCTTGCCATGCCCTGAGACATCCAAGGTGGGCAGCAGCACCCATCAGGGACTGGGAAAGTGAGGCTGAGTGCAAGAGAAGGAGTCAGTGCTGCAGAGCAAAGAGAGTAGGAGGTTTGTTTTACCATAATTTGACCTGTCAGCGGTCTGAATCTCTGTACTGAGAGCTGTCTGGCTGGGAGAGGAAGGTGTAGCTGCAGCTGCTTCTCTGGGGGGTGATGGAGCACTGCCTCAGAGCCACCTGAGGGGAACAAAGCTCTGTCAGGTGTGCTGGGGAGTGCTCAGTGCCTTCACACCACCACCTCTGTGCTTCACGTTATAGTTTCACCGTCTGTGGTGAAGGACTGACTGCCACATCAACCCCAGTGCTTTGCTGCACATCTCAGTTGTTTGATACTGCCATGGTCTAATCTTGTCCAGAACAGTGAGCTGATGGCCTCTTGGGTAAATGCTGCTCTCAGAAATTGTCCAGATACTGAATCTCTACAGTTCATCTGGGCTGTCAGATGAGTGCAGCTATCAGTTGATTTAGATGTCTGGAGAAGGAAAATTAAATATTTCTGAAGGGCGTATCAATGAGTGTATATTAGAAGAATAAATAGTGATCAGAGGAAATGTTTAGCTTTTAAATGCAGGCATTGATTCCAAATGTTTTGTTCAGCCCTCCTGTTTCCTAGTTTATTCTGAAATGCTGCAGGAGAACAGAGCAGACAGGTTCTGCCTCCTGTACACAGAACAGAAGGGTTCAGTAGGTTTTGTACAATGAAGAGCTCACAAAAGTGCATTCAAACACCTGTAATTACCAAAAGAGCACTTATAGTGCAAAGACCTGCATGTGTGCTCATGCAAAACATCCAAGGGAGTACAAGACAGATTTCCAAGTGTCCAAGTTTATTTCTGTGGCTCGTCCTAGGCCATAGCATGGCATCTGGAGATGTTTAAGGAAAGGTTGGATGTGGCACTTGGCACCATGATCTGGTTGACAAGGTGGTGCTCAGTCATAGCTGGACTCTCTCAGAGATCTTTTCCAACCTCATTGATGCTGTGATCTCTGCTCATTTATTGCTGCCTGGTGCATTTCTCTGATGGGTTTTGTCTGTCCACACAATCCTAAGATCCATAATGGAGTTATCTTGGTGGAAAAGAGAAGATGCCTATTTAAACTTTTACTGAAACATGTTTGGGAGAAGGGTTAATTTTGTCTGATAGGATGACTCTTATATCATGTGAGGATGCAATGCATTTTATAGATTTAAAATTAATGATGTATTATATGAATGCTACAGGAAATTGGGTATACCTGAAGGGAGTTGGTTGCCCTGTATATATAAGGTTGCATTAACTATGCATGAAAAACCAAAACCAATTAGCAATAATTTGATATCTGTGTTCTTCATGCATGTGGTAAGAAGAAACAGCAATTTTGTTGTAGGAGAGAGACTGGGAATGACGAACTTACTTCTGATTGTGACTCAATATGTGTCAACTCTAAAAGTGTTGCATGTCCCTCAGACAGTGCAAGCCACCATCCTCCCTGCCTTTTTCCATCTCTCCATCTACAGGGTTATTGAGTACTGTGAATTTTTGGGGGCTTTTTTTCTTTCTCCACAAATAATGATTTGAATTTCAAAAGGTTTTGCTTTGAAACTGCTATCACTCTCTTTGTTTTTTCTTTTTTGCATATGTTCCATGATTTTGCTGGCAGGGAAATTCATAAGCAGCAAGTTTTAGCTAATTAGAAAATATTAATAGAGGATGAATTTCAAATTCATATATATATGGCATTTCACACTAGCTATTCTAAGTCATATGCTCTCCTCTCCTGAGCTAATAATGTACTGTGTAATTTATGAGGTATGTCAAATGGGCTACTTCACAGATTTTAAATATCAGTTCATAAATTCTGAATAATCATATTCACAAATATTATTTCTAGAAATTAATTAATATTCATAATAGATCTGTATATAATTGTTGACCTCTGGTGGCAAAGACTATGTATATGGAAGAGGAAACCATTTTTCTCAATGGTTTTCTGCACAGTTGCTCTAATAGACAATATGACTACAGACTGGAATATCAAGGCTTAAATTAGGTATTGAATATCAAGCACTGGGAAAGTAGGAAACTGCATTATTTGTTATGCACTGTGGTGACAAGCATCCCACTTCTATAAATTTAGTTCCAGCAGTCAACTTCATTGAAAAACACTAAATTTTCCATGGAAACATAACTGCTTTCTGGAACACAGTAGCACAACAGCTCCATGCTACTTAAACAAATGCAGAAATTCACATATAAATGACTGCACATGGTCTTTCATCTAAGTAAATCCATATATGATTGTGTAAATCCTTGAAATTTTTGAAAATTCTGGCCTGGACCGAAAAAAACCCCCCAAGATTAAAAGTATATTTATATATATTTTCCATATGCAAACTTAGATATAATTTAAAGATTGGTCTTGTATATCAGAAAACAACTTTCTTCAGGAAATTGGTTTGCTGCTTTACTAAAACAGCTTAGGCTTCCTTGCCAAGAGGAGCCCTGTTTTTCAGTTTTGTGCAAGAGGTGCAATTTGCATCAAGAGAAACTATTCCCTTGGCTAAGAATTACCTCTGTGATATGAATCAATGGAGCAAGGCTTTATGACTTTGTTTATATCAAGCACATGATGTGATTGAAAAACAGAACTGGGCTCTGCTTGCCTAAGACTTCTTATAATCAAAGAGTTTAAATGCATGGGTGACAGAAACCATGGGCTCGCAGGTTCTTCGAGCTGACTTCAGTCTGTCCATGCATTGTTTCCCTTATCTCCAAAATGAGGGGGAAATAGATATTGTGTTGTTTCAAAGAAGTGGCAGCAATGGCTCTGAATTTGTGAGTTATGTGGAGAAGCTTTGGTGACTGGAGGTTGAAAGTGCAAAGTTCTGCAGAGTTCATTTCTTTTGTTTCTTGTTCCTTTCATGTGCAGGGAAGTGACTGGGGAAGGTATCCAGGCTCGGGTCTGCTTTTCTGTCAATTTCTCTATTTATCTTCCTTTGAGCTCTCTTTGATAGCCTTTCCCCCACTCTCTGTTCCTTTTATGACCCTAAAATATGTCCAGGCAGACGATTTTTGCACTCTGTGTGGTCTGTAAGCTCCACCTATGTTTGAACATCTTCCCTTATGAATTCTGTTCAGTGTAAATCCACCCCTAATTGCCCTTGTGTCAGTGCTGGCTTTCCACTGGCTTAAAAATGTGTGAGTTTCCCTAAAAACTTGCAATGCAGGTTTCAGGAGACAGCAGTAGATACAACCCTCATAAAGAGATGAAAAAGAGCAAAAAGGGAACAAAGGGTTCCTGTGTGCCTCCTGTCACCCAGGCCTTGCTCCAGCTGCAGCCATTCTGCCAAATGGTGGCATGGGAAGATCAAAGCAACTTCCATGAAACAGAACCAGATCCTGAATTGAGCAGGAGGATTTTTGCACGGGATAAATGTGTTTGTAAGGAGAAAAAGATGGAATCTGAAGGCATGCCATAATGGAGTACCAAAGAGAGAAAAGATATTAACCTGCACTGGTGTTTCAGTCTCTCTGTGCTGCAAGGAGAATTCGCTGCTCCCCTGGACCTGAAAGGAGTTCTTAGCACACCCATCTGAGTTGAACTGGTCTCTAATAATGGTTATTGATCACAGATTCCCTTGATAGTGGCTATTAGCATCTTCCAGTAATAGCAAAACATCTTTGGTATTTTTCAGAATTAACCAGAGTATGTACCTTGGCTTTTCTATTATTATGGATATATGGATTTGCTATCCAGCTATTTGGCTTTGGGATTTTTGAAGGGATTGTTTAGGTCAGCTGCTAAGTGCAATTTATTAATTTTAGAAAATTAACATATAGCTCAATATTTTTCCTTTATTTGGTTGCAAAACAAACAGGATGTTTTGTTTGTTTATTTGTCTTTTGTGTTTCTTTTCCTCTTCTTTTTAACAGAATAGCCCTGGGGACCCAGGGAACAAATAAATTATATATTTTTTCTAGTACTGCAAAGTTTTATTATGTTTATAATTTGTTAGTCATTCTGTTTCTTACCAGAAGTAGCTGTTGTTTCAGGATTACACCAAATCTACTGGGATAGAGAAATGAGATATTTACAGAAGCAGACATCCTTCTTCAGTTTTTTTACTGGATTAAAGAAGAAAAATGGTGAAATGAACAGGAAAATGAAAATAAATCCTTATTTTTTTCTTGAGATAATGTTAGCACTATTCTGTTATGTGTATTTATCTCCAATCTTTATGACTCGGAAGATTTTAATATAATAAAACTCTGATATATCAAAACCAAGAGGTAATAAAAAAACCCCATTGTTCTAATTTTATGTATTTGACAAATTACCTCAAAGACAAAAAATTACTTTTTTTATTGTTTTGGGGCTTTTTCCCCCAATACAGAAAGAGCCCGTAACCTTATCAGATTAGAATTCCTTAGCAGTACATACTTTGTTTATGATTAAAATAGTCTGTGTATCACTTGGGTTTTTAGGTTCAGAATACAATTCAACCTTATTTCTGTTACACCAGGTCTAAACAGGTACAAAGACTTTGTTTTTCAAGACTTTCTAACTGAATTCAGATGAAACTTCACCTGGTCTGCTCATTACTGCTGGTGCACTTATATGGTTTTACTACTTTGGTGTAGGTAGTTCTGCAGTATTTTACTTGGAAAATATCAGTTAAAACATTAGTTCCCTCATAGCTAGGAAGAGTTTATTCACTCCCTAAACAAATGATTCCTCAAGTTTAAGTTTCAAGAAATCAACATGGGCGGACTAAAAGAAAAAAAAAACTTAAATCCCACAACAATAATTAAAACTCTTTAGTGAGATTTTTATGTGAAACCTCCATTATCTGCAAAGAATCTGCATCAAGTGTGTCCTCGTCCCCTGATTTTTGTTTGATTAAAAAAAAACCCAAACCAGCAAACAATAAAAAAGTTAACTTTTAAAACTGACACAGGAGCTTACAATTTTTTTTAATCGTTCCATTAAATTAAAAAACACTTGGGATAAAAAGGTGTAATTAGGTGTAAAAAAAAACCTGCAGAACTTACATACAACTGTGACAATGACACCAGGGTGGAAAATGCAGTCACCACTGAAATGGCTGAAATTTGGTGACTGCAGTTTGCACACAGAGAATTAAAAAGCAGCTGGGAAAATTTCAGTATCCCAGATAGGCTTGTGCATTCTGACATGGGTTTGCAACAACGTTTGGCCCATATTAAATCTGATATATCAAATGCCTCAATGAATTAAGAAGACAGGTTTCTAACCTAAATAGAAATGTAAGAGCATCTAAAAACGTCCCTATTGAACGAACCGTCGAACTGAAAAATCAAGACCAGATTAAGTCAATCAGCAGGTTAGCTTTTTAATTAAAAAGCTTTCTTTAGTGGTTGCACATGTATCTTTCTAATTTGTCCAGTTTGGATGTTTTTCTCCTGTGTGCTGGCTGTTAGGCTGCACAAACTGAAAGACTTTTCTGCCTATGCAGTTCACATTCAGGGTAGTAGTCAAAATACACCTTTTGACTTGTCCACTCTCTTGGGATGTTCAAAGTATCTATTCATACCAAAGTAATTGGCAGAACCATATTTCTGCACAGCCCTTAGATTTGTGCATAACTTATCAGTAAAAAGTAACTGGGGGAAAAAAAAAATCAAAATAATCACTTTAAACCAGTTGAATAAAGTATCAGTTGCCTAAAATAGACATCTTCCTAGTGTGACCTGGGGAAAAACATACTAATAATGAAATCCTGAAAAAATAGCTCTTATCTGAGCTGTTTGGACATGGACAGTACTCATGACATTGTTCACAGAGGATTTTGTGTGACTGCAGTCACTTCACATCTTTATACAATAGTCCTTGATCCTCTGTTTCTCCTAAAGCGTGTGACAGTCTACCTTGCAGTGCACTTGCTAGAGAGGAGGAAAGAAAAAGATAAACCAGGCACAGCAGTGGATGCTTCCCATCTCTCCTGGTATGGTTACAGCCCAACCTGTGACTCCAGAAGAAAGAAGATGAGAAGGGCAGTGTAGATAAGCAGTACTGCAATGTACAATCATTTGACTTCGTGTTTTTGTTCCCTGGGGTTACCAAGCCTCTCTTGAAGAGTTAGATTTGAAGAAAATTGAAAGAACTATCTTTTCTTTGTCCTACCCTGCTGCCTGTTGGATGATTTCTTAGTTTGGTTACGTTCCTGAAAGCTAAAAGTCACTTAGACAATTTCTGTGAAGGACATGCTTAATCAGGTGCACTCAGGTAGGAGGTGACAGCAGCTCTCTCTTGGGCTTTGTACTAAGTCTTGGTGTAGATAAGCAACACGGTGCACTGGCAGCTTAAAAGTGTCTCTTGTTTTTGAAGCAAACTCCATGGAGTCTAAGCTGTGTTCAGATTTACTTTGATAAATGCATATCTTAAATTTTCTCAGCCAGGGAAAAGTTTTTAAAACTGGTAGACCACCTTCCCCAAGCCAGTGAAAGTTTCATGTCATTTACCTCTTCTATTTCCATTTTTTCCACATCCAAGCTGAAAGAATAAAGCCTATTATACTTCAAGAAATGTATTTTGATTCCTTTTATGTTGTCTTCTTTAAATATGATGTTCTATGACAGTATTATTGTAAATCTGAGAGTGATTCTCTTCCCTTTGAAGCTCAGACCTATTCTTCATTTTAATGTGTCTACCAGCTTCATGTGGCCCGCTCTGCAAGGTTCCTGTGAAGATGTAGTGCATCTGCTTTTGTAAAATATGTCATCTTCTTCTCAAATGTAGAGCTGACTACTTCCTGTTCTTGGACTCTGGAATTCAGTTCAAAAATTTGTGCTATTTTTTCTTTTATTCTTTTCTTTTTTTTTTATTTTTTTAAATTTTTTTTCTATGCTATATGTGTTTAGAATTCCATAGTTATAACAAGTGTTAGAGAGTAAGTTTCACATGCAAATAATGGCCTTTTCAGTGATAAGTGGTTCAATTGCCAGTGTGAAAAATAGACATTTCCTCATACCTTTGTGCCCTGCCGTTTATTATTCTATATTAGCATCTGTGAAGGGCTGTTTAATGCTCTTCAGTGTTGTGTGTTTAGCTCAGCAGCACAATGAGCCAGCTCAGGCTGACAGACCTCGCTGTCCTTCCAGCTGAAAAGCCAAGGCTTGCTGCAATATCCCTGAAAGAAGCAATCAGTGGATTTACAGAACATCACACAACACACCAACTTTTACTGCCTGTCCCCAAACATAATATTAAATTATGTGTTAAAAACGATATTAGGGGCATGGTCTTTGGAAGAATCCGACTAGCGTCCCATCCGAATTAGCATATAGATGAGCTGGAGTCTCAGATGAAGCACAGCCCAGATGAGTTTTCTAGCACTATTCTGCTTTGTACATTATCAAAATACAGCTTTGTGAGTACAGCCTTACACACACACACACATTTTTGGAGATGTTGCATAAGGCAGCAAAGAATGATGCCTGGAAATTCACCTCTGTTTCCATGCTTCCTGTGCCTTATCAAAACAGACCTGATACATGTCTGTGCAGCCTCCATCATACAAAATGCTTTCCCAGTAAGACAAATCTGTGAGCTTAAGTTCCACTTCTTGTCCCCTGGAATAGCATTTAGCCATTCCTAGCATAGAAACTGTTAAATGCAAAATAATTTCGAAAACTTTGGTAAAATTGCAAGTGTCCTCAGTCACAACTTCTACATGTTCAGCTAGGACATTATTCTGTATTCCAGTAACCTAGGGCCTGGGTATGACCTAGAAAATATTGGATAAACCCCTTCCAGTTAAATATAAATGAAACCCAAAGACTTATTTATGAAAACAGTAATGTTGTGTTTGCAGAATAAAAATAAATAGCACATTTTGGAATTAGGCTTGCATTATTGACAGAACCTAGAAATGGGGTTGTCAGGCAAAGCAACAACAACAATTGTTCTTTGGAGAGCTTAAGCCTGAACTATTCCTGGCAAAGCATGTAAATAATGAGATATGGTCCCTTTGCTTTGTTGCAAGTTGCTGCCAGCCTAGATTGTGCATTTCAAGGAGTAAAGGAGAAGTGTGTATACCTCTGTGAAATTTTAACATAACACTAACACCAGTGGGGTAAAGATGCCTCTTCAGTGCAAGTGGCATCCATAGAAAGAGTTCTTCCTCTAATGAAGCATTTGTTTCCCAATTTATTTTGCAGCTACAAAGAATACAGCATTTTGCACTCCAGTGAGATCATTATTTAATGGAAATTGAAAATAGGAAAGGCTTTTGCAGAAAGGCCTTCTCTTACGTGGTTGGTGCATGCTCTCTTGCAGGCCAAGTATAAGCAAAAATTCCTCCCCACATGGAACATTGAAGTCTGGGTGCTACCCAGAAAGGAGATATAAGAAAGGAGTATTTATTTTTCTGAGCACTGTTGGCAGGAAGAAAGCTTTTATTACTAGCTTCACATCATCACAATAACAGTTTAAAAAGAATTATTAAGTCACTGATGGAAGTTTAATGAATTATTAATACAAGCAGTTCATAAAAATGAATGTTTACTTATATTTGAAGTTCTTCTCTTTGAGAATGTGGGTAAATATCTGTGTTGATTCAAGACTAAACCTGAGGGATCTGGTAAGGTCTTAGTGCAGACCACTAGGATTGTTTGCAAGAATCTTACTGAAATCAGAACCTAGACTGTGTTGGTAGAGGAAAATCTATTTTATTGCAATTACTTTACTTTGTTTACAGCAGGGAGGCAAATTTAACTTTGGAACCATCATTTGCATCCTTGAAATATATATTTTCAGGTAAAGAAAAACTAGTGCTTCCTACCTTTCTCTTTTACTTAAAAAGTTACAAACAATAGAACAAAGAATGGAAAAAGCCGTTTTTGTTTTTTTTTTTATTTTTTTTAATTTAAAAAAATATTTATCACACCTTTTATCAAGGATTTAAAATCAGCTGTGAATGGATTCATGTCAATGAAGCTGCATTTTGCTACCACATATTTCTCCACAGAGAGTCCAGTTGACTCAAAAAAATGACAGTGCCTCATAGCAGTCGTAGCAGAATAACATTCAAAATATAATTAAAAGCCCATGACTTTTCTTATACTGCAAGGCTTGTAAGGAGCAAATTACCAGGGAGGTTCTCAAGAAAGACAGTTTGAGATTCCTTATTGCTAATCACATTTCAACTGAGCAGGACTTGTCACCTTCCTGGCAGATATTTGAACAAGAAAGATGGGATATCTGGGTGGGAATTACCACTGGAGAGGAGTTACCATTTACTTGAGACACACATCAAATTCTCTAAATCATTGAGATTGTTGGTGGAATGAGAACAGTGGACATTCCTACCTTGTTGTGTTTTTTTTTTTAAACAGTCAGTTTGTTCAGTCCGTGATCCTTGAAGGTATTTAGGTGACTAACAAGGAGGTCACAGCAATATATTTCACTCACTTGTAAACTTACTTTGACATTGTGAGGTGCAAGTAGAAATAGAATGAAGGTGAGAAAATAAGGTGTTACCCATACAAATGTGGACAAAGAGCAAACCTGTCTTTTATGTCTCTCTAAAAAGATGAAATCTTGAAAGGATTTGAATTATTGTTATTTTCAGCTTTCTTTTTTTTCTCTCAGAAGCACATAGCTGAATTTTGTGTATGTAGAAAGTACATTTCTGATTAGGTAAATAAAAATATTGGGTAGTGTGAGGACAAAAATAGGAGAAATTAGCAGAGATTTGTTTAAATTGTATTGAGGGTGGGTGAGTGAGGTGCTGCTCTGATCAGTGCCCCAGATATCCACTGCACTGACACGTTTTCTCTCAGTTTTATCAGGGAGCTTTTTGTGCATTTTCCCATATATAGTTTGCCCTGTAGATATGAGAAGGTGTTTGTTCCACAAGAAACAATAGCAACCAGAAGTGGAAATTACTGCCAGCTCATCAGATGCAATCGAATAATAATGAAAGCTAATGCAAGACAACATTCAAGGTTATTTTTAAATCTTTGTAAAGGTCAATGTATTCAGTGGTATTCAATTCCAGCTGCTGAAAGAGTTGCTGTGTTTAAATATGATGCCCTTGTTGTTTAGAAATAAAAGATCCTTACTAGGAAGGGTAAACAGGACAAAGCCCTATCTGTGTCTTCTTATCGCATAATTTAGGGGAACAATTTCATAAGTATTATTTTGATGATTAGTTTCAGTCTCCAGAACCTGTGTGCTTTTTCCTCCATCTCAAGTTGCAAAGTTTATTACTAGAGAAAGAGCAAGGTGCCTCCTTTGTAGACCTTTTCTACCTTGGGTAGCTGAAGAAAGCAAAAACTGTCTCATGACCCTGACTGGTGGAACCTCTGGAAGCTCTGGAGATGTCATTAGGCAATCATTTGGCTACTGTAAAAATATCACCATGTAAATGTTGTAATGTTTATTGTCTTTTGTAGTCATGACTTCTGCCCTCCTTTTATTATTGTGTTTGTAGCAGGAGAAAAACACCTCAGGGCTCAGAAATGGAGAGCTAAGGAAAGAAAGGAGAGGAAAAACAAAGAAACCAAAACACCATAGTGGTGGTATTGACTTCAGCTAGCTAAAGGTGTCTGCTACACCCCCTTTATGTTGCTAATTGTTGAAGAATATTAAAATTTTGCTTCACAATATCACATCAAAAATGCTGCCAGGGCATTTTAGAGAGAAGAAATGCCAGCATGGAGCCTTGTGCAAATGCAGAGTCCCTTCCTTGGATGCAGGAGGCCAGTGGCTCTCAGCACCTGTATCAATGGCAGGAACTGCAGTACAGTAAAGAATATGAGATATATGCTGGCCAGGTGATCATACAGCCAAAAACCAGAGAGGGAGAGGGAGGCACAGGAGTAGAGATATGGGAATCCATAGATTTAAATTTTAGAAATATTTATTCCCAAGTTAATAACTTATTATTATTTTTTAAATTAAAATAATATTGGAGCCATGATGCCTATTATTTATGAGATAGAAGAATTATCCTGGAGGCAATATAAAACTTTTCTCTTATTCAGATGTTCATATTCTCTGTCAATACATGCTGGGCTACTCATGCAGCATTTCCTGTTGTTTACTTGCGACTCCATCTGTTAAAAGCCAAGAAAAATCATGGCAAAGTCAACTATGTTCAACTCAGAGCAGATAATTCACAAGTACTATAAGTTTAACAAAGCTCATTAGGATAGGAAAAATGTTTTTACAAAATTATTTAATGTGTCTTTGTAATGTAACATGGGCAAAGAAATTTAATAAATAATTCCTTGAGACAGCTTTGCATAAATATTTACCAAATCCTTTTTTTCCAATGATAGATATGCACTGAAATGCTTTTGAAGTTGTGGACCTTAATACCATGCAAGAAGGTCTGTTCATACAAATGCTGCTCTCTAACATTCAAATAAAGGATAAAGGTTAAGGGCAGAGACACCACATTCAAGGACAGGTAACACCTGGATGGTGATGGCCATATCAGGACTGTCATTTTTTCCCAGCCCTATCAGGGGAATTGTTCTGAGTTCAGATTGAAGAGAAAGAGGAACTTAAGGAAGAGGGTTCAGAAACAATCAGCAGAAACAAAAAGCAGCACGAAGGAGACCACTCAAGGAAGAGTTTTACTTCAGTGATATCTGCTAATGTATACATTGGACTGTGTTGTGCTTTCCTTGATTGTGTGGGTGTGGCAAAGAAAGCCTTTCTTGTTTGTTTGTTTTAATTTATTACTGACAGCTATTAAAACTTCAGATTAATGTGGAGATGTGCAGTTTCAGCAGCAATGCACAGATACTAATGCTGGAAGGGATGCTGAGTGTGCCACCTTCTGCCACGTAGAGCTGAAGTGGAGAGGAGAGTGCTGGAGACTGAAAGCTGATGTGATTTCATTGGTTGCAACGATATTATTATCACCAATTAACTTGGGTCCAAAGAGAATTTGTACAGCATTTTTAATGTATTCCTGTGCAGGTTTCTTCCCATATCAAGTACAGCAGTGTGAAAGAACAGCATCATGTCCTTAGAACTTACCAGTAAAGAGAAAATGTTTACAACTTGCCTCTGAACAGCAGTGCATGGATGATGGAGCACTTCTGAAAGAATATCTGTGGAGGAAATAAACCCATTAATTGAACAGAATTACTGCACACCAAAGCTACATGTTTGAGAGGTCTCTACAGTATTCAAATAACTATTGAACCATTTGGCACATCCCTAATAAAAACCTTTATCCATTAGCCCCATTGGTGCACGCTTAGGCAAATTAACTCTTTTATATGTAGATCTAAAGAAAATGGTGTGTTATAATTAAATGATTCTTTTGGGGGCAGTAAACCTCTCTTCAAACAGCTTGGATATTAGTGCAGTCGTTTTTCTTTCAGCCCTACTAATCACAGCAAATTTAGCTTGCACAGCCAGAGTTAGGGTGCATGTTACAGGACATTCTGGCAATGGCAATGAACAGATCCCATAAGAGCTGGTGTTTGGTTTATAAGAGGATTTTATCTGAAGTTAATGTAAATTTATCTGGATTCTTGCTGTTCATGAAATCATGTTGCTGTTTAAGATGTCTGGTTCTTGAGATATGTGTAGGTCAGAGCCCACCCCAAAGAAACCCTTTGTATGACTGACTTTGGGTTTGAATGGAAGATCTAGAGGACAAATGGCAACTGGAGTCATCACATTTAAAAACAGAATCTCCCCTCCTCCAAGCCACTCAGGCTCTTCTCCTCCGTTTCTAAATTGTTTGAAACTTATTTGACTGAGGTGACATTTTGACCGTTCCTTTCATTGGGTGGAAAAGGCACCAGATACTGAATCATAATGGAGCAGACCCATAGTTACCTTGATGAATATTTAGGCCAGGATTTCCTGACATGGCTGCCAATGGCTGGGATCTGATACTTTGAACTGTACCTCATTTACTGGAAGTGCTGAATACCTGTTTTTCTGAAAACTGGGCTCTATGGACATGACCTGTTCTGACTTTTAGTTGTAAAGCTAAATGCTCCATGTTTAAATGCTGTAATCTTCTGAGACAACACAGAGCTGCTTTCAAAAAATACAAGTGTATGTGTTAGACTTTAGATTTTTGTCTAGGGTAGAGAAGGCAGTTTTTCTATTATTACCACATTTAGTCTTGGATTCCCACATTATCTGCTGGACATCTACTGGAAATACCAGGATCAAAGATTTATTCATACCTCTTTTTCTTTGCTGTTTTCTATATTTTCTGCTGCCAGGCTTGTCGTGTGTTCCTGCTGAGGGGGGCAGGTGATTGCTTTCTAACAGCTCCAGTGCAGTTGATTGGTGGCTGCATCTAGCACAAGCCTCTGTTGTCAACTACATCATTTTATTGGCAATGAGGATCTGGTTTTGGTTTTTTTCTTGGTTTTTTTTTGGGGTTTTTTTGTTTTGTTTTGTTTGTGTTTTTTTTGTTTGTTTGTTTGTTTTGTTTTGTTTTTGGGGTTTTTTTGAGGAAAAGAACTTACAGGGACTGCAAATTCTCTGGTTTGACTTAAGGTCCAGCCCTGCCTGCATCTTTATGTTCTTCTAGAGAGTGGTGGACTCCCACGCCAGCCACTGTCTCACCCAAATATCACTTTCCCCTAGGCTTTCTGAAGTACCTTGGAGCATTCAGATATGTTTGAGATAGTTCACTATCTGATGCCTGAGGTCAATAATTTTGGATGTTATCAACGTAGAATCATTAAAATAGGACTTCTGATAGTATGGAATTATAAGTAAGATTAGCAATAAGATGTGATTCAAATGTTATGGACAGTGCAGTTTTGAATTGTAATAAGCGAGGCAGATTTTTTTTTTTTCACATTATGTGCTGCAGGATATGAAAAGGCAAGCAGTTTATCTCACAGGACCATGAGCTGCCTTCAGTTTGCACATGCAGCTTACATTGGTGGGAGTCCCAGTGTACTCTGAGGACTCAGTCCAAACCTGACAAATATCTTAAGGGGAAGTGTTCAAATATGAGCCATCCAATTTCTTTGCTGTTCTAAACTGAAAATTAGCACACTTAAAGTGGCTAAATTCAGCATGCATGTGGGTCTCTCAGGCCTCACCACCCTCACAGGGAAGAACTTCTACAAAATATCTTTCCTCCAAAAGGTTTCTAGACCTGCCCTCTGTCAGTTTGAGGCCATTTCCCTTTGTCCTGTCACTACATGTCCTTGTCAAAAGTTCCTCTCTGGCTCTCTTGTGTCCCCCTTTGGCTATTGGAAGGTGCTATAGGCTTCTCCCAGAGCTTTGTCCTCTCCAGGTGAACAACCCCAGCCCTCCCAGCCTGTCTCCACAGCAGAGGTGTCCCAGCCTTCAGAGCAGCTGATGATTCTGTGTTCATTTACATTTTGCCACCATAGAATGTTTTTAGACTTTTATTCCCACCTGAGAAGGATGATGTTGCTTTTGCTCCTGGCCAGGCACAGATTAACACTTACACTGTTTTTTTTTTCATTCTGACTATGCTTTCCAAAGGTGGTAATAGAGAGGCATAATTTCCAAGAAAACATCAGTCCAGCTGTAATTCAGAGCAGTTTCCTCAGCTCTCAGCATCGGGGTTGTTTAACCTTGAGGCTGCTCGTGCTGTATCAGTGATGCCTCATGTGCAAATGTGCTGCTTTGTCATGCAGAGATCGTTCCTCCAATGTCCCACCTTGCAGACTGCATTAAGTTTTCTAGAAGGTGAAGCATTATTTTCCACGTCTCTCCTGGGATGTATCGAAATCCTGCTGAATTCTGTAAAGACTTGGTATTTAGTTTGCTTACCAGTCTCTAGCTATTATCAGACACCAAAGGAAATACATAATGTAGCACACAAAAAAAATGATGTTTCAGCATTATGTAAAAATTGCTGTTGTTCACTTATTTGAGATGTTCTTTGAATGCCAGAGAAGGTCTTCTGGCATCTTAAGTAAGTCTTATTCATTTCCACATCCAGAAATGTTTCCTGGTAGTGGGTGCACCAGGTGTTGTAAGGAATCACAGCTGCCAAATTGTTGGATCACAGGTCTGACTTGAGAATGAGCAATTTCACACCCAAAGGAGGCTGGAAACATTTGGGATATTTAGAAGCAGAAAATACTTAAATACTTTTTCTTTTTCTTTCCTTTTTTCATCTCACCAAAGAAGGAGTGGCCGATTTCTCATGGAAGTTCATATCTCAGGCTCAGGCAGTGACCAAGTTTTATCACTTCACAATTCACATTGCCCCAGCTGATCACAATGAGCCACGGCAGTTTTGATGTTTTTAGAGTGACTTGCTATTCCATCTGAAAAGCAAGAAGCTGCTCTTGTTAATAGGATTCTCTATTCAAAGAGAAGGTTCGTTGAAACTGAAGCATTTGGAAACCCACTGAACCTTTGAATTTCTCATGAAGGAAGGTTTAGGGTCCTTGAATCTATTATGTTTCCTGCCATGTACTTCCCAGCTCTCTGGTGTCCTGGTCCCACTGATGCTTGCTGGGGAGCAATTGTTGCACTGTGAGGAAAGGGGGACTGAACTCTTTAAAAAAACTTTCCTGTAGTTCATAAAAGGAAAAAAGTAGTTAATAACTGGCCTTCACCTTGACACCCCCAAAATTTACCACCACATTTATTCTAAAGATGAAGTTTTCCATATGGGGGGTTATTTGGCACAACTTTAAATTTCTGCACTAATTACAAAGCCACTTTGTTGAGTTCTTATAGACTTTTTACTTATAAGCATTTTTCAGGGTAATTAAACTGTTTAAGTAATTCAGCTGATCCTGTACATAGTGTTATGTACAATATAATTAAGACCACTGCAAGAGGAGTGCAAGCAATTAGTGATTTAAACCTGGTGAAAAATACTTTGAGTTTCAGGTTTGGCTTTTTGTGCTTTTAATCCTTCCACCTCCCTCTCTAAGAATGATGGTAAAGGAATACACAATGTGTTTAAGATTATCTCAAGGAGAGAATTCCAGTTTGGGGAGCATAATTCCTTTAGATTTGCATGGGCTGCAAATGAAATATTTTTTGCTCTACACTGAGCGGTGTCACCTTGTCTTTCAACAGGTACTTGGGATTCCTGGTTTCCTCTTCTGACTTAGACAATGATTCACAGTCTGGCCTTAGGTAATCTATTATCACACTTTGAAATTTATGTGCCTGTAGCTACATTCAGATACTTAAATAAATGACTTAAGGACTGTCAAAAAGCAAGTAATTTATGGAGTTTTGTAACAATAGAATATAACCCCAGTTCTGCAAAAGCAGAATTTAATTTTATACTGATTAGTGCTGTTCACTTAAACATTTGCATAACAATGCATAGTTAGGGGGACCAGGTATCTAATTTGAAGCATCAAATTTTGAATGATATGTCATTTTTCCTTCATGTGAAATATTTCCTTTTAAGCAGTATCTCTAATTCCACAATTATTTTTTTCCATATTAGCCCAATAACCAGAAATTACAATGTCTGTTGAGTGTGTGTGAGTAGAGAAAAAATGATTACTTAATGAAATGATGCAATGAGAGCTGTTTGTAAGAAAAAGGAAACAACAGCTTATGCAAGATTCTTCACTGAAAAATGCACAAACATTTAGGTTGCACTTACTTCTCTTTAATGAATAACCTTTTAGGGAAAAAAGGACACCAGTATTAAGAATCCTTCTCCCTTGCTTGGACACTAAAAAAAAAAGTAATTAGTGAGATGTCAAAAATTCTCCTGCTAAGAAAAAATCCCAGTGCATACACTTCTGACATTTCCATAGAAGGGAAGAAGAATTAGAGTATGTATATATTTATATCCATATGGTTTGCAAGTAACTTTAGTTTTATCCTGAAGGTAGATGAGTGCTGTAGACCAAAGCTGCTGGTGTAGACAGGCAGGATAAGTTTCTGAAGCAAGTCCTTCTGGGATGGAAATAATGATCATTCCTGTGTGAACAACTTCCAGCCATTCCACCTATTATCTACCCATTAGACTACAAGCACCTTGGACTGCAAATTACATATATGCCCTCCTGTAGCTGATATCCCCTCTGCTCCCTTGGTTCATTTTCAAGAATAGCTCAGACTTTTCCCAGCTTCAGTAAAAAATTAATTTATACCTTAAAATGATGAATTTTTTTTTTAAATACATGATTTGATTTAATACTGTGTTTTGTGACATAGGTTAAATGCAGTTTCCTGGTTTCCTGCATATTTAAAATTATGACCCTTTCTTTTAAATTGCTTATGATGTTTAATAAGTAAATCAAGACGTACTTCAACTCTAATTAAAGTTCAGTGGAAGTGTAGCAGGGTAATGGACATAGGAGAGGCAATCATGTGGAAAGTTAAGAAGTGTTTTATGGAAGATGTTTATGACAGATTTTTGCTTCCAGAAGGCAAATACAATTGTTTCTACTGCATCAGTTATCAAGAATTTTAATAATCAGGTGCAGTATAATTAACCATTAAATGAAGAAAGTTGTATTTATGTTCCTTGGTAAGGGATTTCAATATTTATTTATTTACTGTAAGAAAGAGTTGTATCTTTATTTTAAATTACTCTAGTAGAGCTTATTTACATTCCTGAGCATGAGTAAATTTTACATTTTTGCTGTTTTGTATGATCTTAATTCCAGTTTCTGTCTAGGAAATCCTCTTAGGTTGGATTCAAAGTCATGTTATGTCTTTGTGCATTTGGCCAGGCCAACCTGGCTGGAATCCACCTGGCTTCATATGACTTGTGCCATTCCCAATAGCTGGGTGTCAGGCCCCTCTAGCTTTTCATAATGTGCTTTTTTGGCAGTTCTAGATGGTTCTGAATCCTGGACTTACTGCTTCTGGTGCCCTTGGATTATTACCCATACATCTTTCTCTTTATTTTCTTTTTTTTTTTTTTACCCCATTCCTTTTTTCACTGATATACACTTAAAATAACAACATGGTGAAACACAGGATTTGGAAACACAGGACAGGATGGATTTGGTGTCGTTTCAAAAAGTTCTGTTATTTGTGAATTTGGCTTATGCAGGAGCAAACAAAACAAACAAAACCCTGACTTGTTGCTGATATGTTACATATACAGTCTTTTTTGGTGCATTCAAATAAATTTGGTTTCTAAGAATCCTGCCCAGTTAGGAGGTTTTCCAACAAATTAGGCCAAATTCTCTCTGTGCTGCTGGAGATTTCAGCTGTTGATGGGGCTTTTTTGTTTAGTTTGGTTTTTATGTCGTGTTTTTTGTTGCTTTTTATTGTTGCTGTGGGGGTGGTGGTTTTTTAAATCAGATCTGCTTTTCTGAAGTTCAGGCTACATGAAGTATATAATGCAGGGAATGACAGGAATATTTTTGCAAGGCATTTGTGTGACTACACATAAAACAAAAATCTTCTAGCACTCCCTACTCATCAGTATGATTAGAAATAAAATGGTTGTATTTTACTGGAGAGTGGAACAAATAATGAAGAAATCCATCCATTTTTTAAGGAATATAAATCAGGATATCTTTGGGCAAAGAAACATCCACATATTTCTCATCTCTTAAACATTATATGTTAACAAGAAAAAAAAGATTTATTAATTGATAAAATAAAATTTATAAGTTCAAGATAATACAAAGTTCATTCTTGAAGTAATTTGATGAGTCTTATTTATCCCAGTTTTAGTAACTGTATTTCTTGTCAAACCAGTCAAGGAGGATCTGACAGTTATTAATATTGTGAAAGTTGTGTTAAAATAAATAGGAGGAATTAATGTGAAGTTCATATATATGAAATTCTGATTGACTTCCTTCTGCTGAAGTTAGTTCACCAGGAATTTTGCTGTAATTCAGGACTGATGCTTTCAATTTGTCTTATGCTGCAGAAAAGTTGTATTCAGTAGATGGAAGGGCTCTGATGAATGCAGCACTTAGTTTTTCTGCCATCCAATAAAACTGGAATGACACTGTGTGAATCTGGGAGCTCTCGTAATCTGTGAGAAGTCAGGAGAAATTGTATTACAGTAATTGACTTCAGTAGGATCGAGACTTCCTCTAACAATTCCATGGGGCTTTCAGTATTTTTGCAGTCTATTTTAAGGCATGTGCACACTGGTGGAAGTAGTGCTTCTAATCAAAATGGGCTATATTTTATTCAGACCTTAGAGACCGAGTAGGTAGAGCTAATTGGCTTATAACTGACCTGCTTAAAGGATGTCAAAATTGGCTGTTGGCTGTTCCTCTATAATATTAGTTTGATTGACTAAGAGTCTGGCAGCAAGATATGAAATAATATGAATCCAATTCATTAAAATTGTCCCCATTTTAGATCATTACATATTTTAAGAACAAATGGAACATACTTGCAGTATAAAAGAAATATGGATCTGTAAATTACAAACCCATCAGCCACCTCCTTCTCCTTCTGTTCCCCTCCCCAGAATTAAAAACTCCAGTTAATGATATGAAAATAAGGGGAGAGCAGTGGGGCATATTTATTTTTTTCGTTGTACTATGCAAAATAAGTATCTTTAAAAAAAAATAAAAGGAATATTCTGAGCTTGATTTGCTTCCAAGTTATTTGGTTGCCTGTCATGCAAGGACTCAGTTCAAGAGCAATGTGCATGTAGAGCTATCATTGCATCAGAATTCTGCCTCTCTCTATGGGGAAGATTTTGTTTGTTTGGAAAATGACTTTATTTTGCCTTTTTAAAATCCCTGACTTTTACTCTGCTAGGCACACAGCTCCCCTTCTTCAGGTGACAGATCTCACCCCAGTGTTGGTGGGATTCAGTTCTGGATGTGGCATAACCAGGGGAGGGTTGGATGAAATGTGCATTGTGCTGTTTGTAGGCTGAAGAAATTGCACTCCAGCATGTAAGAGGATGGGGAACTGGGAAGTTGCAGTGTCTTGCATGGACATGTTTTGTACATTTGTATTTCACACCTGCTCTTAAACCCCCCTACCAGCATAAAGTCAGGATTATTTTGGTTATAAAGATTAGTGGTAAAACTTACCATGCTTACCATGGGGGTAACTCTCTGCCAAGTGTTCCTCTGAATGCAGGGGGAGGTGGGGTTCTGCTCATCATTCATCTTCCAGGGAATGATTATGCTGGAAATCATCTCATGGAAGTTTGCTTTGGGCCACATTCCAGCTGCTGCATTTTGCAGTGCCCTTGGCTTTCTCCTCTCCTCAGGTCCTTGGCTCCATCCCTTTCAGACAGGTTCACCCAGCCCTGTTGAAAAGCAGCCACAGCCCCTGGTTTGCTGCTGTGTTACACCCTGCTCCATAAGGCCATTCTTCTGTGTGTACACAGGTAATATCAGTGTCTTTTACATTCACCAGTTCCCATCAAGGGTAATTTAAAGCACATCTAGCCATGGGGTTTTCTTGCAAGCTGTGCAGAGCAGGCTGTGTTCTTTGCAAGGTGTTTCACATGTGCCTTTTGCCACAGAGCTCCTACACGACCTGCAACCCCTCCAGCTGTGACAGAAACACTGCAGAAGGGATGATGTGCTCTCCACTGGGAGAAACCTTCCATGGCATGGCCTGGGTGCCTTTACAGCAGGGTACTGCCTTCAGCTATTTCTGAGCTTCCCTAAGCCACAGGCAGTCTGTGCTCTCCCTGCATCTCCCCCTGCTCAGGGAAGCTGCAGCCATGCTGGGGATGAGCAGGGTGTGTGCCACAGTGAATTTAGGAGGTGAAGGTGCAGCAATCTGTCCTTCAGCCAAAGGCTTCTGGGTTTTTCCTGCAGAATTATGGTACAGGCAGAGCTAAAATTGCATTAGGGCACATCTGTTTGCCACCTAAATCTGTAACACACAACACGTACGATTTATGGTGGTACTATTCCAAGTGAATGTGAGTTATGCATCTTATCCAAGCCTTTGGAGTTGTTCATTAATATAGATTGTTGTTTGTTCGTTTTGGCAAAGCTCAGAAAATCCTACAGGGGCCAAAAGCAACTGAAATCCTCATTACCTCTAACAGCAAATGATGCATTCATCATCTTTAAGCTGAAAAACACGGTCCCTTTTTCTTTCTTTATACATGAAATAGCTTTCTCAGGTTCTGAATTTGAGAACAGAAGGCTCAACATAATGAGAACCAGTTTTCTGTAAGAGGCAACATGCTAGGGAGGATTTGCCTTTTATGCTTTTGCTTTATTATTTTTTGCTAATATTACATTGCAATCCCAAACATCACAAGTTTCAGGGATGTTACTAGGTGTTTATGTTCATCTCTGTGTACCTTAGCAAATACTTTGACAGTTGGTAAATTGAGGATATAATTCTTTCTTTGCAACATACTTTATCCACAGCAGTCACCCCTGGCTCAAGTAAAATCTCAGTCATGCTCCATTCCCATCCTTCACATTTCAAATCTCTGTTGGTATGTAGGTGGCACAGGTAGAAGACTGGCACCTACTGCAAGAGCTTTGTAAATCTTATGAGGGAAAAAATAACACAATTAAAATAATGATGTCTTTTGACATTACCAGTGGTAATGTCCAAAAGCTTGTTGCTTGTGCTCCACTTTCTAAGTTGAAAGATTTTCCTAACTATTCTTTTCTACAGTGATTGGGTAAATTTTAAAACAAAGTCACAGCAGCCAGTATCAAGTAGTGCTTATTTTAAAGGAGAATTTATCTCCTGCTCTTCTTCACAGAGCAGCTGGGACTGGCTTTGCTTTGGGACTTTGGCTTGGAGGTAAACTTTGCACTGAGCCTTGCAGCCAGGCTCTGGGGGACTAGGGAAGAGGCTTTGATAGATGGTGATGAGCAGGCATTTCAGACTGCACATTCTGCTGCCTAAATTAGTTGCAATTATGAAGGCAACATAGTTCACTAAAGCAACATATGATTGTAAGGATATTCTCAGTTCTGTCTAGAACATTCTTTAACAAACCTGAACCATACTGTCTCCCTGTATTTCATCCAGCCTTTCCAGTTCTTTGTTTTCCTGCTGAAAATTTAGATTATTTTTGTCATCTAGTCTAGTAAATGCTGCCTTTTTTACATTGACAACAGTGGGACACTACTGGATAGATGGTAGAAAGAGCAGTGACTTGCCTCCAGTCTTCCTTCTGTCCATCTGAAGTACTGGTGTACAACTGCTTCTCTTCATGTAAAAATTAATGTTGTTTTCCATGATTCACATAGACTGAGGACCAAAAATCAGATAAATTAATCTGTTTGAATTTTATGCTTTCTTGAACCATTCTTACTGACTTGTGGCCTTAATATTAATAATTTTTTCAGAGTATTTCTCTTCTAGTTCCTGTCTACCGCTTCTCCTTTCAAATTTTGCAGAAATCTCATTTACTATTTTACACCTTTTCTCCAGCCCTCTGTACATCCTACCTTAACTGGGTCGTCCTCTTTTCATCTCTCTTATGTATTTATGGTTGGAATATGTTCTTTGCTGCACATTACATCCTTTGGTGCTCCCAAGCCAGCCTTGGCTGTGTGGATTTAATGAGGGTTGTGTGATGGTTGGTGTTGTAAGTTATCTTAGCCTGATTTTTCAGCTGTCTGCTGTTGGACTGGTTTATAATTTTCCTGATGTGGTGTGCCCCAAAGGACACCTTAGACCAGGGATTTCCTTTTCTGAAGGCTGTGGCTCACCTGGTGCAGCTGCTTCCCTCCAGGTCTGCACTCAGGTGACAGGGTGGGACATTTGTGGTGGGAGCCATTGTCAGGGAAAGGTTTATTGCCAGGGTGCAGGGAGGAACGTGAATGAACTAGAAGCATATTTTAGAGCTGTGAGCAGTCTATCCCTTTTACAGACTAAAGAGAGGTTTGAGCAGTGAGGACTGTGATCCTGACAGTTCCTGTACAGCTGCTTTCAGTGCAGGGTGTCAGCAGCATTGCTTTCTGCTCCTGTGGAGTGATTGCCCCTCCTCAGGAGGAGCTGAGGCTCTTCTGCAACCATGGAAATTGTTCCTCCTTGCAAACCATGGAGGAAGATCAGAACTGAAATTCGAAATTTTATTAATCATCAGGTAATCAAACCTAAATTGGAAAATCCAAAAGTGTAGTCAGGCATTGCAAGAATCTAATTACACATCTTCTCACAGTGTAGAATAAAATCCCCATAGGATAATTGAACCTTTTTTTTTTACCTGTATGTGTTCTTAAATTCAACTAAACTGGCAACACATCAAAATAAGTCCTTTCAGGTATTCCACTTGAGTCCTTGACTGTCCCTTGTAAAACACACCACACTGCTGGGGCACAAATAATTACCAATGTGCTCTGTGACTCCTCGTGCACATCTTGAAGGTAATTCAGGAGATTTCTGTGTGATAATGAGGTACAGTGTCTCAGTTGGTAACTGGTGGTAAGAGATGATGTGAGGCACTGTACAGCTTTCTTCTCACTGTTTTTAGGTGTAACAATATCTACAGCTCCCAGATTTATAGGGCAGCTGTGATCAGATAGTTTACAACAAAAAGTGCTGTTCTTTCAGCTATGTTTTTCTTCAATGTCCTCTAACAGTATCATGACTGACTGTAGTTAGAGAGTATTTTTAAGCTTTGTTTATATGAGTTGTGATATGGGGCACAGTATTGGTTTATCATGTTACAATATTACTAGGCAGCTTAGGTCTGATTATGGAGCTGATAAAATATGGGACAAAAACACTGGTGCAATTTGGGCAATCCCAATGCAGATACTGAGCTAATGTGAAAACTAGCTGAGTACGGTGTGCTTTTTTTGGGGGTGTCAAACGGTCACTAAAGACCTGATCTTCCAAACAATATTGAATTTTTCCTTAATCTCAGTTTCATTGGTGTTTTAAAGCCTGTTTTCATTGTTTTTAAAACCACATTTCATGCTGCTGCTCCTTTTTCATGTGTTTCCTTTTCTCTTCTTATCTGACAGGAGGAATATGTGGGAGACAGTTTTATCTGGCACATGGTACTCTGTCTATTGAACTAAGCAACCAGGAGACGAAATAAATAGGAATTTAAAGAGATTCTTGGAATTTTCTAAAGGCAATATATTGGTCAGAGGTTAGTTTTGTGATTTTTGGTTTAGTACAGTACATACTTTAGTCCTTCTGTGCCCACTCTCCCTTTCCTCTCAGTCTTCCGCATGCCTCTCCTAAAAGCAAAGTGATTTTCAAGGTTGTTATGATAGCACAGGCTATCCTTTGTGAATATATGGTGCTAGTTATTCATTCCCTACATGAAGAACTGGGAGTTTTCCCTACTCTTCTGTGCCCTCATTCAGGTGAGATTTGGATACTTAGGTCTTGTTACAGTCTATGGGATGATATTTTGTTTGCTCAAGATTTTGTTGTTTGGTTGTGCTTTCTCTTCCTTCTTGCTTGGAAAGTATTTGCTTGGAAAGTTAGTAAGCAATCCTGGCACCTGGAAGTGGCACTGCCTCTCCCCTCACTGCTGATCCCAGACCCATTGGGAAATGGCAATGCTCAATGGCTTCATCTTTATCAGGCTGAAAGGCTGGTTCATTTAACTGCAAATTTCTTCCTGAGCAGCTTGACCTCAGCTTATCTGGAGCTGCAATATGAACTTTTGCAAGTAAATGTGTATAACTTTCAATAAATCAAAACACTTGTAAGCCAAAAAAAACCCTCAAGGATCAGGGATTCACAGATTTTTTTTTTATTTTTTTTAAAACATCTTGCTCTTTTTACTCTCTACTGAATTTATCTGGAAAGTCTCAAGGTAATTACATTCAGCAGAAGTGGGAACATGAAGAGGACACTTGTACTACTTTTTCTGCTTCTCCTTTCAGGATGGTGACTTGTCTCTTTTCATGTCAGTGAACCAAACTCTATTCTAGACAAAATGAAACACCAAGGTCAACTGAATGTGAATTTTTTGGTGTCAAATGTCAGACACAGCATTGCAGAGGCTGATTTCTAGAATCCACATGGCATGATGAGAATATTTCACTGAAGTGTTCAGCCTGTGTTTTGTGGACACAGAGGTTTTGATAGACTCAAATGACAGATGCCCTTCTAAAATAATCTGGCGTGACAAACTGCTCAGTGTGAGCCACTAGAATTTGATAAATTGTTCTTTCATCAACCAATATAATTTTTAATTGAGCTAGAAAAGAGAATTTTTCAAGGCATCAAATGATGAAGCATCTCTGTATGCCCAATTTAATAATCAATTACCCACACGAAATACATATTCCTTACATCTAAACATAAAAGATAGATGGTTTCAAAATCTGAGTATTGTTCTGCCTTTGCCTAAAGAACTCTTTATGATCAGGAACCCATCCTCTTCTCGTTTTTATTTTATATATGAAAGTACAGAAGAAATTTTCTTAATATTCCAATTTATCAGAAAAATTTGTACAGACCAGGTATAGTGCTACAGGAATAGTATCTGCATCTTGAAGTGTAGAATGTTTCTTTGTGTTTCCATTGCTACACCATGCTTATATTTCCATTTTCATTTCTCAAGGACAATCCATTTTAAAGTCACTCCAGTAGCCTGAAGTATTTTGAAGAAAAAAATGGTTATAAAATTCCTGGAGGAAAATTTTAATGCAGTTATCATTCCTTCACTATTGAAGGAATAGTGTGTTGTTTCACTGGATAGATGTAGAACAGTGCTGTGGAAAAATCATCACTCCAGTGTTGGGTATGGCTTGCAAGACCAGGGCTTGACAGTCTTGGGTGCAATAATTTTCTCAGGAGAAGGTGGAAGAGTCAAGCACCCACAAATCTCCAATCCTGACCCAACAGAGGCAGAGCTGTGGGACATCCCCTGGTTCCACTTGCACTGCTCACCTTGGTGGCAGCAAGCTTTGTTTTGAGGGTCTGTCCCCCCAATTTCAGGGTCAGATTGAGATGGATGTGGGAAATTGCTGCAATGCAGTGTCTACAATAAGAATATTCAGCTTTTTTTTTTTTTCATTCTGTTAACCATTTATTGAGAATTCATCTCGTTTGATAATTGCTGTGAGTTGAATACAGCAAATAGGGATATTTTATTCTAATACAGGTGTTATCTCTGCTTCACTTTGCCTCACCTTTAAAATATCTATAATTAGATTTGGAAAGAGAGTCTTTCATTCTTAAACTTATTGAAAAAAATGGCATTTTTGCTGTACTTCATAGAATAGTAAGACCAATTAAATTCTTCAAGATAATAGTGTTCTGAACTTGCATCTATTTTTGGAACATTAATTATATTCAGCAATGCTTCCTGTGAAAAATCAGAGACAGATACAAGCATTAGTATGTGTTAATTAAATCTGAGTTAATATTTTTGGTCAGAACTCTGCAGTACATACATAGATGTGTTCGCTGCTTAATATTTTTTGTATTTTTATCCTAGTTGTATTTTCCTATTTTCTTATTAATTAAATGGCACGTATTGATTTTTGTACATATTAGAAAGGTTTGATTCAATCAGGTCAAAGTTCATTTCTGTCCAGGTTATCCAAGATCAAACTCTGCATTACACAGAGCAGGAAAAATACATAGTGGCAATAAAGAAAGGCTCTTTTCCAGAAATGTTAAACTGCAGGTTTTATTGGTTGTTTTTCTGCAATTTTTCATGAAGTTTTGCTGGTTTGTTTGGTTTTTTCCAAGTCAAATCTCTAAAACTCTCAGTTTTCATCCCAAACTAAATATGCTGTTAGACTGGCCTTTTTTTTATCTTAAATCTTGCTGAAATTCTTTATTTTCATTTCCTTTTGTAAACTTAATTCATGACTAGGTTTCCTTTTACAGTATTTGCACCAAGTAAGTTCACGAGCTTTTCTATTTGTGCCCTTCATTTCCATTTTTATAAGGACATCATGGAAACTATAGTGTCAGCTAGGAAGCTGAGCATATAGATGAGACTGGGAGCATGAAATATTCATGCTACATCTCGCTGAAAGCCTTGCATTGAAGCAGAAGGGCTTGTTTTCTTTCCTTTTCCCTCATCCCCCATTATTTTACACTGAAAAACTGGCATTATCTCAAAAAAAAAGTGGGTCAGGAAGACACAGGACATGAGAGTCTTTCTGTTCTTCTGCAGGGCATGACTTCCAGCAGATATGGGAAGAGAAACTCCTGAAAATCCCTTTGACCAGTCCCATGCCCCTGCCCTGTGTATCAGGAGGAGGCAGCTCACTGCTACTTGTTGCCCTTCACCTGCTCATTTAATCTTCTCTGTGTTTTCACACTGAAATCTATTTTTAATTTGTCTTGAAGTGATTTGTTGCAAAAAAATTACAACTGTGTGTGCTGGTGAAATTCACCCATTTCAGTCTGAAATTCTCATGAAAATTTTAACTTTTTGCAAACTGTTGTGCTATTGAAATTTCTTTTTAGGGATAAATTTATTAACATTTTAAAAATAAATCAGCCTTGAACCCAAGGACATTCCATTTAGAAATTGTAATAATGGAAATGTGTCTTTCTTCATTCTGATAATCTTTAAAAATCAGTGGTCTTAGTGACTAAATTGTCACAAATGTGTGCTTGAGCCTTTTTTTTCCACTGGAAATGAGTTAGTTAAAATCTTCTTACCAGGTTTATTTATTTATTTATGGATTCTTGTGAGCATATTCTGGAATTGTAACCCTAATGTGCTTATAACATATTTGAGACTACGAATGGAAATATTTTGATTTATAACATATACATTAATTCAGATTTCCATTATTTGTGAAAAATATCACTGTTTTCTGAGAATCTTCTTTTCTCATATTTGCTGACAGTTCAGGATTTATAAAAGAGATAAAATCTATAAAAGAGATCAGCATTCTACAGTTTCTATCATAATATTCCTGTTCTGTGTATGCCTTTTTGACATTTGTCTGCAAGGAGAGAATATTTCTTAAACTTTTGGTTATTACTCCTGATATTCCTATTTTGAAAGCCTGCTTTACTCTTATAATGAAAGATCTATGTTAGCTTTCTCATGCTGTGGTCCTAAAGCAAATTTGGTAGAGCTTACAAGCTGTTTGAGTCTTGCATAGTTTTTGCACAGTCACATTTGAAATGATCTACCAAATAATCAAATATCACTCACATTAGACCTTAGCAAAGCAGAGGAGAATAATCTGTACAAACTGTGCAGTTACTGATTGCCATCCTCTCACCTCCAAATAAGAAATAATTTACTGCTATCACATGTTCCTTCTACAGTTGAGTAAACAGGCAAAAAAAAGAAACTATCTCCATTTCATCATTAGCTTAATCAAGGCAGTGTATCAGTAACCTGCAGTGAAACTGATTGCTGAAGAGCAGGAGGAGTTGATGGCTGAGTAACAAATTATTTTTGAACCTTAGGCCTTTTGAATTTTAGTCAATTTTAACTAAAGTTCCTAAAAACTCTTAAATTCTTTTCTGTTAGAAGTTAGAGTATTTTGAAAAGAATACCTGAGAAAATAAATTTTGAAAATACTCAAACACCATAATTTCCCTGTTCCTTTTCCTTGCTTGTGCCAGTGTGAAATGGGATTTCTTGAGCCTTGCAGGAAAGGATAACCTTGAAATCCAGCATGGAATCCTTGAGGCTGCAGACCAAGCCTGTTCTTGGCTGCCCAGCACAGAGGCAGCAATTCTGGAGCGCTGCTTTTTGTAACAAAATCTCTTGGTCTGCAGCTTTTCACCGTGGAGTTGAGAGCCAAAATTCAGCATCTGAGTAAAGCCAGGGCTTGTGGATTGCCAGCTGAGGCAGAGGAGCAAGAGCCAGGGAACCCAGAGTCAGGGTCCCAGAGAGAAGGTACCAAAAAACCACAGGAATGTGGGACTCAGTCCACATCCCAACCAGCCAGGTGATTATGGCTTTTCTTTCATAATGCAGTGAATAAATTCACAAAATAAATATGAATTATAATGATAACCAAACTATTTTTGTTTGGTAGTCGCGTGGATATTTGTGGTTTAGAGGTACAAAAGATGGAATAGCAGAAACTCTTCATGGGTCTATAAAAACGTGTTCACTATCCAAACAACTTCTGAGTCCCAATTTTACCTGAATTTTGCCCTTAAATACTTTGCTTCTGGATGATGACAATGGTGGGCAACTGCACTCTTCTCTTGGAATTACCACCTTTCTCTTCCTTCTATAATAATCTATTTCTCCACCTTCTTCAAGATACGCTGTGGCCATTTTTGTTCCTCTGTCTATCTCCAGGCTTATTTTTTAATATTTTTTTACTTTCCAGAGTTTTAAAGGCCTCAGGTTAAAAAAGATGAAGAAGGCAGACCTGAAATGCTCAAGAGAGTTCACAGCCTGTAAAAAGAGCTGTGAAAATCAAAATTGGGAAAAAATTACGGAAAAGCACAATGCACAAGACCTAGAGGTTTAAAGTAGGCTTGAAAAGAGACTTTCAAAAACAAATTTTCCCTTTGAGAAATATTCCATCAAAATGTTTCAGCTACTTTTATCTCCTGTGTCTTCTGTGAGTTATGTTTTAACACTGAAATAGTCCCTTGGGCATATATGAACTCAAAATGAACAGAAAACTAACTAGAGATGCAGGATTCTATTTTGTTCTTTAGATGCTCTGTTTTTTTTTCCCCCACTAGGATGGAAATGCTGGATTTTTCTAGTTTAGGGATACAGGTAATTCTGGAGTAATGGGTGGCAGTTTTCATTTTCCATGACAGAGCTAATTCCTTGCACGTGTTTTGATGCTTTTAGGCTTTTCTCAGCATCAAGTCACAGCCATTTGGTTCATGTTTTATAAAGCCAAAACTATAAGATGTAGGAGTTCAAGATATTAACAGTATAATAGTGTCAAAATAGCTAAAGCATTTTTGGGGGACAAGCTGCTAGGAATGACAACGACAAGCTCTAAAATTAAAGTTACAGAAATGTGAAATATACTGACTAAAGATAAGCGTATATTTTCAGTGTCATGAGAGATAGACCAGTTAGGAGTAAATTTTGGGCAGCTTTACTTTTCCTAAGATCCCACTAGGCCAGATTCTGACCTAGATCAGATAAATATCAAATCAGAGTAGAGCAGTAGAAATGAACCAGTTTATAGCCATTGAAGGAGAGATAAGAATCAAAGATATTGATGTCACTGTAGCTGCACCTGAAACAACTCATTTCAGACTAAATAAAACATTAATACCTTCATGCTCTTCTCTATTACATGGAATGCTACAGTTATGAGTTTGAGCATCCCCAGGTATGTTTCAGTGCAAAAATCTGTTTGGAAAAGGGTGCACTGAGGATTCTGTGCTAAGTTATCTAACAAAGAATAATTTAAAATGAATCAGTGTCTCATATGCATTACTGCCTTGCTGAACCTGCTGCTGTATTTGGTGAGGTGTGAACAAAGACTGCCTTGATATAGATAAATTTTGTTTAACAGTGTTAAAACACTGAGAAAGGATTGCCGCTGGTGGATAGACTGAGGGAGGCTGATGGTGTGAGGAGACATGTGGGCACTTCTAATTATAGGAGAAGAGATGCCCTACCTGTGATGGAAGGCTTTAGTATGAGAATTGCATCTGAGACTTTCTGGACCTTTACAAATGTTCTCAGCGCTTTTGTGTTCACAGAAGTGATCTGTGATTATTTTTATTGCTGGTTGGATTACAGATAATGTAAAGGCCCTGCACATATATAGAGGCTTAGAACCAGAGATTTATTGTTGGATGTCCAAATAATGTCTGGATAGACCTTGAATTCAGAGCTGGTTCTGCAAATAAGCCCAGGTAAAATTGTATTTATATATAAATTTAAAAAAATGTGCCATTCTAAAACCACAAGAAAACATTTCTTATTTTCTCCTTTACTTAGGGAGACTGTAAAACAAAAAGGCAGTGGTAAAATGCCATGGTTGAAAAAATGCTGAGGAGATGACTGAATGACCCTGATAAATCCCCTTTCCTAGTTGTTGGATAGAGGTTCCCTAAACACAATCTCGTTTAATGGGGTAGGGAAGCACTGGATCCCTCACCATGTAGGAAATGGGAAATCACAATTATTTATTGGGTCAAACACTTGATTTGCATTCAAATAGGGGTGAAAGAAATGCCATTTCTTTGTCTGCCTGAGTTATTGAAGGCTGAAGTTTTTATTTATGAAAGTTTCTAAAGGTCTCAGCATTGCTCCCATTGCTCTGAGCAGCTGGGGCGAGCTGGGGAGGGCAGTTCTGGTGCTCTCCTGCTCCTGCCAGGCTGGGTACCACCCAGCCCCTGGCAGCACCTCTCACCACATCCGTGGTCTCAGAGTGGCCACTGAGATATTCTGTATGAACAAGTAGAAATTCTGGATCTCTTCATAGATTTATTTCTTTCTCAGAAGTAGCTCGCACTCTCATGGTGCATTTGAATTCCTGGTAACAGTTTTCTCAGAATTTCTTCACCAAAATGATGTATGTGTACTTTAATATTTCCAAAAGGAGACATTAGTGCACGAGGCAGTCAGAGGAGATGGGCAGGCGAATTTCCCTGGAGTGCAAATGAAAACTCGAGGCCAGGAGATGACTTTTGTTCTACCCAGAGAGTTATTTTCCCACCCTTTAAGCACGCCAGCCCTGGAGCTGACACAGCCTCAGCTCTGGAAGTGAAGATCAGCTCTGTAAATTAAGCAAAGAATCCCTGAAAGTCACGTACCCAGGCAATCCTCCCAATATTACATTCCAGTGTTAGAGTTTAAAGCACACTGCTCAGGAAGATAGAATCAAAATGCTTTTCTGCAAAATTACATTGATTCTCCATTCTACATCCTGATGAACTTCAGTAATTTTTTTTTCCCTCAAGTGATCACTGATTAATCTAAAAACTGTGAAATTAAGTTGTTTGAACCAGGAATTAAAAATTTCCAGCAATTAAAAACAAAGAAACAAACCAAAACAGCCACCAGCATTAGGAAGTGATTAAACATGACAACTGAGATGCTGAAATTAGTTGTCCTCGTTCCAAAGGTATGGAACTATTTGTAACTAGTATGATGTTTTTGAAGCTATTAAATGATAGTTAAGCTGTGTTATTATTTGTAATGCTGCTACTTTTGTATCCTGAGCCCACTGAATGAATGTTTTGCTCAGCAGGAGACTGTAACATAGCAAGCCTAATCATTGTCATTTTACTGTACAAGAAGTAATTTTAGAAAATAATTCCTTAAATTATAAGATCCAACAAAATCAAGGCTCTCCAGCTGGGAACTTTTTTATTTTCTGTCATTCTAAATACTGTGAACCTTGGGCAGTTTCACTACTACTGGTCTAAATATAGTAAAGGAAATTAAAAATTTTACATATTTAATAATATTTCTCTTAGTTTATGTAAGTATAATGAATTGTCCATAGAGAGGGCACTGGACACACAATGGATCTGATTCCCTCCTGAATTCCTCTGGCTGGGCTCCAGAACAGCTGTGCTGCAATCGATGGCACAGCACTGCTGTGTATTTAAATAATGTGAAAAAGAATTAGATGAGATGCATCTAACATTTTGGATAAAGAGTTTGCTAATACTTACGTACTTCTAGCAGTCTGGACTTTAATCAGTTCCCCCAGATATGCAGATGAAATCTGTTTTATTTCTGCTACATGGCTTTTGGAGGGTTGCAGTGTACTACATATTTTAGAGTGTGACCCACCATAACCTCCTCATTTTCCTATGCAGGGTTTTGTAGTGTGTGCTCTTATAAAGAATATATTCCATTTTTGTGCAGTTTACTGCAATACCATTACCTTATTTTTTCTCGTAAATGAGCAGCATAAACTTTTCTTTTAGCTCCTAGTTCATTCAGATAATTTTAAATATTTTCCCCCTTTTATATACTGACTTTAACTTTCACCTTTAGCAAAATGTCACCTCTATCTGGTTGTATTTCCAGATTACAAAAAATTTGTTCAAAATACATGCTTACTTCCGAGATTCCAATATTTCCCCTTCTGTTGGCATTTTCCCCTCTCTGCAGTCGATGTCAATGCATTACTAATTTTGATGTGATAGCATTTTACACTCACATTTCCGATTGCAATGCAAAGTGCAAGGCAGCAAGAATTTGGCCTACAACACACTGGGAGTCTCATGACAGTCAGGAGCTGATGAAATTTGAATTCCACCCCATCTCCTCAGCTCACTTTGCACAGGGCATTCCTTTCAAATGTGTTGGTGTGAGACAAGTCTGTCTTATTCCCAAAGGCAGCATCTCACAGTGTCAGCTGGTGAACCTGACGTGAAATCCAAGGAGCCACGTGAGGAACACAGACAAATAATTTAGCCTGCTATTAAACTGCAAGATTTTCCTTTTTTTTTTTTTTTTTTCCTTCCCCTTCTTGGCTTGCACTGGGTTATCAGAGCTGTCTGGAAGTGATCACTGCTCTACCCAGTAGGTGTGTGTGACTCTGCCTGTTGTCATCAGCTCCCAGATCATGGATCACTGGGGATTGACACTGCTAGCAAGTGACGGTTTTGGGAAAAGGCTGCATGCACAACAATGCAGCTGTGCACAGGGAGCAGTGTGACAGAGAGGCAGGATGGATCAAACAACTACTAGAGTTGCTAGAGGGGAGAGTTTAATGACAAGTTACTGTGACATTTATGACCAGATCGATTACGAAGACTGAAAAAATCTATGGTATATTTCCAGGGTATTACTGTAGAGCCATCTGATACAGGGGTTGCCATGGAAGTACAGATTTTCTATTAACCAGGAAGGTGAATAGTCTCATAAAACCTATGAAACTTGTTAGTGAATAAATTGCATATGGGAAGCACCTCTATTGACCCCTATGGAAATTTAATATTTTCAAACAATGCTGTAAAGTCTTTTCCTTGGTTATTTTTAAAAAACAGTCTGGGGTACTGTCAAAACCAAATGCACCATGTCTGGTATTCCCCATGTTTTGAATGACAGCCTAGACAGATTGGAAAATCAGCACTGAGCTAAAAATACAAGTGTGGAGGCAGCAGGGTAAGAAAGTAAGTTACTGAATACTATTAAATAGGACTGTCTCTACAGCTTTGATACTTGGTAAGGTTAAGATCATCATCACAACCTGAGAACTAAAACAAATACTATGCACTGTTTAATACTTGATTATATAATTTGTAATATATAAACCTTTCAGAAGACCAGTAAGAACAGGAGAAAGCATTATTGTTAATGCAAATTGAATAAACTAAGCAACAGTAATCTCATCAAGAATTGTCCATGTTTCATTCCATCCCCCCAGTGCTGTATGCACATAGAAAAGAGTCCCCTTACTATTGTCTCTACTGTCTTACTATTGGTAATTTAACCACATAGAGACAATCCAAGGGTAGAAGGAACAGGATGTCAAGAGAATTTGTGGCTGCCCCATCCACATGGGAGTGTCCATGACCAGGTTGAACAGGGCTTCGAGCAGCCTGGGATAGTGGAAGTTGTCCCTGCCCATGGCAAGGGGTTGGAACACGATAATCTTGAAGCTCCCTTCCAACCCAAATGATTCTGTGATTCTGTAATTCTTTACTTCTATGGGAGAGTAAACTCTGAGCCCAGAGTTTCTTCACTTTCTTGGGTGCAGACATGCAGGCACAAAACTTGCTGTGAGGTGCTGGTTGTAGCAGAATGCAGGAACATTCCTGTGCTTTTGCCATCTTCTGTATTAACAGAGAGCTGTTTTCTTTTATAGCAATTTTGGTGTGAAGCAGAACAATAGTTGTTACTACCAGTAGAACAATAAAGTTGTTACTAAACAACTTTGCTTTGTTTTCACTGTTTCTCACAGAGTATAAATTGATCAGTAATTGATGAGCTTGGGAAAGTCTAGAGAAATACAGGAAATTCATTGATATTTCACTGGGCAACTGTCTTGTTTGGTGGCAAGCATTTCTGCAAAGGGTCAGGTCAGATGCTGACAGTCCAGCAGGAAACGTGTTGCAGCTGTGGAGGCATTAACTGATGTGAGAGTATGTTCTTTACATAAAGGAAGGCAAAACCATCAGTTGTGTCCTGCTGTTCCTGTTTCTCATTCATACAAGAGGATGTCTGCTCTGACTTCTCCTTCCCTGTCTGATTCTGGCAGCTCTGCCCTGCTGGCTGCTCCATGTGCAATTGCTCAGGCAGAATAACAGCTACTCAGAAACAACGCTGTGTATGGTGGCCACGCAGCCTTCAGTGAGCTCTGCCTGTCCAGCAGAATGGATCCAAGCACTTGGAGTCACAGCTTTCTCTTATCTACAGCAGGGAATTTCTCATTCACTACACCAGCTGTATTTTTCTTAGTAATCATCTTCAGTCTTACACATCCTTATTAACAATTTATTTTGCCCATATGCTAAGTATCTGCTCTAATAATTAGCAACGTTGTGTATCCATTTAGTACCATATATTTTTTAATGCAGTATGTTCATATTTCCTAGTCCACATATCTTCCCCCAAGCAATACCACAGGTGCTTCCTTTAGACCTCTGTTTTCCTTTGAGCTACAGTGGTTCAGCTCGTTAGCCTGTCTCACTTCTTATCAGTCACACTCGCTTCTCATTACTCTGGTTGCAGAGCTACCATAATTAGATTTTATATTTTTAGGCATTCATAACACTGCTTTAGTGTACACTGTGCTATTAGAAGCATTTTAGACAAGCCATAAGACCAAACTAATTAAAATGTTCCACAGAGAGTTTTCAAAGGAGAGTTTTAAAGTGTTGCTGCTGACTTGGTGAATTCAGGCACACGCAGCTGTTGGGGCAGGGAAGGCTGAGAGGAGAGGTTACTCAGATCTGCCTGTGGAGGTCACAGGACTTCACCCCGTAGTTTTTGCTTTCAGGCCATTATGTCTGATGTCTCTTAGGAGAAGATAAGCTATATTTGGCTTTACAGACTTGGTTTTTTGACCCAAGCTTACCTTTTCACTCCTGGAAGTTCTCCACTCTTGCCAAAGGCACTGCAAAGATCTTGAGCATCCAACTTTGTTCAGGTAATCCAAATACTTCTCAGAAACTGCAAATAGGGCATCCTCACCCTATTCACAGATTGTGTTCATTCTATTCTCTACTATTTTGCAGTCTCCTGCTAAGCATTTTCTTACCAGAGGTAGAATCTCTGCATTCATTTCCTTTCCTGAACAGCTGCATTTTCCTCCTCCTATGAGTTGCTGCTCTCTTGTTCTTCTGGAATGGTTTAGTAAATGATGGGCTGAGACTGTGTTTCACTCTTACCCAGGGGCATCTGTAGATAGATGGACCTTGGTGACATTAAGGGAAATGGGTCTGGAAAGCACCTGCAAGGCTGTGCATACCTGCAAGATATTAATGGAATTATTGCTGCTTCTGTTTTAAAAGGAGGCTTTTTGCAGGAGCATTTGCCACATACTCAGCAGTATCTCTTGAGATGTAACTTATTCTCTAGTCTCTATATAAAATGAGATATTTGTAGAGGGGAGCAATTTTGTACACAGGAAGCTTTAAGTTTACTTCCTTTACTGAAATATTTTCTGTGTTGCATAGAATATGAGTTACTGAATTTCACTGGCCCCAAAAGTAGCATGCACAGATGTATTTATATTTATTTTGTAATTTAATTTGTATTTATAACTATGTTGCAAACATTCCATCTGAAACAAGAAAAATTACCTGATGTTGTAGTAGGTTGCTCATTTCCCTGGAAACCCAGCTTCTAACATGGAACTTACTTGGAAATTAGTTACAACAGGTGTAATCACTCTCCATGCTTCCATCTCATTTATTCAGTCTCTGCTAGCAGTAGAAATCTTTGCTTTGGGGAAGTCGAAAACTGTATTCTACCAACATAATCATATTCTTCTGTCATTCAGACACTTATTTTAAAATTAGCCAAAAAAGTTAAAGGTCTATTTTAGAATAATAACAACTCAATTACTGGAATCTCTAAAGGGAGTAAGTAGCAGTAAATATGAAACCAGTATATGATAGTATTTAAAAATAACTACTACAGTGCAAATTTACATAAATAACTATTGTTCTTTCAGAATCTAAAGCAGGATATTTCTTTTCTTCTTCAATAGAGTGCTTGCTGCTGGGTTTCCATAACTATTAATTTTGATTTTGCATTAATTATTATTTTTACTATTATTATTTGTGTATTAATTGTGCAAAGTATTGGCTTTTGAAAACCTTCTTGAAATTTCTTATATCTGTATTATACCATGTTTTTACACTAGAATTTTCAAGGCCATCTGTATAAGTCAGTTGGAGGCCACTGATTCACTGAGACACTGAATTTGTTCTCTTTAGTAGAACAGGAACTCCAGAATCAAGGGCATTGGAATATCACACCTTGATACATGTAAATATACACACAAACTACAGGATTGCTTCCTCATGGTGAAGTACTCTGCACCCTTGAACAAAGTGCATTTTTTGTAGAGGGTTTTTAATAAGCAAGGTTTTGTCTTCAGGAATCTTTCTGGAAAGAGATTTCTTTGTCAACTAATACTCCTTGTGTTGAATCCATCATTTATTCCTCATGCATCTGTGGAAATAGAGAGGTGGACTGTAGGCAAGTCTGTAGGTGCCCCAGAGGGCTCTCTGGTTTTACACCCCATAAAGAGATTGATGTTGTGCTTGCTGTAGAAACACACAGATTGTTTGTGGATAAGCAGGTGAATCCCACAGCAGTGTGTAAAGAGTGTTCCCAAGGGTTCTCATTGCCTGTACTCTGCCTGTATTTTCCTGGGGGAGCATTTAGGGGAAAACCTGAGTCTCTCTCTGTGGGGTTTATATGCTTAAAGCAGTAAATAAATTGGTGCAGCTCCTTGTTGGGCTGGAGCACTCCATCCGTGCACTGCCCTCCCAGGAAATGTCCACAGAAAGGGGATGAGAGAGCACTGCCTGTCAGCTTGGAGGCTCTGTCACGTAACACCAAGGCAGGTAAATACCTTGCTCCTCCATCAAACTGATCACTTACAAATGTTTATAAATTGCAGAACAACACTGCTGTGGTTCAACAGCTCAAATGAAAAGCAGGGGCAGTGACAGAGAACTTGGCTGCAGGAGCTGTGGCAGTGTCCCTGGACAAAGCAGACTTCTAAGTCCAGCAGCAGCAGAGAACAAATAGATGTTATTTGGAAATTATGATCTCCACCTTTCAGTTAGATGAACATGTTTGGTGCCTTGCTCCACCTTCCTCATAGATAATGGTGGCATGAAAGCCTTTGGCTTTGCTGTTTTCCTCAAAAAATAAAATATGTTGGGAAAGATTTAGAGAACTCTGGCTCATGAACTGGTCTACAACTAGGATAGGCTTGTTCAAACATAAATATGAAATACTTAGAAAACCAGGCATGTTCATAAACTGAGAGAAAGGAGTGCAACTGACATCCTGGGCTTGGCATTTGATGATAAAACCTTTTCTTTCCCTAAGGACAAGAAGCTGGAGGGAATGGATGCAGTAAGGATCAGGTTCGGCATTTCTGTCCAGTATCGCTTCAAGAATAATTTTAAAAAATGTATCTTTTCAAACTGCCTTTTGCTTATCCAGTTAGAAACTGGAAATTAGAAATATTTGTTTTATGCTTCTTTGTTCTGTATGGCAGACCAAGTGTGTTGTCCCCATGGACTCTGACAATTCAGCCTGTTCTGTAAATTTGATCTGAGAGAAGCCCCCAAGCACTGCAGGGTTGGGCAGTGTCCTCTGTTCACATGGGGCTCACCATTTCCTGTGCACGTGTCCTGGGCTCTCAGACATGTTGCATTTGCTCCTTTTTCTCACTGTCCTCTCTTCATATAAAGTGAAGGTGTCTTTTTTTTTTTACTATCAGATGGTTTGCTTTGTCTAGCAGAAGAGCTTGCATTGTTATTTCTGCCTTAATAGCTCAGCAGAGGTTTCAGTCTATTTAAAGATTCTTGTAATGATTTCAGGGATTTTTATGTGTATACAGGGGGGATTTATTGATGTATGAAAGCCAATATTAAGTGTCAAAGACATGAAATAAGAAATGTGCCCATGTATGCAGGCTTTCTGTGTAAACCTGCAGCCCATAATCAGTTGTTAATGATGTTGATTTTTCTGTTTCTTTCATGCTATAAGTGTTTCAGAGGCTTTAGAGCCTCATTGAATCCAGCTGTGCCTGTGCACTCATTGTTCATAGCCTGATGATGACAGGAACTATCAATACAATGCCACAAGAGTTTGGGTCAGGGTCTGTGTCCTGGTTCTGGTTCTCCAGCTGAATTCTCCTCAAGTGTTTTTTTTTCTAACATTTTTTCTCCCTGTATAAGTTGTTAGTTCTTTGTTTATACTGAGACCATTGTCTTTTCTAAAGCACTTTTCACTAAAAATATTCTGCTTCTTTAAGCTTCATAGTCCCAAGTCCTCAGTGGGGACCAGCTTCTGTCCTGCTGAGACAGGAGGGAGCAGGTGGTATTCATCCTAGAGGAGATGTGATCTAGTGCAAGCAGGAAAAATACAATGAAAAAGACAAATTAGGGCTGTATAAAGAAGCAATGCAGTAATTATGGCAAACTTGATAGTTGGCATTATCAGCATAGCCTGATGGGATGGAGTGTCTTTTGTTAGCCTTTTTGTTTCTCTCTGGAGCAGTGGTCCAGCAGTTTGCTGGAATATGGTGTGTGTTGCTTAGCCCACAGGAGAGGAGGAGGTGTTAAAATAACATGGCTTCTACAAGGCTGTAATTTGGATATCAGAGTAGAAAATGGAGCTGCAGCTGGCACGTTCAGGATGTTCAGGACAATTAGGAAATGTGGCTGTTCATTTACATCCTTGCTGCACTGTTAGGCAACCCCCAGGAAAAGCAATTCTGCATTTCCATATCTGGATTTTGAAAGAGGAGATGGCAATGAAAGCTGTTATCCCTCTGAGAAGAATGTTTCCCGTTTGGTAAAGTGCAGCCATCCTTTCTGATGCAAGGAAAAATTATTGGTGAAGAGCAAATAAACCTTAACAAGAAATATCCACTGAAGGGGTAAGAGGAAATAGAGAGCTCAAGGGTCTGGTATGAACACATACTTTTCAAGCAGATTAAAATCACTGAAAGAACACTTCACTCTTCTACTGGCAAATGAATTGTTTAACCAATGAGGTGTTGTATTCATTTTTTTTTCTTTCCTATGCAGTGGAAAATTCTTATGGCCAAGTCTGCCCTCTGACTTAATAAACCCCAGCTGAGATTCAGAGGACCCAGTATCTTAATGCATACCCACTGGTCAGGATCAATCCAGACTCTCTGCCATGTTGCCTCTGTTACATGATAGAGCACACTTTACATCCTTGTTCTGGGGTTGTTCAGAATTGAGACCTGCTCCTTTCAACACCTTTCTGGTTCACACCCAGAAGTCCCAAAACCAAGGCACAGCAGAGGTTTGTGCAGTATGGGATGATGCAGTATGCCCCTGTTGGCTCTTCAGCACAGAGGGGCTTGCCCCCAGGGCCAGCAGCTCACCCCTGACCTTAGAGGGTGTTCCTTCTCATGCAGCAGAATATTGCTATTGAAATGTCATGGGGAATAAACAAGAAATGAGAATAATTCAATCTCACCCTGCTGCATCAAGCCAAGCTTAATAAACAGTGTTATCAAAGCAGCAATTCTCTTTCCCTTTCCCAAGGCAGTTCCTGGCACTCAGAGGCAGAGCAGTAAAGGACAGATCTGTCTCACTAATGGGCCTGTCACAGCTATCACTCAGCAGCTGGAAAATAGTACCTATGTACTATAGATAAATTTAGGAACATAAACATAACCATTTACTAAGACTCTACTTTCTAATTTTGGGGTTTTGTTTTGCTTCATTTCTTGAAGACACTTTCTGGAGTGTGTGACATCAGACAGGAAATCTTTTCAAGATCTCCCTCAGTTCTTGGTCAACAGTGCTACAGAAACCCTCCTTAGGCCTAAACAATTTATAATACAACAAATATGTGTAAATTCTGTAGACAGAAGATACCTTATTTCCATAGTATTTTCTGAAAACATACTGAAAAAGCACTTAAAGAATTAATTGAGTCAGAACTCACATGCAAAAAATATGCTTCCTTCTCTGCATTACGAGAAAGCAATTAGTGAACACTGGAGGCAACAGCTTTTGCTAATCAAAAGAGCTGAGTTTAACTTGTGTCTGCTTAAGCAATTCTGTTTTGGAAGAAAAGGGAAAACCAGACATACTACTAGGCTATCAATTAAAATGAAAACATGCAATGCAATGCAATTAATGATTTTAAAAGCAAGATTTTTTTAATTCATAGTGCAAATGTTAGAAAAATGACATGGCTAATACTCAGTCTTTGATTCACTGTATTGTGTGAATGACTTTTAAGATCCAACCTTTCAAGTTCATGTCTGTTGGTATTAAAGTATTTTTAATTTAAATGCTTATAGAAAATTCATATCACATTTTCCCCACTCTTTTCCATTTTCTTCTTACTATTGATAGGGTTTTCCATCTTTGCTTCACCATCACATGCTCTTTATGCTTCATAAGAAGAATCTGGTGAACTTTAAACAATGGCTTGAGGGAGAATAGGTCTTTTACAGTTATCACTGCATTTGGCTGGATAAATATTGTCCTTTTATTCTTCCTCCCCTCTCTTTTTTTTTCTTTTACTGTTGTAAGTACTGTACTGTTTATAAAAGATAAGGAAAATTCAAATTAATAATATTTTAAAACATAGTTAGTATTTTTCATGTTGTAGACAACAGGCCCTACAGCTTGTCCTGATAGTTGTATTTCCAGCCACAATATCTCTGATTTAAAATTTAAATTAAACATCCCTACACAATTGTTATTATTAATTTATACATTAGTATTGAGGAAAAAATCTCTCCTGGAATTTGGTGAGATCCAAACTGAATTCTTGACTTTGCCACAGATTTCTTGCTTGTTCATGGGAATTTGTTAAGTTTGTACACCTGAGATAAGTCCTTTGATGATATAAATATTACACAATTGTAATAGTTATTACTCTATTGTTATTTCTATTAGAGCAGTCAAAACCCCAAACAAGAGCTTAAATTTTTAATTTCCCTCCAGTCTGTTGACAAAGCTTTTTTCTCCAGCTGAATGAGAGAGCTTGGTTGTTTGACAGATGCATTTTAAGGGCAGTTGAGTATTTTCCATGGTTGGTTCATCAGTATGAACTGACCATTACATTGACAGACTAGTAAAAGATGGCATTTAATGAGCATTTTAGTCTTGGGATGAAGGGATGAACTCAAAGAATTCTTTTGGCCCTTTCCTGTCCCATGTCAATCTGTGTCTAAAGTAACCTCTCATAAACTTTGCTAATGTTCAATGAAAGATGAAGATGTAGGAGCCAAAAACCTTCATTTTTTTTTTTCCTATAGCCTCCACAAGGATAGAGTTCAGAGAAAAAAGGATGTATAATCTAATGTTTTGCCTGAGATGGAATGTCTGCTTTCCAGATTATCACAATGTTAGTGGTATATTTTTCCAGTCTGTTTTCTCTTTCTAATTAAGTTTCCTGTCTCCCTGTCATGCTTCCCCCCCCCCCACTACCATTTTTGCTCATCTCCCTCTCAAAAATACCAAAGGAACAGGCCAGATTTCCTCCTGCTGTGAAGTTAAAAAACTCAAGATAATGTTAAATTGACATGGGCTGTGCTGCTCTGCCAATCTCTGAAATGTCATTGCCTGGGCAGCCTGCTGGGCTCAGTTCAGCACCATGGTGCCAAGCCTGCTAATAAAAAAAGAATAAAGGTTAATGAAGGAGGGAGGGGATGGAGGATGTGCTATTATCCAAAATCAAGTTGTCTGCTTTCTATCTGTAAGGTTTGCTGAAGGCCTAAGGTTTTGATTTTTAATTCTTTATTTTCCCCCCTTAGCAGTGTTTTTATTTAGTTCTTAGGGTAAATCACAGTGGATTCACAGGACCCACTCCAGTATCTTGCTTTCAGCATGGTGTCCTTGGCTTCTCCAGTAGTCCTTGAAGTTATGAGTGAGTTATCCTCATCTGGCTCTGTGTGATTGCAAGGCATAAATGATGTCTTTTGTGGCTTTAGCGGTCTCTGTTTCTAGAAGCAAAGAGGTGAGCATGCCCAGGCCCCTGCTCTGTTGCAGAGCTGCCTCCTGTCCCTCCCAGTGTGAAGTGGCTCCGTGCCCTGGCTCTGCATGGCTGTGTGTTTGTGGTGTGAGGGTCTTGTACAACAGGGACATTTCTCTGTTAGTGTTGGGTGGCTGTTCAGCATTTTCACCTGTTGAGCTCCCTCAGATGGATGTGCTGCTCTGAACAGCCTGTGGGCAGAGTAGGGGCTTACTGGGAGATAAAGAAAAGGCAAAGGCCATTAGACACACGTTTTTACTCCTGCCTGGTGCACAGCAGCTCCATTTCAGTCTAACACACCAGGATGCTGCTCCCACCATCTGTTACTGATCCTCTCCCTCCCGCCATGCCCTTGAGAGTTATCAAATCTGGTGTTTGTGTATTTGTTCCCACACCGCCCCTAGCTCACACACAATTATTTCATACAAACACTCTCTGTCCTGAAGGACAGGATGCCCTGAGCTTAGACTGCAGCTGGTTCCTTCTTCTGCCTCATGTCTCTGATAGTGACCCGACCTTTCTGCACACAGGAAGCAGATCTGCCCTTATTCTCCACCTTCTACATCTGCTTTTGTCACTGCAGTCACAGCTGGCCTGTCACTACCAAAAAAATATTAGGATTTTTGTGAGTCCGTGCATCTCAAGCCCATAAGTTTGTTTTTTTATGGTGAATTTACAGTATTATAATATTGCTGGTACACAACTGAGTAACTTTCAACTGAAGCTGAGATGGAGATAGTTAAGTGTCTGTCCTAGGGTGAATTTTTATTTTTAGAATTATGGAAAATAACTTACTTTACAAAGGTAAGGATCTGTCTTACCTCCCATTCCACCTTTCTTTAGTAACCCCTTGAAAAGCAGACAGGGAGGCTGACAGAAAAATTCTCCACAGCAACAAATAACAGTTTGGAATCTGACAGCTAGAAAAAATTCTTAGCTGTAAGTCATAGTTATGGTAGCAGAGAAATCCAAAAAAGTCCACTTATTTATTTGTTGAAAAGCTGGTCTCAACTCAGGTGATTGCTGTAGTTATTGCTTTTCTCCCTCTTCCTGTAAACTGTTTTGGCAACTATTTTTTTACTGCTTTTTTAACAAATAAAAAAAAATTCATACCACAATGGAAATAGTTTAAATTTGTGTGAGACTAGGATAAAAATGTATAAATGGATGTGCATATAAATACATCAGTGCAGATACCCACCCATCAGTGTATCCATACAGATTTACCTATAGATATGCATTATAGAGAGACCAAAAGGACCAGGTCTTGAGGTTTATTAAACTGGAAGTCCCCAAAATTAAAAACAAGAGCTGTCACAACTGGAACAAATTAAATTGTTCCCAGAATTTGCTGCTCTAGGATGTTATTCTTTCTTATTTGAAAAATGACAGAAATTTACAGTAGTTGCTATCTGTTTATAAAATGAATGGGAGGGAGATGGGAGGAAAAGAGTTTTTTTGGTTTTTTTTTTTAATCATCCATTACCATCAATACATTAACAATGGAGAAAGAAAATCTCTGTTAAAAATAAAATAAAACAATGCACCTTATCTGAAGAGCAGAGGAAATTTGTTTGCTGTTTGGTTTTTAATTTTGAGTTTTTCAAATGAATTCTTTAGACTTGGGCAAAATACCAAAACAGAGTTCAAATTCAGCAGTTACAGGAATTCTCCAGCTCTCAGTTAAATCAATGGAAATCCTCCCATTGACAATCCCTGTGCATTGCACAGTGCTGGATGCAGAATACACAATGAGAGGGAAAACCTAATGTAAGTATTGTATGTAGATACACCCCAAGTATTGTGTAAAATGATTTTGTAGAGTGTTATGCAATGTAGTAAAAATGTATGACAGTAAAATATAACTAGGGCTACTATATAGAAACACCATAGAAATAAAATAGTTTAGAGCAGAATAAAAGAAATAAAACCAGATACTATTGACAAGAAAGTAGAATACTGAGGTGAGAAGGAAAAGACCATGCTAAGCAGAGTTTTTTGTTGAAAATAATTTAATATACAGTTTTATATTTTCAGGAATAAAGGGCAGTGTTTTAGAGCCTTCTTCAAAGAACTCCACTATTGAGACTAACTCAAAGGAACTTTGAAACAGAAAAGCAAAACTCCCTTGAAGGCAGGGAGCAAGAGCTCTAATTTGCTTTGGAGGAGCTGAAGGAACAGAATTCGTGCAGAGATCCCTCCCATTCCCTTAATTTTGATAGATATTTTTCAGTCTGCTCAGAAGGTGACTCCCTGGGGCACATTTTTGCAGCCCCCATTATCAGCTCGAGTGGTGGCAGGCTGGCACAGCTCAGGGATGGGTAATTTGTCAAAGAGGGAGCGTGGCTGCTCAGGCGTGTGCTGATAAGTGTGTACAGATACCACATCCTGCGTGCCACATCAGGCATTTAATTGTTCTGATTGTGCTCTTATAAACTCCTTCCAGCCTGCTCAATAGCTGTTACTCTCATTTACATAAACACCACAAGTTTGCTTGTGTCCTGATTGCTGCTTCTCAGCTGAAAAATTAGGGCAGGAGAAGAGATTCCCTCGTCCCCTCAGAGGCAATCCTTGAGGACATCAGTTCCTACAGAGGCTTTTATATTCTGTCAGACCCAAAAAATGCATATGCATGGCCCTGTGTCACTTATACAGGTTATAAGAAAATGACATTTATGGCTCAGAGTGTTTAATCTGATTTTCAATTTTTTTTATTCTACCCCTTTTGAGTGAGGTGATGAGAGAGAGGATCAAGTCTGCTTTTTGATCAGGGACAAACTCAGTTTCAGGGATATTCAAAAAATGAAGATTCTGCTTCCTTTATTAAATCTGTTTAGAACAGCAAAGAGGAATTACATTCCACTGATGTTCAGTGTCTCTAATTGTAATTAAATTTCTGACAGTGAACAACTGACTTTGTACTGATAATTAAAGAAAAAGTTTGCCAGTTCAGCTGCCTGTTTTCCATGAACTTGACTGAATCGGCATTTAGAATAAGAGGCATCACAAGGAAAAGGCATCTCTTCTACTTATGGGAAATAAATCTTGATTTCTTTTAAACATTATTTAAATTACACCCTTCTGGCCATACCCATCCCTGCTCTCATTCTAACCAGCAGTTTCAAAAGATGAGTGAATTACTATAGTTCCTTGTTTTTATGAACTGCAGTTAAAAATCCATGAGTTTTCTTTATAGAAATGGTGTCTTTTGAAGCTATTCATGAATTGCCTTTTTTTTCCCTGGGTTATAGGAACCACTGAATTATTCCAGAAATTCAGAATCCACATCCATTTCTATCATCATTTCTGGGTTTGCTTAAGTTTAATACTTTTCCTGTCAGCTTCTTTTGTCTACTTTAATATGATTTTTATTTACTCTGTAGCAGCAAATACCCAGAACACCTATATTTGATTGAAGCTGTACCATCTGTGATCTTCATATGTGTGGGACGTGTCTGGTAAATCGAAGTGTAACTCTCTTCTGTTTTGCTGTGGCTGCAGATGGGAATTCCTTTTTGATGAGCAGTTGATTTTCTCAAGGTGCTGTAGGATCATAGCACTGCAAGGTAGACTTGGTATCTTCCAAATGTGAATCCTCGGTGTTCCTCAAATACATACCCCTGACTCAAGGCAGCTTTCATTGAGATGTTTTCCCCCCTGTATTTTAAAAAGAACTGAACAGATCTTACAAAAAGTTTTGGTGGAAATTTCCTGACATTTATCCCAGTTACAGTCCAGTATCTATTACTTAACTTTCAAGAAAATTAGATTCCTAGAAGACCTGCTGTGTCTTTTTTTTTTGTGTGAGGCTAAAGGCTGAGAGCAAAATGGCTTTTCTTGCATGTGATGTGTGTGTAGGGTGGGCGGGTCTGAGCTGCCTCTGGGTATGAAGAAACCCAGAACTGTTGGGAAATCCCATGCACAGATACTGGGGCTGGCTGCACGTGGGCCAGGATGGGTTTAGATACCAACACTTCAACCAGCATTTATCCCACACTGTTTCCACTCTCTTTGCATGCCAGTGGGTGCAAATTACTACCCTTATGAATGTTGTTACTGTATTGACTAAGATCAGACCACATCCTAGTTCCTTGTGGTAGAATTCTGTGCCTGGGATTGCCAACCTGAAGCTGAAGACAGGAATGATAGTTTTTTAGGCAGGATTAGCAATGATTTTGGAGAATTTGGATGGATCTTCACTTTGTACTGCTTGTCAGGGGTATGTTTCACCTGATGAGTCAGTGGAGGTGTATCCACCCCAACACCTGCAGAGTTCTGCTTTCTTGTCCTTGAGAGTATTAAAACTAGGTAGTAAATTTGGTGAACTTTTTTTACTCTGTAGGTATTACTGAGATCTATGTACTGAGTGCTATTGCTGAAACAAAAGTAAGGAAAACATAAGGAATTTTGAAAGAATCAAAGGAAGCATCCCAAACAGTCTCAGAATCTATTAAAAAAATGTAATTAGGAAAGGGAGGATGTAGCTGTCTTCCTTCCAGAAAATACAAGGCACTGCAGGAGATTTATGGTGGTCATTGGGTTCAAAAGCATAGAATGAATCCCTTCAGGTACCTGTGGATATCTGTAGGGAAAAAACCTCCTTACCCTCCACTGAGAGGAAGGTGAAAGGAACAGGATGCTGAGATCACAGGCTGTACAATCAGCACCTTCAAAATAAGAACCTTTACAGATCCTTTGATGATGCTATAGAATGAATATCTATTATATTGAATACACACATTCTTGGGGTGGGAAGGAAGTCTGAGAAGGTAAAAAGTACAAGTTTTAATTTTAAAAAATTCCAAATTTTGCATTTTAACCGTTCCAGATGATTTTCAAGTATTCTGTGGGTTTGGACATATGGTTTTATTAGGTTAGCACAATTATCCTGGAACCACTTATGGACAGCACTGACAAATTCAGCTCTTGGGAGTGTGATTACGAGAAGACACTCAATGTTTCTCAAGTGTTGTCTTTAGTAGTACTTGAGCAATTGACTTTGCAGAGTAATGAGACATCAGACTACCAAGATTTAGCCAAGTAATTATTTCTTGAGCTCTAGCTCTGTACAAATATTTAGGGGCTTATGCAGTGCAGTCACATTTGAGATTTTAAGGGATGTTCCATGACTGTAACTGCACAGGGATGTGTTTATTCAGGATTTTTCAGGCAGATGTTGGAGCACTTCACCAAGAAAATGTGATGTTTGTTTGGTTGAAGTGCCAAGCTGGCCAGGAGCCTTGTGGCTGTAGCAGGGCTGTTTTGAGTTCAAGATAATTCACTCTGCCTTCCCACAGGTTTTGTGAGCTCAGGCTCTGTGCCCTGCTACAAGGGCTCAGCTCTGGAGCTCTCTTGTGCCCAGCTGGATGGGAAGGTGAGGAGTTTACATCAGACACCACGTGGACTTATCCAGTGTCTCTTTCTCTTCCCCATGGCCTAATCCAAATCCCAGTGGAGTGAAAAGATGATTCCCCATTTACTTCATTAGTCTGTCAATCACAACACAGTAGAAGGAATTTACCAGGACTAGGGTATCCTGCTGCCAGGCATTCACACCACCAAGCTTAGGATGTTTGTCCTTACTGTGTCACAGTTCTCTGACATTTTCTTCCTTGATATAATACTTCATTTTTCCCATAATTACAGCAACTATGATTAGCAGTCCAAGTATTTTGCCCATGACTAGTTTTAATCTGTTTTAAGTTGCTTGCCTACCAATGGCTAATAAATTCTGAATGTGCAGCCAGTTTTTACCAAATCTAAAATGGCAGAAGCTATCTCAGAGTTACTGAGTTTCTAAAACTTATACTACTGCTACTACTACTACTCCTACTACTACTAATAATAATCAGCAGCCAAGGCAGAGATAGGAACAGAATATGTAAACTTAGTGGTTATTTGTGAAGGAATAGGGGCAACAGGATCTTAGTTTCCTGTGACAGGAGAGTCAATATAAAGATTCAAGTAAAAAAAACAGAGAACTGATGAGAATTTATTCAACATGGAGTAAGCCAAAAGCAGAGACTTGTAATTTTGCTTTACACAAGTCCCTTAGTTTGTACATTATCAAGATTTGAGATTGACTTTTGCAGGACATTAATATGGAATGGGTGCAACTTGGGCTGTTTGCCATATTTAGTACATTTTCTAAAATATCTACATACTTTAATATGAATTCTTCTGATATCTTTAGTAGATATGTGAATAATGGAAAGAATGTTAGGGCACTGAACAGTCAAAAACCATTACATCCAAACTTCTAGAAGGTTCACCTTTTATTATTCTATCCATCTTGTCTAATGGCTGAGGCTGATGGGGCTAAACAACATGATTATTTTGCTTTAAGCATTTAATTTTGAAAATTCTGTTGATAAGAAGGAGTGTGCCCTGTGTTGTCTTGCTTGTTGCAAGACATAATTGAAATCATAATAACCTAGATCAATGTGCTCTGAGCCTGACTTTCAGAACTGGCATTGGTGAGATCCCTAGCAGCACCCTTGGTCCAGCAGCTCATCACACCAACCCATGGTGATTTCCAGTTATCTCAGCCTAACTAAAAAAAAAAGCCCTGAAAGGGCTATCCCAGTGCTAACCACAGGAGTTAACCATTGCTCTGAATCAAGAGCAGTGTGACAAACTCTTGCCTGGAGTTAATGTTTATGGCTGGTTTTATAAGCTGCTGGAAAGCAGGACGTATTGCTACACCCTGAAATATAATGGTGCCTGTGACTGGTGGTATAATAAACTGCAGAGCCTCCTCCAAACCTTCTGGATTAAGTAATAAAAGAAAATGATTAAGAGTGAAATTCCATCATTTATCTTTTGTTGAATAAAACACTTTTTTTTTCCATCCCAGCTCGCTAACAGCGACAGCCATGAAAATGAATGATTTGGCTTCACCCAAAATGATGGATAATCCAAAATGATGGATAATACTGCTGGAAGAGCATGACAATGATAGACAGACATCTTCTGAAGGAGAAGGTAATAGAAAAGACTGACACTTTGATAGGCACCATGATGAACAAGCCCTGGGGGGCTGTGAGTTAATAGGTTAATAGAAGTGTTCCAGCTCTCCCAGCCTCTTCTATCTCTGTGCTCCTTTTAGAGCTCCTTGAGCAGCAAAACAACATTGTGGACATTGTGAGATGAATTTTGTAATTCCCAACGTGCTTTTCTGTGTATTCCTTAATGCTGTGGTGAAACAAAGAATTAAACTGCTTCCTCAAGTGAAGTGTAGTGAAAGCCCACCCTGCTCAAACCTCATTAGAGGTGAACATTTGCTTTTACCTCTTTCATCCCTCAGACACTGCTTGCAGGTAATACAGTGTCCTAAGGGTATTGCACATGTTGAATTTAGTCACCTGGGAAATACATTGTTGGAGCCCTGCTGAAGTTGATGGTGGGCCACATTCTGACATGGACTAAACCAGAATTTAGCCCAAGTAGTTTTATTGATATCAACAAAATAGTTGCCTGGTTTCTTGGTCAGCTGCCAACAGAAATATTTTAATATTATGAAAACACAGAAGCAAGATTTATCCAAATGATTTTTAATTTATTAAGGCTTTCCTATTTATTCCCATTTTTTTCTCTCATAAAATTTTTTTCCTGATAACACAAAATAACATTTATCAATGTGTATTTAATTACTTATTGTAAGTGTGTATTTATTTATTTTCCTTATTAACATTTGTTTAAAGAGGTTAGGACTTTGCAAGACCCACCATCTTGGCTAGCAATTCAGCTAACATACACTCTAAAAGCTTTTTATGGAGTATTTTGATTTGAACTAAGAATTTCTTACTCAGTTTTTAAAACCAACTACAAGAACAGGTCTTGACATGAGTGGCCTGTACAATTTTACAGTAAAGTTATCAATATAAGTCAGGCTAACATGAGAATAGTAACATAAGTGAGTAATGAGGTAAATAAACAGAAGAAATATAGTGTCAATAAGCATGCTTTACAACTAAAGGAATTTAAGCCAATATATTTCAGAGCAAAAGAATGTGATGCACAGTTGGCAAAGTCTCTCTGAGACTATAATGAAGAGTCATAATGAAATACTTGTCTGTGTTAGTACCAAGAAATAATGGTTCACTCTGTGGGATGGTGGAGGACAGATCAGCTCCCTGACATGCTGCATTAACTTGGACATACAAAATCCTTCTCTGTACTTATCTTTTCCCTTGCTTATTTATTTTTAGTGCTCCTGGACATGGATTGTCAATATGTCTGCCTACACACACCACATTTCTGTACAACCTTAAAAGGATTCATGTAATCCAAATAAGCTTGGGGGGTGTATTTTGTAAACACATGACAAATGCCTTTATTGATAGACTTGTCTGGCTTCAGGACACAGCTGATATAAAACATACAGTACCTGTAGAAAAGAATGTTTTAATTAGAATATCTAAAATTTCTATTTGAATGCAAAAATGTTTGCCTCATCTACCAGTTTTTGTGTTGACTCTTATTTAAGTGTTTTCATTTGGTGTATCTATTACTTTTTCTTTATGTAAAGGACTATTTCTGACCTTCTGTAGGACATAAAAGGGGTGTTAATGTTGTTATTTAAAATGATGTTGAGTTACATCAAGTGTACCCCAGATTTAGTGCAGATCAAGCTGGTTTACATCACTCTCAGGTATTACTTAGCTTTCTAGTGCATGACTGCAGGCTGCTAAGCAGGAAGCATTGTGAAGCAATTTCATATGATAAAACAAGATCCTTTAGAATTACAAATCCCATTGTAATGGGATTTGCTGCTGGCCTCTGGCCTGAGCCCCCTACACAAAGCCACAGGTTATAGGTATGTTAAAATGAAGTTAAAACAATGTCAGAACAGAATAATTCACAGCACAGAGTGTGTCCTGGTGTAGAAAAATGTGAGGACACACTATAGACCAGGAAGGGTGGCTAAATTTCTCTGTGCTTTTGGAAGTTGTTCCAGTCCCAGACAACGAGGATGAAGCACACAGCAGATTATGAAGTTCATTATGTTTTATTTCTTCTCACAGGATATTGCATAGTTTTTAGTCTGTGATTCTTATGAATTAATCAGTAGTGCCTGTGGATGGTTCCACAATTAAAAGCCTCTGCTCCAGGGAGTTTACACAAATAGCACATCGTAAACAGAGAACACCACAAAGTGCCGGACAGGTAAATGATTACAAAAAGGTGATCCAGAACTGAACCTCATGGGTATCATCCCTGCCTCATTTTATGTCTAGCAATGAACTGGTTAATTCTATCTTTCACTTACCCCTAAAATTGTTCATGTCAAGGGGCTCTGCAAGCTTGTGTTGCATTATATTAACTAATCCATGAAAAAGACAAGACATCCATCCTTGTGGAGTAAGTCACTCCATGCTTTTGTACCTTGGCTTTCCCATCTGTAGAATCAAAAGAATGATTTTGAGTTTCCTTTGTAAAATACCTGAAAGATGCAGAGAAAGAGGGGGAGAACTTCTGGAGGGTCAGCACAAATGCCCTGGTACACAAGTCACTGCTGCAGTATATGGGAAATGAAGAAAAGTTTGATTTCAGCTCATTGCATTTTCAGCTTGTGCTGGCAGTGACAGTCCTGGCAGGGCCATCACAATCCCTGTCTCACTGGCAAAGGAAGGAAATGGAGGGGCTGAACCAGCTCTGTGATTTACTGCTGACAGAAATGTGGAGCTGAAATGTACTTCTGGCTTTACGCAGGTATTCAGGGCTGTGTTGAATTACATGTACACTTCAATTGCAGAAAGCTTATGTTCCTTGTGCTACTTTTAGCCTAATAGGTTCATGACTAGGCCTTGTATCTATAAAGACTATTCAAGTAATAGTAATAAGCTGTAGAGATCTGTGTTTTTGCAGCATACTGGCTGCACAACCCGTTGGTACTTGAAAACAAAAAGGCTTTTGAAATAAAACCCACTACACCTTTAGTCCAGTACAATTCCCAGATCACAGATTGTCCATTTCTTTCATTTTTAGTATGCCCTCAATGTCAATTACCTTTTTAGTTTACTGCTTTTTCCCCCAGAAAAGCAGAGTTGACATTAAGCTGTGTTCTAAAAGAACAAGCTGATCTGAATGTTAAATTAATACATAAGTATGCATACACATATATCTATTTTAACTGCGAGGCACATATTTCAAATGTATCAAAAGATTTTGTCATTTACATATGAAAATTAATTCATAAATCTCTTTTGTATTTACAGCAACCCTGACAGAGTTTATCAAAAATGAGCTGCCTTACGGAACTATCAATGGATTAATAAAAAGAATCTGATCTAATATTCATGACACAGGAGACAAATGTAAACGGTCAGGCAGCTTCATCTTTTTATTCTTGGCAAAATGTTGTTTTTTTCATAACTTTTCCTTGTAGATTTTGTTTTCTCATTTCATAACTGCTTTAACAAAAGAACTGTGCCATCAATTTTGCTAGATTGCATTATTCATGTGAAGGTAATACACACCAAATTCAATGCACAAAGGAAAGAAATACAAAAGAGCATTCTATATTATTATTCATATAAACTCAAGAAAACTTTCAAATTCATGCTGTCCTGTTATATTTATGACCCAATAATATTTTTCAGCTGTGTAGTTCTTAATGTCCAAACATGTCTTGCTGCCCTGATGCTCAGAGGAAATCTTGGTATCTCTTTGTTTATCCTGATTACCTTTACAACTTGATTTTGTTCCAAGACCCAGGCAGCCAATAATTAATCTGGGGAAAGAACCATTCTTACACTCAGGTCTGTGACCTGAGCTGCTGATTGTAGTGGAAGCTATTAATCTATTACAGGGGAAACATGAAAATGAAATGTTTTATTAGGAGAGTGATTGCACTCTCGTGCAGGACTCTCCAGATTCTTTTTGAAGGCCATTTTTGTGCTGATGGTATTGACTTGGGGTGATCTTGGAATGAGGTTTCCTTAGCTTCCCCTAGGCCTGTCTGAGCCAAAGACTCTGCTCAGCTTCTTGCTCTTATTTTCCTGACAGCCTCTCCCCTCCTACTGGGACTTGGTTTAGTGGTGAACCCAGCAGTGCTGGGTTAATGGTTGGACTTGATCTTAAAGGCCTTTTCCAACCTTAACATTTCTTTTTCTAACCTTGCTTAATTTTATTTCTGAGAAACCTCCCAATCTCACCTAGCTGGGTGCTTGGGAATTCATTGAAATCTTTGTTTGACTACTGCATAATTCACATGAAGGTGCTTATTAATTTCTGGGCCAGATTCTCATCTGGTGGAAAAGCATGTGGATGTCAGGCAGATCTACTGCACAGGGATCTCCTGCCCCAGAGGGGCCACCTCAGAGTCACTGCTGCTGTTGGACTATGGGAGATGCAACATTAAGCTTTTTGGTCTACTCAGGTGGTGTTACCTTCCATTCAAAAGCAATGAGAGTCCTCAATATTGCACACATACCATTTACTTGCTTTCTAATTTAGTACTATACTAAGGACAAATTACTTTCCAACAGAAAATGTCAATGGTTTCATAGCAACCAGAGCTACCTGAGAGCTTTCCTTTCATGTTAAATCCCATTATAAGAGCATCAAGCCTGATGCTTTATCCCTCATGTTAGTGTGAGAGACTGACTGCTGCATCCAAGCAGCAGAGCCAGGCCCTGGAATCTGCTCCTTGTGCATGCTAGAACCAAAATTTAAGAGGCCACCAGCTTGTTCAGTCAAAAGTTGGGTGCTTTATTTTAATTAACTTCAACAATTGCTTCAACAGACAGAAGGCTGTTTTAAATGGGTTTTATCATCAGATTTTTATTTTGTGGAATGGCTTGATTTTGTGCTCAGAAACTGTGAAATGAGAAGTTACTGCAAAAAAAATCAGTCAATATTAACTACCTTCCAGCTGCTTTCCTACTGAAACCAAATGGTAACCAATACTTCACTCAGATCCAACACAGACAATTGGAAAAAAAAAAGAAAAAAAAATTCTTATAGTTGTCAAATGTATGGCACCCTGTAGACTTGTGTTTTGCCATGAACTGAGCAAAGACTATCTACATGGGTTTCAAACTGGGGTTCTCCAGGGGAAAAGCCAGCTCCTGCTTGATCAGCCTTGCCCTGGGGCTGTGCAGTGGTGCTGAAGGCAGGGGAAGCAGAAAGAGATGGGAAACCATTGCACTGTGAGACACTGGTAGGTGATTCCCTTTGTTCCTACAGTACCTGGGATGCACAGTGACACCAGGTTTTATTTGCATCAGCTATTGCCTCAAGACAAACATTAATTTTCAGTGATGTCTCCAGTTTTGTAGCTCACTCATGGCTCTCCAACTGCTGTGTGCAGGTTACTTGGCCTCATTAGGTCCAGCACTATGTGCATTTGTATTTTGCTCCCCAGAAAAATGAGTGCATGTGGGAGAATTGTCCCTGAGCAGGTGCAGAAGTTCATCTCAGCACCCAAATGCTCTGCAGATGTTCAAGTAGCAAAAACAAAGCAGCTTGCAAATGCTTTATTTTGGTGATATACATACTTTTTTCTCAGCTCTTAATACAAATTAACTGTTTAGTTCAGGTTTTATTGACTGGTTGTTACAGTGCTTAGGAAGTTTTGGGGTCGATTTAATGAAAAAAAAAAGGACTGACTTCTGGCTTTACTTCTTTAGTCAAAAATGAGTTATGGTCTCAATACACAAATCAGAACATAAAGTAAGAAATTTGTCTTTGTTGGGCTTTGTATGTGGAAAGAAATGAGCCTCAGCTGATGTGGGATTTGGTAAAATGAAATATGCCTGCTGGGGAAAGCTGTTATTGGATATTATAAGAAAAGATTGATTGCAAAAAGCTCAGACTGTTGTATGAACAATCACTGAAATCAGTATTTTTATACAGCAAGGGCATAAAAATTCCAATGAAACAGTGAGTCACAGTTTCTTCATAGAAACAGGATTCCAAGTACCTTGAGAAGAACGAGGTAAGTGCCCCAGGGTTGGCATAGTGATGAACTTTCCTCTTACTGTACACGTGAACAAATGAACAAACTAAATTTGCACATTGCCCAGCATAGCTACACCTTCTGTTGCCTTTTCAGCCATGTTTTTCAGGGTTTTTTTGTGAACATAATTTTATTATCCCAAATGAGAAGCATATTTCATACCATATCTGGACGACTCCTAAAACTTTAATTTCCTTGCCTTCAGCTTGACACAGCTTATAAAAGATAATTGGGCTGCACTTGGGTAAACCTTGTGCACTTGGATGTGCAGAAAATTATTTTCCCCAGATAAAGCACCTCACAGCAGACTGGCTGTGTTGTCATGTTGTTTGAACTTTGTGTTCTGAATAAACCTGAAATGATCCCTAATTCTTTTTTTTTTTTTTTTTGTATTATCTGAGTCAGATTTGGGAAGAGACTCGTTTGCTTTCACTTAATTGCGTTGTTGGCCATGCAAGGGATAAATCCAAGCATTTAAGTCTTTGAATGGCAGCTGTGCTTAGCTAGAAGTGCAGTTATAGGTTATAAAAGTAGACTAAGGATCTTTTAAAAATGTTTTGTGTCGTGTTTGTATGTCACACATCACTTCATTTTTTATAAGCTCAGAATTATAATTGAGGACTGTGACTCATAATCCATAAGAAATATATATAGATATTTAAGATTTCTAACAGAAATGAAGCATGACAGTTGCAGAACTAAAGCTGATTCTTGTAAGAGTAATAAATCCATGGAAATCATCGAAACACAGATCATTGCACAGATAGAAACCAATATAACAAACCAATAAGCCTAAGGATGCCCAAGGAGAAAAGTGATTATGAAAAATAACAAAGAAATTATGCTAGTCCAAATCTAAAAGAAAGAGAACAAAAGAAAGTAAGTATGAAAATTGACTTGAATATTGGTACTTTGGCAGAAAAAATAATTCCCTCAGGCAGCTGTCCATCTGGTGCCCAGTTGGTGTCACACAAACCAAGGTCATCTTAATGAATGTGTAACATATTCATAGCTAACAAGATTTGTAACCTGCATTGTTTGTTATGTTTCTATGATGTTTATTTAATTGACTATATTCCATTAAAATTAGGCTGTGATTTCATAAGCTTCAAAATTTGTTCTGCTGCTACGAATTCCCCACCTTCTCTCCCAGTAATTTTGTATTTTAACCATTTATGGCAGGAAAAGCCGAAGTGTTCATGTTTCCAAAGAGTATTGGGAAATGATAATTGATTGTCAATACTGTGACCACCTTCAGAGTCTGCATTAGGCTGTTGGGGAACGGGATATTTATTTGGTCATCCCTTCAGCTCTTGGAATATTAGAAAGATACCATTATTACCGTAATATCAAATGCAAAAACAAGCCTCTATCATAGCCAAATTATGTTAAATTGAGTTATCTTTCTCCTCCCTTTCTAGATTTTTCCAATATATGATTTGTTAAAGATGTATGCATGCTTTTCTTGTAAGGAGGCAATGCTTTTTTCCAGTACTATGGAAAAAATTGAAATGTGTGGGTTGCTTATACAGCTCACTCTGTAGGTTGATCTATTTGGCTCCAAATCTGACCTATTATTTTTGCTTCCTTCAGTATATTGGCTTGCAATTAATGCCTCCTCTCTTTTCCCTCATGATTTCAATGGCAAAATTTGCTCAGTTTTCATTATGGTAAAAATTCCTTTAAGGTTATGGATAAAAACAGAATTTAAAGTAGTATGGTGATATTAAAGTCTAACCGTTACAGATGAATAGCAGAATATTGGGAATGTTCCTGCTATCTATGATGAAGAAAAAAAAAATAAGGATATGTACAAAGTAAAGGTACAAGAAGGTTTTGGAGGGCAGAGAAAATGCATTCCAGTGGGAGATTTCTGTTGAGGTTATAAAAAAAAGAAAGTTAAGCCTGTATAAACACCTTTCTGTGAAGAAAACATGAAATACTACAGGATTCTTTAATCTACAAAAAAAAACATATAGCAAGAACCAGTAGCTGGGAGCTAAAGCAAGGCAATTTCAAATTAGAAATAAAGCACTTGCTGTTGCTTTTTTCCTCTCTGTTTTACAAAGATGGTAATTAAACTTTGGGGCAGGTACATTACAGTAGAAAATGGTAAACGTCATCTCTGGAGACTTTCAAATACAGTCTATATACTTCCTGAAAGTTATTTTTTGCCTGAACACAAGTAATGGGGGGCTCAATATCAGAGGTAATTGGATGGAATATAAATATCTGAAACAAAAACTCAGTGTAGATGAACTAATCTCTTCTCCTGGCCTTAAATGTATGAAAATATAGATTACATTACTGCAGTGTGTTTATTTCCTACACCTAATTGGTTTTCTTTCAAGGCTCAGAAATCTTTAGTCACTGCAGCTTGCATCACTAACCTTTAAGAATTCAAAACAATGCTCTTTACTGCTTGTTGAATTGTCACATACTATATGTCTCTAAATCCATCTGAATGTGCAATTTCCAACTCCTGATTAGCACCAGGAGCCCAGCCAAGGATGACAGAACAGCATCCGATTCTGTTGATCTCTACTACAATTACAACAGTCAAAAGCTGCATAAGGGCCATCCCACAGCTTAGATCTTTTGAGGGAAAACTGCTTGAAAACATGTTTTATCACAGGGGTTATTGATGGGAATAGGGTGATTGACAGGAAATTTAGAAAAACCCAAACCTTTCTAGGATGAATTACAGCACAAATATGTAACCCACAGAGAATGGACTGACTTCAGTGTCAATCTCTGTGGACAGATTCCCCAAAGTCACTGGATAGAAAGTGCCACCAGACATTTGCAATAATTCCAATCCCAGAGCAAGATGCTTTTTTGATTCCAAGAACACATATATGGTTCCAAGTGCATGTATTGGTTTACATTTCCCCTGTTCTCCCTGAGCAAGTCAGAAATTGCAGTGAGTTGGATTTGTGAGAGTGTTCAGCAAGTTGGTGGGGTGGGGTTAAGCCATACACTGTCCGTGTCCCAAATGCCCTATCGAGGAACTCAGAGGATTATTTTCTGAGGAGTGTCAGCCACTGTTGCAGTGATGATTCACCACAAAAATGTGTGCACCTACTCTGCCCTAATCCCTGTTCTTCTTATGCTTTTCTTCATTTTCCTCCATCAGCTCTTCCTACCAGAATGTGATTCCATTCTTTCAAATATTTTTGGTTTGATTCACTTTGTCTCATCGAGTATTTATCTTCTTCCTATTTCTAATTGCCACTGATGTCCCTTCCCTAGAAGATATATTCATCTATTCATATATTCACTTTTTTTTTCAGATTTTATTTATATCAGATCGGTAGAAAAATATAATAAATTACTGTGACTGTGGAATGCTCACAGGAATAAATTGTCAAAGACTTTTAATAAAATTATGCTGTCTTCTAAGCCAGGGCCTTTGTAAACAAAGGCATTATACCAGAATAAAACTTTCCAGTCTAAGCTCTGATGACAGGTCTTGAGGATGCCATGCTTTGGTTACTCCAAACTTGAACATGGATAGATCATTGACAATTGCCTTTTCCCAAATCCTGACTGTCTGTAAGGAAGCTTTCATGGTCAGTGCTGCTATCAGCACTAACTCCATGCACTCGTTGCTTCTGATCTAGATTTTGTCCCAGACAGGACAAAGTGAAGAAGAGGGAACTCCCACAGAAATGTCAGCAGTGCTTTACTTCCCCCAAAACACTTCCCCTTGAAAAGGAGAGCTATAAAAATTTAAAAAAAAATTACAAATCAATCCTGACTAATCTAAACCTTCAATCCCAAACCAATCCATTTTGTGGGTGTGGCCTGCCAGCTGGTGGGACTCCTGAAGTTCAGAGCAAGTGTCCTCAAGTCCCACTTGTCTTACATGTTTGAATTCTGGGCTAGATAGCTCACCTGAGAGTGGAGTTAATTTTTTTTAACTCTTCATTAATTTGAATCCTAACTTACACATCTTGTTGTAAATTGAATGCATTATCTCCTTTTTCCACCACATGCTATTATATAGGTACTTCTTGGGTAAGAAATTGTCTCTATTAACATTTCTGTCATGCAGAACAAGCATTCTGTCAGTGTTGGCAGCTCTTTTTTACTGCAGGTCTCAAATGTGAATTGAATTTTATATAAATTTCATGCTGTGACTTAAATTATCTCCCTTGAAGAATGACTACCTGTAACACTCCTTTTAGTGGAGAGTCCTCAAAGAATCCCAACTATGGGACTCTGTAGCGGAGTTAAAAATCAAGAAGTGGGTTTTAGCTGAAAGAACATTTTATCCAAAGCATTGGTCACAGTAATTTCACTGTTTCGATCCTAAGGAGGAAGACTAGCTATGATTTTTTTGAGTTCCAGGTACTTCTGATGTTCTACATTCCTAAATATCAGTTCCCAGGTGTGAAACTTGGCACTAAGTTGTTAAATCTGTCTGCTTTTGAAAGCTCCTTCAAAATATCCTTCACATGTAAGGAAGGATAATTTTGGAAATCCAATCAGCAACACATATGGCGTGCTGACTGTATTTTTTATATCTCAGATGCCTGCAGAAGACATGGGAGAAGCCCAGGAGAACCTTCCATGGATTTTTAGTGCTGCCCAGGATTTCCCCCACAGAAAATTGCTGGCATCTCACCACAGACACCCTGTTTGTTCCCTGAATTCCCTCTTTTGAAAATTAACAAAGGCCAATAACTTCTGTCTCCTCCTTCCTGTAGAGGATGGAAACTGAAAAAGCAGTTGCAGGTGTGTGCATTAGGAAACGATACAATAGGAGCATTTTGCAAAACGTTTTTAAAAAAGATTTTATCATGTTAACTGGTACAGCATCCAGTGCAGAGCTGCAATCATGTTCCCTGTTAAAGAGAAATTAACTTAATTCATTTTCATGTTGTGACCTGCCACAGTTTAATTTACCTGAGAGCATTCTTCCTGTCAATACAGGCTGGATGGAAACATGATAACTTCAGGTTATGTTAAGTGCCTGATTTGTGATGCAGTTTACCTCTGCAATGACTGCACCGTTCAAATTAATTAATACCAGATCATTATCTTCAGATGGCAGGCAGATGTTGAGGTTATGGTGTTTGTGAACCCTAAGCCTGTCTTTTTTTTTTCTGTACAGATAACCAGCAGTTGCTATATAAATTGGATAGCCAAGGTCTAGGCCTTCTGGCAGTCAATTGGTTTTGTAATTATCTTAGTAATAGTTCTCAATTATTATTCAGTAAAGGTCGTCTTTCCTCTGCTAATGGGTCACAGCACTCCCTAGGGACCCAGAGATGGGCCAGTTCTCCTTTTTATCATGTAAATGGCTTGCCATCTGTGTGCCACTCAGGTTCATCTAAGGCAGTTCTGAAAACACTGATTATTAATATCAAAGCTGCAGATTCTGACAGGATTGTAGAATTGTTTTTGAGTATTTTTAAAGATGGGCTGTGTTTCCTGAAATTTTCAAGACTCTATTAAACGCTGTGGACAGCTTAGTGGCAATCCTCTTCGAGTAATACAATGATTAAAAATACAAACTTTTTTAACTAGTGGCATTTTTAGTTAACAGACCCTGATACCCTTTTTTTCCACCCCATGCCTGCCTTCATTTGTGTCCCATTGTATTTATTTCTGCCATGTGATTGCCTGGGGAAAGTTAAATTTCCAACCATAGTTATTACATTTGCACAAAACTTCTTTATTCCCTTCTCTGGATCATGTTTACATTGCAGGCTGTGCTGAAAGTGAATAAAATGAAAAAGTTAACAAAACTGATAAAGTCACCATTTGTTTCTACTCAATTGTAATAGCCATGCTGTAATTGGTGCTGTTTCATATAAAATTACCATATAAATTGTGCCATCCAGAGCTGCAACAGAAAGAGCAACAGTATTTACAATAAATAGGAAATCCCTGTTAATTATTGATAGCCTAATAAACACAGCATTATAATTCAGTCTTATTATTCATTATTAATAATAACTCTTATTTACTATTCATTGTGTAAGGATCAATTATGATTAACTGTTCTAAAAATTAATGGTCCACATGCATGTTTCTATTTTCAGGGTCTTTTCCATTGAAGGAAAGGCTTTCCATATTAAAAGACTGTGTCCAACAGGACAGAAACAGCTTACAGACACCAATGTCCTGATCCTGGTGTCTGTGAAAAGCTGCTATGAGCTCTGACAGAGGTAGTTAATGATTTTGTTTCTTTGGAGGTCATTACTTGGCCCAAAGATGGTTGACTTATGACCTAGGATGTTTGTGGCCTCCTTGGCCACCTAGGCACCCAGCAGTTTTCCTTTAATAGTAATGAAGCTTTGCTTTACTGCTTAGTAATGTCAGGGACCTCTTTTTAAAATAAACTCTGCCAAAAATTCATTGAGGCTTCATCATAAATCTTAGTGGTTTCAAAGCTTAATTTTGCTGGGGAAGGAGGCTGAATTCCAGGCATTACAATGACAATGTGTCCTTTTATGGATCTGCAGAGTCACCATCAGGTGCTGTGTGAATGAAGATGTCCTCTCCAGAAATGATCTATTTATTGAGCCTTTGGCCTTATAATACTTTTTATATAGATGCAACCAGCCCAGTCTTTCTAGACTGTATTGCCAGACTCAAGACTTTTACCCTCTAGTGTTGGTAGTGCTGGCTGTAGGAAGGACAGGAGCAGATGTATTGATAGCCAACACTTCCCTTTTCCTATCAGGCTTTTGATTTTCTGACCTCTCTTCCAAGCTTAACTCAACTGCTAATTGTCACTAAGAAATAGCACTAGAGAATATAGATTTATTACAATGCAGACCAAATGCTTTCCTTTTTGCATGCACAGGTTTTTGATGCACAGGTAACTCCACTCCTGTTAGATGTTAAATGCTGCAAATCCCATCTGCTATGAGATGCCCTGAGACAAGAAGTCACTGCCCAGCTGTGCTCCTGGAGTGTGCCCTAAGTGGGACACACATGGAAGTGCCTTGAAGTTTTCACAGTGAATGCATATGGGGCAGGATGATCACTGCATGGCAAGGTGGGCCCTTCCTTCAGATCTGACTGGATTTCACACTGATTTATCAGTGGGGGTTTAAAGTACAGTCTGCAGACAGCATTCCTGAGTTACCCAGAGTTTCTTGGCACAGAGGAGTTTCTGAATATGCAGTTTTTGTTTGACAAGGGTTCTCCACTGTCTTTCTCCAACTGCCCACTTCAGAATTTAAAATATCTGTAAAATGCTCTGTATTTTTCCATGATGTGCCAATTCTCACCAGCTGTGATTTTCCAATACAGTGATGCACTATAAGGCAGCCAACTGACTTATAAAAGGATATGAGTTTGTGTGCCAAGGAGAATTTAGTATAATGTTTCAACTGCAAATATAAAACATAATTTCAAAGAAGGAAGAGAAAAAATTCAAAATTTATATTCGTGTGATATGTATAAATATTTTTATTTTGTTTCAAATAATGTCTTACTCTGCTGTGTATATGGCATCTAAGACACACTGGACATTTTTAGCACATAAGAAATAATTTACTTAGTTTATGGACACAAAGCAGTGTATAAACCAGGTAGGTCAATAAATGCTTTGTTTCTATATGCATTACTCTGTGACATACCTGGAATTATTCCAGAAATTCATTTCAAGGTAAGTCCTGCCAGCAGAATGAAGTTACAATAGAAGCCTTGGGTAACTCAGGCACCTCTACCAGCACAGATGCTGCAGTGCAGGAGGAGTGAGGTTTAACACCACACCTGTGCCTCATGTTCACACCTCTCCTCAAGCTGTGCAAGGCCAGTCCAAAGTGCCACTGCTCCACCACTGCTTCCATTGCCCAGAGGAGGTGTCTCACAGGCTTGGCTCCACAAGTCACACCTTCATATTGAGGCATTGACACATCTTAAATAAGAGCAGAATTTGCTCTCTCTTTTGCTGGTCATGGCCCTTTGCACGGCGTCCTTAGGCAGCTCTCCCAACTCCTCAGGAAGTAATTAAATATTGATCCTGCCCCTTTTACAGATAAAAATACACATGCTGTGTTTCAAGAAAGGATCTCTTTTTCATGGTGTCATGGTTCAGCCCCAGCCAGCAGTTCTCATTCACAGACCTGATGCTCACTGCTCCCCAGTGGGATTGAGGAGAGAATCAGGAAAGTAACAGGGAGAAAACACATGGGTTGTGATAAAGACAGTTTAGTAGGGAAAATAATAGCACACAGTGCAAAGCAAAACATGGAATTCATTCCCCACTTCCCATGCCCAGGCAGGTGTTCGACTATCCCCAGGAAAGCTGGGCTCCATCACCCCTGAGGGTGGCTTGGGGAGACAAACCAAACTCTGAATGTGCCCCCTTGCTGCTTCCCCCCAGCTGAGCATGGCACCACTGGGAATGGGACACCCTTAGGTCAGCTGGGGTCAGTTTTCCCAGCTGTGTCCTCTCTCAAATCCTTGTGCCCCGCAGCCCCCTTGCTGCTGGAGGGGATGAGGAGCAGAAAAGGCCTGACAGTGCTGCTCAGCCATTACTAAAACATCCCTGTGCTATCAACACTATCCAGCATGAATGCAAAACACAGCCCCATGTTAGCTCTATGAGGAAAATTAGCTCTATCCTAGGTAAAAGCAGTACACAGTACTCCAGTTGATATAATTTTCTAATTAAGGTATAATTAATGTATAATGCAGTAGAAATACTAGGTGGGAGTGAAATTGTGACCATCTACTGTTATTGAAAATGTTCTATGAACCCCATTATGCCATTGTAAAATAATTCTCTAAATGTCAGTGATGTGAAGAGCACAAACAAGAAGTCGCTGTTATTAGACATGCTTTTATTATGCAGCCTAACTGAGAGCAATATTGTGCTTCAAAATAAGCAGGGAAGTAAAAAATGAGGGATTGTGATCACAGAGAAATCAGTTTTACCATGTGCTGTAAATATTACTGAGACAGCAGCATGCCTACATCTCAGAAGCCAGAAAATGAACAAAACGAAGGGAGGAATATCATGAATCGTAATTTGCTGCAAATGTAAACTATTCAATGTATTTAGTCTTTCTTTTTAAATTTTTCTTTGTTTTGTTTTGTTTTTAAGTAAGGTAATATACATATTTTGATCACTTTTCTGGAACCTCAAAGCATGGAAATACAACACCAATGAGGCTTGAAAGCTCCATCCAACGCCTGCTGAAAAGTGTCTTTTGTTGGCACAACTGCAAGAGCTTTTGCTATTTTTTCAACTAACATTTGCAGCATTTCCCACCTAGTGCAGGAAATGGTGGCTGCTTGCATAAACATACATTTAAGACTTAAAAGAGCCAACTTTGAAGTCAGTCCAACTGTTGGTGTTTATAGAGGAAGGAGTGTATCAGGAGAGAAGCTGCCTGTTCATCAGCTCGCTGTGGCAAATCCGCCTTGGAATTCAGCGAGACAAGGGTTAACCTTTCACTCCCCTTGCAGCTAAAATACAGCTCTGGTGCAGTGCACTCCTCCACCATCCTCCACGTTGCCTTTTGTGTATGGTATAATTATCAGATTCATTATAATAACTCTTGCATTTAAGTATTATACTTACCCGAGGGCAGCCTGGGAGATTTCATATTTGCAAGCTCCATTTTATCCTTCTGTAATAAAACTCTACACTGAACATAGGGTGGCACCAGGCAAACATCAAAATGTCTAATATTTAGTAGATAAAGGATGAAGACTATGATAGACTCTTGCAGAGAAATGAAGACTGGTAGATTGAAGGCAACTAAATTAATTAAGCCCAATACAAAATCATTTGGCAATTTAATGACTAGATATTAAATGAATATTTGCTTATTTATCAGATTAAACAAGCATTAGTCTTCATAACAGGGGAATGAAACAATGTTTTTTCTTTAATTTTACATTCCCACTTAATGGGAATTTCCCATTCCCATTAAGGTTTTCATATAAGCATATTTTGATAACCTGGGAATGTAGAACTGTGCAATCTGTGGGGAAAATAGCAGCACCAAGAAAGTTATATTTTAGTTTTTTATCACAGAGATATGTTCAATAAACAGGTCAGCTTTCCTAGGAGAAAAGAAAGCAAATAAACCCAGCCTCCCACCCAGACTTAATTTGATGCAGATGAATGAAACATCAGCAGGCTTTTAGCCCTAAGTGAAAAGGGGAACAATGAAAGACAGTTCTTTTTTTTGGGAGACTTTTTTGGTATTTTACAATTCTAAGATTTGAAGCCTACCTGAAAAAATTTGAACTCAAATATAGGTCTTTGTTTTTAAAATTTTGTTTTTCATTTATATGAACACAGGAAGCTTGGGAATATCTCATTTTATTGCTTTTGTGATTATAGAGAAGAAAAATCTGTAACTTTATGTGCTGTATTCCTGTGCCATATACTACATTAATAGCAGCAGAAGGTCATTATCCAGGCTAAATTTTAACCCGTTCTCAGTGCAGTCCTTTGGGCCTGTTTCAACTGGGGACACTCCTACAATGTATAACATTCATTTGAGTCTAAACCTCTGGTTTTAATGATGTTGTCCTTCTGAACCATGGGCTGAATATCAAACATTGTACAGTACACCCTGATGTGAAATATTTCCCTCTCTGGTAGCTGTGCCACATATTAAGTGTTAAAAAAATGCATGATGAGGTTTAGTGGTGGACCTGGTCCTGGAAGATTGATAACTGCATTTGATGGCCTTAGAGGTCTTTTCCAAGCTTATTGGTTTAATGATTCTTATATGGAACTTGCACATGCCCCTTCCCAGGAAATTGAACACAAAACTTGTGCTTTCCCAGCCCCTGTGCCTGTGTCTCTACTTCTCCCTCTCTTTCCAGCTCAAGGGGCTTTCCCTGGCTGAGCTGTCCAGCAGAGCGTGGTCCCCAGGGCTGCTGCCCTCTGATGGCTCCTCTGCTCTCCCCTCAGAGCCAGGGCAGCCACCCCTGCCAGCCCCAGGTTTTGGGGGAACCAGGCAGGTAACAGAGGATGTGGCATTAGGGGCAGGTGAGAGCTGAGGTGAACTGCAAGAGCTCTGCTAGTGGGGGACCAGGAACTGCAGGGAGGGGGAAAGCATAGAGGGGGTATTTTATTCTGAAAGCCCAGTTATTTATTGCTTGTACAGAAGGTGCAGCTAGTACCACAACACCTGGGTGTGCTTTGGTATATTTTGTAATATTCGTTGTGGGAAAGAATCAAACTAATCCCTGCTCAGTGCTGGCAGTATGGAAGAGCCTCCAGCAGCAAGTGCAAGGGACTGAGGATGGCAACAGCAAAAAGCCTTAAAATGCTTATCTAACCCTGTAATGAGCTCATCCACTGCCCCAAGCCTTTCAAGGAAGGCAGGTACACCCAGCACTCGCATGCTGGATGCCATGGCTGGCTGCTCTCACTGTGGGAGCTTCAGAACACTGACAAACAGCCTGGGGGATTTCCTCAACCAAGAGCAAGAATGATAGCAGGGCTAATGCACACTCTCAAACACTCTGTGCTGTATTTTGGGGGTTTTAGTGCTGTAGCCAAAGTGTAAAAATGGATGCAGGGTTTTTAAAATTTCCCAATAAAGAGAAAACATTGTCTGAAGCCATGGAGGCTGCATATCCACTGGCACAGCAACTAATGCAGTTTGCTTCTCCAGTACTGCCCTGAAGCATCTTTAGATATTCATATATAAAATGTAAGTACATAACCTGCTGTAAAAAGCTACAGCAGTGCCCTTGGCAAGCTTTCCTGGCCTGTGGAGGATAATTACATGTGGAACACAAGCACGGCTCCAAAATTGACCTCATTAGATGTCCAGCTTTTTCTCGTACAAATAGTGTGAGATCTATCCATGCTAATAGAGTATTTGTTGTATCTTGATAGAGAATTTTGACTTTGTAACTTAATCAGAGCTCAGTTGGGAAAAAAAAAAAAAA